>OZ024856.1:7114812-7117312 GCA_964017155.1 Oasisia sp. SBJ-2009 | reverse complement strand
AATATGTTATACTTGTCTTTTCTGTACAAAAATATATAGAGGACAAATGTGTATACACACTTGTTTATACATTGTACCTTAAACAATAATTGTCCCACCAAGAACGGTGATTTATGTTTAATTTTAGGATAAGTATTCTAACAACATACCATTACCGTTTATTCGTTCTGTATAGTATGTTTTATTACCATTGTCGTGTTGTTCTCAAGCACAGTCTACTCAACGTCGTAGACAGTATGCGGCCTACATTTACACGAAGTCACTGGCCGTGCACTTGGGCAAAGAGTATCCACATTAGTGAAGACACACATCCATCATCTGCCTTCAGAGCTCGGCACTTGTTCGTACTTGCTATATATACGAATGCACACGAGAACTTTTGATATGTTTGATTTCGGAGTCAACTGTTTGATGCTCCTGAACTAATGGTATCATGTGAACCGGTTTTTGGTAATTATATGTCTGACAATTATATGTTGCGTCACATAATTATAATAATAATTTTATTATTAAAATTAACAAACTTAATACTATCTTTACGAATTACGACGCGAACTGTTGACCAAATATGGGTATGAGATATGTTTACAGCAACCAGCGGGATATACTCTTCCGTATAACTACACAACATTTAATATTATTTTCTTTATATCTGCTATATACATACAGTAATATTTCTCTATACTTAAAATTACCCGATATTTACCCAAAATGCACCCCGATAAAGCGATGACTGCGTAATCAGACAATCGCATCAATGACGCGTTTATCGTATTACGTAACAAACAATGACGTCACCCAATGACGTAACACAACTTATGAGATGAACCGTATAATGATCAACGTTTTGAACGACGTTACGATGATACTCGGCCCAATATCCCTGGCGCACTCGTTAGCGAAATCCGTGTCGCTGATTGGATCGAACTACAGAAGTCAACACCGGAAACGCAGCCAGGATTATTGCGAGCGGAATCCGTAGAGGTCCCTGACGCAGCCCTTGTGTGGACTTGATTCATCGTGACGCAAGGTTTATTAATTTCCGCGAAAGAAATGTGGCGGAAACGTCGACAAATCGCCGACCACGCATCGCCGTCTTCTGCCGGGGTCGACGCTGCAGATGGTTCATCTCCGCGGAATCAGTACAATTACGTATGTCATTAATACTACACGTCACACACGCGTCGCTTCCACTGTCGGGCGCACGTTACACGTTATTTGCATTTTACGTCGTCTTCCTATTGCCACAAATAGTCTTGTAATCTTGTATTCCCTACATCACATGGGTATTATAGATCGTCGTTGTGTAGTGAATATATTGTTGTTTTCACGTACATCTGTACGGTATGCATAGTGAATATATTGTTGTTTTCACGTACATCTGTACGGCGTGTTTGTATAGTGAATATATTGATGTTTCGCGTACATCTGTACGGTGCGCTTAGTGAATATATTGTAGTTTTCACGTACATCTGTACGGCGTGTGTGTATAGTGAATACATTGTTGTTTTCACGTACATCTGTACAGTGTGTATAGTGAATATATTGTTATTTTCTCGTACATCTGTACGGTGTATATAGTGAATATATTGTTGTTTTCACGTACATCCATTTTTGATGCATGGATACACCAGAGATATTTGTCTTGTATGTCCCATAAACACAATACTTTAGTTTAACGGAGACAGGTATAATACGAGTATTTATTATAGCAGATCGTACTTGTGTGTGCAACAGAACAGAGAATGGATGACAAAACATTACTTACGAGAACAAGAAAACAGAAGTCTGTATAGGATGACGAGAGGAAGACCAAGATTACAATGGGAGACAGAAGTAAAAACACATTAATCAGATTGGCGAATTGCATATACTTATTCGACTTTGGGTTTTGGGATGAGGAGATCAATGGAGAACGAGATCGAAAGTTGGGGGAATTAGCCACGGGCTGTGGAGACAGAAAAACGTGAACAGTCAGTGACAAGAACGACACGTAAAAGAACACAAATCGATGACTACTGTTGAGGCGAGCCTCTCTTTGGACTTGAGGGAGACCAAGGAGGGCGGGAGACGATTTCAGGAGAGACTGACGACAAAAGGGCAGGGGTGAACAGTCGGGGGTGGGAGAAATGACAGAGGACCGGGATATGTGGATACACCCCCGAGAGGGTTGCCCAGACTTGATGTTCCTCAACGGACCACGAGAAGGAGACACCACGCACGCAGCGTCATCACTTATGCCCTCGATGGCGACACAATGGCATTTACGTTTACGTGTAGAATGTCTAGCCAGAGTACATAAGATCCTATCTTGTTACATATGCATTCAAAATGTCAAGGATCCGATATGTCTAGTAGTCCGTTGTTGATAGACAAATGTCGTGGGACAAGCGAATGTCCCAGATGAATCCGAATGTGTAAAACATAAAGCGCCAAAAATTGTCTTTAAATAAATAGTGTGTGTGTGTGTGTGTGTGTGTGTGTGTGTGTGTGTGTGTGT
>OZ024856.1:7079812-7109812 GCA_964017155.1 Oasisia sp. SBJ-2009 | reverse complement strand
ATGGTCCTGTGGCATTTTTTCATATATGAAAAAGTTAATCATTGCATTAGTGGGCCTATTACATGTGTTATTCTTTCCTAAAACATGTATTTGCCTACCATGATTATGCCGACCAGCATACTACTATCACAAGAGATTTTCGATATTACTATTTCTAAGTATATCAGTCATGAATATTTTCATATTTTTTCTAGCCAAGCGACAACATAATGGTCAAACCAGGCCTCTCTTAGCCGCTATTGTGGAGAAGGAATAATAAAAGGCAAGACACTCTGTCAAAGAAAGCATGTGTTTGTATGAGAAATTTCCTTCGGTTGGTGTCCACGTTACACATCCAACCGACGTGTTGGTAGTTCATTTGCACATTAAAATAAATAGATATGGTATATAATGGTTATGGTACATAAAATAACTATTAAGACCTAGATAATTACATAGGTAATCGATCTGCGTAAATAGCCTTTTTACCATTTTTTTTGTCATCAAACATATAGCTACATTTATAAATGCTTAATAATAATAGTAATGAAAACATTAACAGTAGCAATAAAAATAGTTAGCGTTGTACAGTTATTTTGGTATCTGTATTAATATATATTTTAAAATACTGGAAACAGAAACAAATATTAGGAGAAATGTGTTTTGGCGCTGCTCGTGAACATTTTAAACAATAATGTATTTTTCGTGGTTTTAATGATCTCTCTAAGCAAAGAGAATATTTTGGCTTTCCCAATTACTATTTTGAACAGTAACGAACTGTTTTTCTTTTATCGATGAACATTCTAAATGATAACATACTGTTTGGTTTTACTATGAACTTTCTAAATAATGACAAACCCAAAGGACTCAGTTTGATCAGGAACATAGTGACGAAACAAACTGAACGTGTGACGTAGGAGATAAACACTACATGAACGTGTGACGTAGGAGCTAAACCCTTCAGGACGGTTCATTTACTGAAAGACATTCCACACAATAACGGCTGCATTTGTTTGGACGGAGAAACATTCTACACAATAATGGACTGTTTAGCTTTCTTTTACATTCGCTATAATGACGTATTGTGCTGGTAGAACGCACAATCGATAACAAACGTCTTCACTAAGCTGACGCTGAGCGATTTGATTTTCAGATAAACATTCTAAACCCGACTTTAGGGGTTTTCTGACGTACATTCCAACAATAACGGACTCATTGGCCCTGCTGCCTTACATTAGAGCAAAACAACTTACTGGATTTGCTGACGGACATGACATCTATACATTAACGACCTTCCCTGACGAAAGATGTCAGCGTATGACGGACTGTTGGTGTACGGATCACTGTGGCTCGTGAACACAACAACTGAGTGTGTTATATGTGGGTATTAGTCTGCGTTGCTTTCGTGTTCACTGTAATTGCAGACAAACACGTACAAGGGATCACAAGGAAGTGATACTTTTGGGAGATTTTTTGCGTCATTAAAATGGTTTGAACTTACGCGCCACAACATTCGAGGAATGCAACACGATCCACGGGCATAACAGGATCACGCGTGCGTCAAGACGGTGTATTGTAATATTAATTAATTATTGGTGTATTATCGACATAACTGGACGAATATTACCTAATATATTAGCGAAGAAATAACTATAATAGCGTTTGCGATATTGGTTCATGTTTAGAAAATGAAGAACAACTGCACTTAAATATTTTATGTTAAAGCTAACCGAAATACAATACTGATCTTTCAGTTAGCTCTGTGGTCGTGTCGACGAACATTGTAATGATAGTTTTGCCATATTTATGAAAGCGTTATGTAAATAAATATTTAAATACCAAGATTGACGATACTGCAGCGACGCTTATGTACATTGAAACAACACATTTCACCAAGATAATGACACATATTGTATTTTCCACTACAATCTAACATTGCAACACCACTATACCAGGGTGACAAACATACTAACGACACGTGTTACCTCGTATACAGACATATGTTGTTCTGCGTACGAAAATTTCAACAGCTGTGACGGAACAAACACAACACAGTTGTCGATGGCTACGACTCGTTTAATAAACACTGTTACAACAGCGGCATGAATCGATACACATCAGTCAACCGACAGCAGCCTTTCTGCCGATGAAAAGCCGCTGCAAAACGTAAATGAACGTCGCAACGGACATCAAAGTCGGCAACTGTTTACGACATCAAAGTAGCACGAACGCTCAGGCCACGCTAGTAATTTATTCGTCGTAATAAACGAGTATTACTGCTCATCCGACAACTGTCTACTTCTTACCTGCCCTAACTATTAAGTTTGTTTTATAAGGTATTGCCGACTTCCCGGCTCCTTGTCTCGCGAACGCCCCAAAGTCGGCCGCCACCGTCTGGAAAACACAACGTGCTCATTATAAATCTTTATCTGTACAATGAGTGCTTGCTGTTTTCACAGTGACAATAAGCGAAGAGACATAAATCTATCGTGTGTCCACGTTACCGAGCAAATCGCAAACGTAACGACTGACAAAGGAACGAAATAGGATCGTTTGATGAGTTTCTGGTCGGGGGTGGACGTTGTATTCTCAATCGATGGATGGTAACTTAATCACATAAGCCGCACTTTTATCTAACAGAATTTATGTAATTATTCAAGAGTTAAGATATATATATATATATATATATATATATATATATATATATATATATATATATATATGCATACACACACGCACGCACGCACACACGCACGCATGTATATAATGTTATATTTACGTCAACAGTTTAATTTTAATCTTTATAGCATTTGACGATCAATTCGTTTATAACTGATGTACTCCAATCTTTTCAAAAAGTTCCGCATTTTTCCTGGCATTTTCTTTTCAGGTTCCTGTTTTTACGAGTACTGTTGTCAAATGTAACGCTATGTGATACGCACAGCGTCGCTAAATGAGACAGACTGGGCCTAATGAGTGGAGACTGTAAACGAACAGGCGTGAATGGGAGGCGGGTGTCCGTCACCACGCCCCAGTGTGGGTGCCTGATCTACACGTAATATAGGCGGTCTCACCATATAGGCCTATGTGCTGGATCGCAAGGCATACTTGTGCAAAGAGTGTCTCGATACCGGTATCGACAAAAATCAAGGCATGACATCTCAGTATCGGTTAAGCTTATACAATTCTTTTTTCCCATACGTAACACGAACAGCGTGTGGCTGAAATCACCCAAAAGTATATCACATGACCGGAGGCTGACGATACTCCTCGTGAACGATTTCATTGGCGACGTATCATAGCTCAGCTAACAGTTTTATAATGGAGTCTATATTCCACTGCGTTGAATAGACTCCGATGCATTTACCAATGGGTCTATTACATTTTATTCCCGCAAACTTTGTTTTTATTGTGTTATTTCATTTTGTTTAAGTCATCGGAAACTGTTACATAATTTCTTTTAATAGGATCCGGTAAAATATCAACCGTACGATGTCAGACACACCTGGGTATTTTCTCAGATTAACTGGTATTATGATAACAATTGATTATTTGTATTATTTTCACTAAAGTAACAGACATATTTTATGTTGGACGTAGCATTAATTCTCGTATTTTGCACGTGTTTCTGCATTGAATGAAGGTTGATGACGTTGGTCTTCGCTCTCGAAGAAAGCGTTTGGCCACTTAAAAGTAATTGTTGGCCCTGGCAGTTGACTTTAGTAGCATGCACCAGGCGAAATGGCCAAACTCACTTTCTTGGTCCATTTATACAAAAGTATTTTTTTATTGAACAGTTTACTGTTACTTTAATCATTCACACTCTACGAATTTGGGAGATTTAGTTAAAGTGACATTTATGGTAATAACAATAGTAAAGTGTATGTAAAACATTATAATAGTTACTTATCACAACATACTTGCTACGATAATTGGCACTTTAGCATGTTATAGTATATGTAAAACACAACTAATATTTACTTGTTACAACATACTAGCCACGATCTTGTTTTCGACAATGTTATTCATTAAATAACCAATCTCCAAATCCAGCCGCCGAATAAGTAACTTTCTTTCATACGGATATAGTAATGTGTTGTCTTTTGCGACGTTTTATTGTAAAAAAAGATATTATGTAAACAACATGAATATACGGAATAGAGGAAAATTTATTAAACACATTGAATCATTGGACTTTTACAAGAACCTTTACAAGAACGATTTACAAGAACAATGACCACGGAATGTGTAACTTTGAACTGTTCACGTACTGTATTTTTAAACATTCTATGAACCAAATTTGCGACTGGCTTAATCAGTTGGGAAGACTGGTAACTACACTAACCATTTCTCTCGGATCATTGTTCGCCCTCTTATTTGATCTAACTTATCGGACAGTAAACATTTGCTGGTCGCGTACTCATTATGTTTATATTCATTACCAATCTCTGGGCTCGTCTCAGATTATTGGCGCACCAGTGTCGGACGCCTCCCCTCGGCTACGATATTCCACAAAGAATTCGTCCTGGTGGTTTCGCAATGTTTATTACAGTGGACGAAACGGTAATTTATAATCGCGCATTCTGTTTACACAAAAGTCTAATTGATGGTTCTCCGGACATTGTTAGGAAATGACGACACAACTTGACAGGGACGAAACTTGATAATCATCGGTGGTTGTATGCTACGCAGTACACACAGGCGCACATTTTCTCATGCACGCACAAACGTATGCAAACACGCTCTGGTCGATCAAATTTGGATAATGCATCGAATACCTAAAAACTATTGTAAAGATTCTATATTATCGCCGTACACAAGGTTTAATAATATAAATATATCATGGATCTATATATCTATATTAGGCAGACTGCCTAAGATATATATATATATATATATATATATATATATATATATATATATATATATATATATATATATATATATATATATATGCCCCCTCAGCCAGCAGGGTGGTGTGACGTTATGTTCCATATCAATTGTTGGCGTAGGTTTTTCGATATACATACACACATTAACACAGCAACTACACGTTATTTGTGTTTACCGAAGTATCGTGTAGTTATAGAGAATCAAATATATAAAATGCATGTTTATTATCTAATTTTTATTTCCATGTTTTGCAAGATAAGAAAGCTGTGACTCCCTAAAACTACACAAAACAAAATCCGCAGCACACCATCCGAACCTGAACTTTAACCTACGCACAATGTCCGGACACTCGACCATTACAACCCCAAAACCGACGCGACCTGGCAACATTTCGCCAGTGCACCGTCGTCAGGTCCCGTCTAGACGCGCCATCGCAACGGGAAGACGCGCATTAATGTCAGTCTGCCCAACGGAGGTTATTTATTGTCTGCGAGGAGACGGCAGGTGCCGGGCCGAGTCTCCTTCCCCGGCAACGGCGGCCTCCACCCGCTACTGGCCGGGCGGCGCGGGGCCAGTCTTCGGCAGCGAGCGCTGAGACCGCGGGCTGTGACCCATGAACGCCGCGGGGCAGGCTCCGTCTGGCGGGAGACGGCCTACACAGCTGGCCCGTCAACGGTAGCCCCGGCCCGCCACATGGACCCACAAACGTGCGGCCGAGGGCGGAGGTTTGAGGAATTTTTGTATAGGAAATTTGTTGTTTTTAAAGAAAACGTTTAAATGTATAGGCGATAGGGAAATATCGATCGTTTCGACCACATGTTTGTCAGCAAAATGCACACGCACACACACATATTATATATGTATGTATGTATGTATGTATGTATGTATGTATGTATGTATGTATGTATGTATGTATGTATGTATGTATGTATGTATGTATGTATGTATGTATGTATGTATGTATGTATGTATGTATGTATGTATGTATGTATGTATGTATGTATGTATGTATGTATGTATGTATGTATGTATGTATATACACATATATAGATACATAGATACATAGATACATAGATACATACATACATACATACATACATACATACATACATACATACATACATACATACATACATACATACATACATACATACATACATACATACATACATACATACATACATACATACATACATACATACATACATACATACATACATACATACATACATACATACATACATACATACATACATACATACATACGCACACTCGCACACAAACAAACAAACAAACAAACAAACAAACAAACAAACAAACACACACACACACACACACACACACACACACACTCACACGCCCCACCCCCCCCCCCACACACATACACTCAAACAAAAACAAACACATGTACATATACATATGCATACATACATTCATAGACATTCTTCCGACATATTTATGTATAATAAAAAAATGAAATTGGCGCTTATAAAATAACATTTTCCTATAGTGTAAAGCTCTTTTTTAATAAATGCAATTCATACAGACACGCACGTGTTTAGGTAAATAAATTATATTGATTAGTGCAAAGGTAGGCATTCAATCACACGGCCGTCAACATGATAATGTTGACGACACGGTACAATGTATATGACTTTTAGAACAAAAACATTAAAAAATAATAATTTTTGCTTTTGCCTTGTTAGACATCCTTTCAAGAGGTAAAATAATTGAATAAATATGCCGATATTAGGAACTAACATGGAAAATAACAATAAGGGTACTAATTACAATTTGGTAGACATTTAAACATGAGTTACCGTCACGTTGTTGATATTTTAATACCGTCATCTGCAGACGACCGTAAACCAATTAAATCGAGTCGCACAGAACGTGGCGCCATCTTTGGATAATCCCGGTCTTAGAGACGCGCGCTCGATTCCGCCTGCGCTGTGATTTGCGAGAAATCCCAGACCGGATTAACGTAATTCCGGCTGACAAATAGCACGACTGATCCTTTTAATATAGCAAATCCGGCGTATTTATCATGGCCGAGCAAATAATGCGGTCGACGTACATGCCGAAATGAGTTTTCGGTCACTCCGGAAACCGCAGAATGGCTTCGAGTCCTGGAAGGTCGTTTTTGCCCAGGAAATTCAGGCTTGGATCGCGTTATTACTTGTTGTCGGCGAAAAGCCCGGTAAATGCGAAGGCAGTCGCATCTTTTAAATGTAGTGTTTTGATTTGGTAGCCATCAAGTTGTCACGAGAAAAAAATACGAAAATCTTATAAATACATAATAATTTATTATGACATTGTTGTGTTGTAGGCCTATCTTTATTCTAGTGGCAAATAAATCAACCATTAAATGAAAATATTTGACATAAACATGTCAACGTTCGCCGTAGTATTACTGGAATAATTATCGATATTCGGCAGATTTCCCGATTTAGTGTACCGAAATAAAACTAATTGTGTTAAGGTAGGCTTATCCATAATCCAACCATATATTTTCATATATTAAGAATGTAACTGTTGCTCATATCAGGTATGTGTAGTTGTTTTTAGCGTAGGTGTATATTTTGCCTGTTATCTTTGAGAAGTAAACCTCATGTTAAAATTATGATATCAATGGTCAATGGAAAAAATGATCGTAAAAACCTGCTTTACAAATGGAAATCTAATAAAGTAAAATGGAATTATTTCAAGTTATGCATCTAACATTATTAATAAAAACTAATAATTTGCAACTTTAATGAGGAATATGAATGGAGATCGTCATGTTCACAGAGACCCTGATGTCAAGTAAAATTACATTGTCGCTGTAAATTATAAAGACTACATTCGCGTGATGGACAATATGGGATTATAAGTATTATAAAGACTAGGCCCTACGTCCGCTTGATGGACAATATGGCATTATAATAACTGTTATATATATATATATATATATATATATATATATATATATATATATATATATATATATATATATATATATATATAAACAGAGGTGACACGAGAAACCAACAAAAGAACCGACATATTCGTAAGAATGTCAAGAAAACAAGGAATGTGTCCCGTCATCAACGACGTCACAACTCGGGCGATTTTTGGTCAAGCCTGTCGCTCCGAGCAAGGCGTCAACACCCAGGGTATTGAACACTTTGAAACCGCATTCCAAGTTAACCACTACTTTAAAATCCTGATTTCAGTTGCAAATGGTTGTCCTAGAATGAGTTTGGATGCCTATTAACAATCAGTTCCCTGAATTGTTTTTTCTTGAGGGTTGGAATGTAGCAACAGCGTTAAACGTCAAAGAAGTTAGATCAAAGAAGTTAGAGGTCAAACAACCCGCGTTCTTCAGATTTATGTCCGACAGGGTTGTTGAAAATATCAACGTTTTGTTTACTTTTCGTGGGACAACCACCGATTCAAATAGCGAAGAATGTGTACCTTAAGCAACTCTGTATAATGTTTAAATAATTAGTTTTTATAATACAAAACGCACTTTATTTGCCTGCTCAAGGTGTAGTGTCTAGGATTCTTTTGATGATATCTAGTCCATCTACCTCAAATTTATACGATTATCCCAACCGTATAACCATAAACAACCTTGTCTACGGAGTTAGTACACTCTGCCAGGTTAACGCAGGACGACAATGAGTGACAACAGTTCTGTCAATAGCAGTAGGTACGGGTCACAGATAAAGAATTGTTCATTAGTAGCATTTTGCTGCTTATCTGACACGAACATGTTGCCTTTGTGAGCGCCGCTGAATGCGTGTACGTGTGCATTTAGAAGCACGACTGAATGGAGTAATAATTCATAACGTATTCGTCATCGCATGAGACCGGGGACAGGAAAACGGATCGCACAATGACGGATCCCTTGCATTGCGCGGCAAACGCAGTGAACTCTTCGGATAGGTCGCTTCATTGTCGTACGATAATTATATTTTTTCTCTTGTTTCTGGCGCCAAAAAACCCGGCGTGTCGCCGAGGCAATTTATCGTACGTCTCGGACAATGCCGATAATTCCGCGCTCGCGGTCAATCTAAACGAACTGGGAATACTGGCCGACACAGTTGGCGGGAAATTTCGACGCGGCAGACGACACATCGCGATGACGCCGACGGATTGGCGCGTTTTTCGTCTGCGAGTCGAGCAAAGCCGCGTATCGCTTTTTGCAGTTCACTCCCCGTGGGACTCACCAATAGGCGAAACCCCAGCGGGCGTCCCGATTGCAGAGATTTTGTCGTCGTAAGTAAATGAGCGTTGATAACTGCAATTCAGCTGTAGAATTCACGATGACTTCAGCGATGGCTGCGGATTGTCCCGTGGGTGGCTGGGTGGCTGGCTGGGTGGGTCTAGACTCGTCTATATAGCGGGCCGTTTTTTAATACAAAGAAAAGATATTGACTTCCCCACCAGCCATTATGTTGCTCCCCGTGCTACCTTGCCCCATAATCTTGCCCCAGCCAGTCTTATCACGAGTTAACACTCCATTTGTTTACTCTTCAAATAGATAAATTGTTGTCTGAGCAGTACAATAAACATAACTGTACACTGGGGACAATTTCTGTAACGGCCAAAGAAACTCATGAAAGTAAAATATTTAATGGTAAAAAACAAATTTCCTTTAATATGGCAATTTATTGATAACAACCGCAAACAGCGAAGTGGCGTTTTTTAATGAAAATGTTACCTACCCGGGTAGTTAAAAACCGTGTCGTCGAAATAGGCCAATTTGATAAAAGGGTAATTTGTTGGTGGTTATGTCTTGGAAGAGCCATTTTCTTTAAAAATGAAATTATGCCTGTTTAAAATAGTCTGTTTTGTAACAAAAAAACAGCTATCTGTATGGAAGCAAATACGGGAGAAAACGAACATCACACAAGGGAAGAACCTATGAGGGCAAGGTCCCATGTCTTACAACAGGGTGCGCGCGTGCGCGCGTGCGTGCGTGCGCGCGTGTGCACGTATGACAGTGTGCATGCGTGCGTTATAGTCGACACCCCACCCACGTCAACGGGAGAGAGGCGTTGGTGTGACGGTGACTTACGCAATGGTCGACAGATTACGAGGGAATAGTTAACAGGACGTAATCACTTTACGTTTTCTTCAAAGCCGAAATGGCAATTAAATAGCGCATTCGTCAATGCTTTTATGAGAGACACTAATATAATTTGTGTTCATTTTACACGCAGGTAATAGTTAAGTATAAAACGCATTTAACAGTTAACACCATCAACTTATGTTTCCGTGTCACCTTTGTAGGCATAGTTCATTCAAACTACTGTATATACACACACAGCGCTGACTACTGCTTTTAAACATAATTTCAGACAATTTTGGAGTATTTTTCCTTAATTATTTTAACAAAATTTTGGTCGGCTCAAAGGATGTTGAATCCCATGTGTTACGACAAAGGTCACGTCCGATATAATTTAGGAGGAACGCTTTCGTTTTCCATTTCGGAGAAATTACTAATCCCGCTTGTCTGCAACTAAGCACTATTTTAAATGTATTTTTTCGTAAATGAACTGAAAGTGACATACCGTACGAATTTGACGCGCTAATGAGGCACGTTTAACTATAATAATGGCTTCGTTCTGGGTAATTGCAACGGTAATTGGTCCATTGTTTATAATGAAGCGTTCGGTGACGTAATGATCAATATAACAGCGAGAGTTTGCGACGGGCGCCGCTACTTTCGCTGCCCCGTAATTGCCAGCGCTGACAGTCAGCGTCCTGTCTGTCTGTCAGACGCGGCCAACTGTCTGACGGGACACTTGCCAGCGACAGCGTTGACATCGGTGACGCGAGCCAAGACGCCGGCGATGCTTAATTGAATTGGTACAAAAACGACGATATCATTTTGACGAATCTTACCGAGTAGGTTGTAGGCGCACTTGGCCAAGTCGCGCGCATAATTAATCAAATTGCGCCGTGAATAAATAATACGGTAACGAATGAGGTGACGTCGTCATTTCACATGTAAATAATTGCCAGTTATTCTGGTAATGCGAAATTAATTTGGGTGTATTAATCATGTTAAGCTCGATAGCGGTGTTGACAGTGTCCACAAAAAAGAAGACAGGAATGGCTTAATTAATTATGAAAACAAACAATGTAACCCATGACAGGACATGAACATTTAGGCCATACGCACAACATCTATGAACTTTTGACATTCGGGGATCTATACGTAAAGTATATCCAAACGAAGAGGATTGTATGTTTTATACCATACCTGTGTTTGATTATTGTGATGCAGAAAGGTGATCAACGATATTAAAAGAGACGATAAAGAGCCGTTTTTTGGACACACTAAAAAGAACGTTTAATTATTTTGAACAGTGGTGTTATTACAGCACTAACTACACTTGCTCAACATCGAATGTAAAATGTCATCTTTATAGGCGACGTATTTTTTTAATGTATTGTTGATTTACCATGATTTACTGTTAGGTTGGATATCAGTGATATATTAGGTGGCATATAAGTCAACTAGGAATGGTTTGTTAATATTCCATCCCGAAATCGACGTCGAATATGGTAGTATAGTTATAATAATGTAAAACTGTGAACTATGACATATCACGCAACCGATTGTTGCGTTATTTCGTTTCATTTCTGCAAACAGTTTCTGAGTAATCGGATTTATCTTGGCAATTAGCTCAATTTATAATTTTCTAATCCTCTAAAGTCGAAACATTATACCATTGGATATATTTATACCTCCGCGTTCATGAAATGTATTATATATATATATATATATATATATATATATACATACATACAAACATATATCGAAGTATTATGTGATATATATATATATATATATATATATATATATATATATATCATACATATCACATAATACTTTGATACATATATATATATATATATATATATATATATATATATATATATATATATATATATATTATGTATCAAAGTATTATGTGATATGTATGATATATATATATATATATATATATATATATATATATATATATATATATCACATAATACTTCCATATATGTTTGTATGTATTATATATATATATATATATATATATATATATATACATACAAACATATATCGAAGTATTATGTTATATATATATATATATATATATATATATATATATATATATATATATATATATATATATATATATATATATATCATACATATCACATAATACTTTGATATATAATATATATATATATATATATATATATATATATATATATTATATATATCAAAGTATTATGTGAATATATATATATATATATATATATATATATATATATATAATATTTTTATATATAACAAAATGGGTGGACTAATTTGGTATACTTTTTATCATGGAAATATTTTTGAGTTGACCCTAATTGCGAGGTGAGCTGTGTTACCGAGGTCATCAAAAGAAAGGGTTTTTGTCGGTTGATTGTACAAAAGCAGACATTATGGCAGGTAGGCAGTTGAATAATGTATTGTTGGATAAGGAAAACCTAATAACAACAACACTTTTTTCAGTAGCGCAACAAACCTGAATTGTTGGGAAATATAATTTCCAAAACTACTTGTCAAAGCTAGGGACCGCCAAGAATTTTCGGAAGAAATGCAATTTTGAATATCTATGTTTTCAATTGTTTGTAGCGGTCGGTGGCCGTAGTTTCAGATTACGTCGTCGTGACTTATTGCAGGAATCTACCGAGAGTCGAGACTTGATCCGTGGCAGGGGGCGCGGACACGTTAGACTGAACTAGGTTCGACGACCGTTCTCCGTTCATCTTCAACGTTTATTGTCCGTTTCGTTTTTACTTCATCAACATGACCTTCGGTGTTTGCACTTCTGCCTCTCACCCGGTAGCCTCTGATGTTTTTGTTGTTGTTGTTGTCAATGTAAGTTTTGTCATGGTAGAGTTTTGTGTAATTGTATTTAATTGTTGTGTGTTCTTTTTCAGAAGACCTGGTTGTCCGTGTCCGTAAAAGTTTTAGTTATGTATATTTTATAATACATGTATAGTTCAGTCTTAGCCTGTGTACTTTCAAGTGAGCAGTCCACTTGACATTCCTATTCCGATGGACGCATTTTGACCGGATGCGTATGTGCCATGATGTGATTGAACAAACATAACATGCTACATGTTCAACTTTATTTATATCGTGTACACCACCTTCTAACGAAAACGTCTACGTCATCAACAAACACTTGATAGACAGCTTTTGAGCATACAATTATTTATGTCTACTAAATGTATCTTTCTAATCGTGTTCGTGCAATTAGATTTAGTCTTTAACAGAAATTGAATTCACAAGTTATCAATATTTTATTAATATGTTAGTGATACATAAGTATTTGTGTTACGTCTCCGGGACAACGCTGACATTATCCTTCTCATTAAGTGATTTGAAGATGTAACGTAGAATGTTAACAGGATTCGACCATATCCATTATTTTACAGACATGAACTTTTAATATTTTTTATCTCGGTTTCTTGTTTTTATTTGGATTGCATGTTATGTACAGCAGTAATGCATTCGCGGACGCAAATTGACTAAAGTGCACATTTTCCAGATTTAAACAATGCAAAAAGTGACTATTATTTTGAGAAAAATCTTAAATTAATAATCTCACTCTACAGCTCGACGGGCATGTTCCTGCTGGGGTGGACCCTTGCTGGAATTGAAATAACTGCTCCGCGTGTGCGGGATTTATCCAGGCTTGAAGAGCCGCGATCACAGACTTTGGCCGCACTGACGCGATCTTCAAGCAATGTCTAAGCTGTTTTGGAAGGACATTCCTCCTAAATCCGGTTACTCTGGCTGATTGCCCCCATTCACAAATCGAGGGCATGATTCACGTTACTTTCTGCGACGTTTGTAAGACTGTCATCTTGAATGCTGTACCTCCGTGACGAAGTGCATTTTCTTGCCCGGAATATAATGTCTTTTAGAATGACCCCGCGCTTCATTATTCGCTGTCTTTGTATGTCACAGTATTACTTGTCCATGTAATTTTCTCTGTGTAATAGTTTCTAATTCATGTTTTTATTTGTGGCGGTGTTAACATTGTACATAAGTACCTAGGTGTCTTTAGCCGGGCACTGAGCGCATACGTCACGCCGCCCTCTTTCTCCCTCTAATCTCCGGAGGTGCTACAAATACCGCCGCTCAATTATATCTGGAGAGCTAAGAGGGTTTTTACCCACTGGGGCATCACACAGGGACTCAAATGACACGTAGACCTACATCAACACAACAACAGAATGTATAGTATTGTTAACACTATTATTGTTATTATTAAGATCAACATCAACATAAGGAACATCAACATAAGGAACATCAACATAAGGAATATATATATATATATATATATATATATATATATATATATATATATATATATATATATATATATATATATATATATTACGAAATTACTGTTTAGGCCGGTTTCACATATTCTCCATGTTTCACTGAAACGTCGTTACGGTTATTGAAATATCACAAATCATTATGTGTTTTAAGTTATTAAAATGGTAATTTCCTAGGTTTTGAAAACTCAGACGTACGCATGCATAAAATAGGTATCTATACATGCGCATTATCTGGTGCTTAAATGAATAACGATTATCTAATTTGTATTACAGATGTATATTATATTATTATAATGATTATTATATGTATGGTGAATGTGCGTATTTAATACAGTATATGTATATATATATATATATATATATATATATATATATATTATATATATATATATATATATATATATATACATATATATATATATATAATGTATATATTATATGTGTGCATTATTGTTTTACGCACGATGCATGCGTATAATCACCACACAAACACACACACGCACACGCATAATATATAAACATAATATGTTTATATGTATATATATTATATATATATATACACACACACACATATAAATATATACGTATACATACATCCATACATCCATACCTTTATATATATATATATATATATATATATATATATATATATATATATATATATATATATATATATATATATATATATATATAATATACAAGATCTACCAGTGTTATCGTTCCTTACTTAGTAAATTGTTTACGACGTTCATCCATTATTAATATTCCCATTAATACATTATGATGTAGAAGGTGCTCGATCAATTATGCATCGTGTCTGTTAGTATAGTTTTGGGTGTCCAAATAACCATTCAAAATTGTGCTCTGACCATGACTATTCAACACATAAAATAACCAGTTTTCCTTACATAACTATAATTTGTTGATAAATGTTCTGCAAAAATATGTTTTAATTTTTTAATGAAATTTTTGACATTCAGAATGTTCCCATGTAACGGATTATTTCGCAGATACATTTGTTGACTCTGTGTTTAAATTATGATCTTTCTCAAACGTTATCTTCTGTCGCTTTTAAGTGGCAGTTGGAGGCGTCATAATCACACTCCGTAATACAACCGAATTGTTGTTATTATCGCAGGATCCGGAGCAAAATAAACATCTAAACCTCCGCCTAATTGTGCGCTTGACGTCCGTGCTTAGAAAGGGAAAACGTCCTTCTATGTAGCCGCAGAGATAACGTCAGCCGCCACAAAGACAGTCAAACTCAACTTCTAAACCGATGTTGACACATATTATCGCGACCTATCTTCGGGGGGTTGGTCGACCGTAAACGCTAGTGTCTGCCTGCAGAACTCCGGGCATTTCGGGCCAACTCAACTGATTATATGAGGACCCAATTTACTGTTGTATGGAGTGCGCTAATTTGCGGAAACAAAACGTCAACTTCTACTACTGAAATTACAATGAAAAATCTATCGCCCGTTTATTATTTTAATATTTTTTAAATTATATCTTTTAATGAAACAATAATCACATACGCGACTACTGTTATTAAAAAATGGTTTAAGCATATGCGAAACATATTGGATTTAAACAGTGCGTGGTGTTTATATAATTGCGCGGATTTTGTTATTACAGACAACTGGTTCGCTCGAATCCGTGCGTTGAAATTTAATATTGCAATCAAATATTAGGGCGTATTTTACAATAAACTACAAACACAATGCGCACATGTCGCAGTTATATCAAGTCGAATTTCGACGGCCTGAATAAACGAAAAATATTGCAAAATTGTCATGTACACGTAGGGAATATATGTTGGTAGATTACCAGCGCCCCCGACGGAAACTACGCATGAAGTGTCTATTTATGTATTTGTAGATTAAGCGTGGTATCATTAAACGTTCGTCGGACCGTCTGACCATTTGTCTGGGGCGTGATTAACGTTGTGGCCCCATTAACGTACGTTTGGTTCCATTACGGTATACGTTTGGGTCCATTACCGTGTACGTTTGGTCCCATTACCGTGTACATTTCAATGTTAGCAACACGCGCGTTCTGTTTTCGCATTATTCAGTCATCTGTTGATTCAGTCACGTTAAACTACGTTCAAACCCGTTGCAACCGAGAGTTGCAAGAACTTAGACTACTTTATCACTGGTACATTTTTATATGACTCTAGCCATTTGTTTCATGTCAACATTTTATATTATGTAAATAAATTGGTAACCGAAAAAATTGAAGGCATACCAAAGCTAATACCAATTTTCATTACTGTCGCATATTCTTTTTTAATATTTTGCTATTTTTGCTAAAGATTAATGCAATACATTCAGGTTGCGTAAAACAATTCTTTTCTGACATGACTGCGATTGTGTATTTATTGTTCGCTTCCACGTCTTGTGGCTTCGTTATGCTGTGAGCATTGTCATTTAATCTGCGCGCGGAGACTAAACCGTTAAATTAATATTCCTTCGAGGCAAAATTGCGGCGTTTAGCCTGGCTGGCGCCAGTGTCAAATAACCCGATGTGTTTGCAGACAATTGCGATAAAGCTCGAAAATATATCTGTATTTCTGAATCAGATACGCGACGTACGAACGTCAAAGCGCTCATATCTCGAGCGGAGCGGGCGACGGTTGAACGGTGGTCGACGGCAATCACGACTCGGCCCACGAATAAACCGACGCCGCGTCGCCGAATGGGACGCGATTGTCGTCCGCCCGGAGTTTAATCCACTTAGTCTAAACTACCCGATTATGCACGCGCCCCACCCTATCGCGAGCGCAAATAATAAACTAAAACAGCTTACCTTCGCCTCGCATAACCCAGCGCTACCGGATTTGATAACGAGACCCGGTAATGACGAGACAGTTTGAGCGCGCGTTCGCCGCGTTTTACACACATACAAGCGTTGTAAATTGCCTGCCACGAAGTAGTTTATTTCGGAGAAGACAGCGAGCGCCGAGTCGAGCGTGCACGCGTGACTGTAGCGCGTGTGTTTAGCGCGACCGTCGTCAGAGAGCCGACGCGATCAATGAAACAGGCACGCTCGCTCGAGCGCTCAGTTTGTCAGGACTAGCGTTACGTTTGACGGTTTAAAGACGGATCGTTGGGACAAGGTGAAGGGTGTTTACGCGAGTGGCCCCGTTGAAATGTTGACAACGTATGAGACGGACAGTCGTCTTTCGCCCTGGACGATGATTAAAAACCCACGTCGCTGCGCTGTCGTCCGGGCCGTGTTATTTGGACAGCTGCCAAACGAGGCGGCGCTGATTGGTCGAGTCGTGACACGTGGCAGGACGTATCACGCGCCGTTGAGCTGGTGCGCACTCGACCGAGACACGCCCCTCACAGCGCCGCGCGCGGCAACCGACAAAACAAGTACGCCCCCTGGGAAACAACACTGAAAGCACTTTGGCGGCGATAGTCGGCGAAACCTTTCGCGCAGTTTATCAGTGGACAATATTCTTGAACGAAACGTTGCATTGACCCCTATGACACAGAAGCAAAATATCGTTACCATTATTCTAGGCATTATGATGACAATAGTTCTAACAACGAACGTATATAGCTAAATCGCCCACTACCTGAAGTAATCGCAACTAAATATATTAACGCCTAACGGGTCCTATTTTTATAGCGAATTCGCTATAATAACAGAAGTATGCATAACAATAAAAACATTGGATGGAATTATATATTTAGGGAATAATATCTTAACTACAGGGTGAACAGAAATGAAATAGATATCTATGTTTCACCTTCCAACTATTGTTATATACAAGGTTTAGGCTACAAGTACAAAAATTGACGGAACTTATAAGTGTTACCCACTATTACGTAAAGATACTATGCCACCCACGGCATGACATAAAACAATTATTGTTCGAATTGATCAGTTATACATGTATATAAACATCTACTAACAATTCACAGTGCATGAATGGTGAATTATACGGACTGTTTAATTTTGTTACGTAATTTCCTTACAGCATTGTTTTGTCAAGCTACTATAATTTCTTGATAAGTTAAACGAATCAGGTATATCTTATAGGAGAGTATTAACTAATAACAGGACAAACAGAACAACGAATAAGTCAGAGTAACGACAAATAAGAAACCAAACCAATATAGTCATTTATATCATAATCTATCGAAGTTTTGCTTATTAAAATAAACTACACGGTCTTGGCGGTTTACGAAAGTGAACAATAATAAAGTACTGAATTATATAAAATTATACTCTTCCAAGTGAGCAGTTAATGTGGTTAATAAGATAACAATTATAAAAAACAATTTGATATATTTTATAGTCGTTAACTTTAATTAATTATTTACAATTGTGAATAATATATATATATATATATATATATATATATATATATATATATATATATATATATATATATATATATATATATATATATATATATATATATATAAGAATGAAACATTGTACCCCAATATTATAAACGGAATTAAAATTAAGAACGAAAAGTATATCGAACGTTTCACTAATGACTCACATAAATCGCTTTGGCGAAATGTTTTACTCAGCTTTATCTGCCGAAATTCGAAATACAATGACCCAGTTTAATTTTTTTTAATATAATAATCATATACAAATGTCAATTTTCTGAGCAGGGTGTAATTAGACCATACATATGTTTCACAAAGCCACACGGGCCAGGGTAGTAGCTGTTATTAAAGCTTTCATATCTGCTAGTAGTAACGGAATAACTTGGCAACGAGAACCTTCATTAATAATACACTCTGCGTACTTTTGGAGTAATATTTCGTTAAATCTCAAAGGTTAATTTGATATAATATGTAAAAAATTATATTTTTAATAACTTAATAAGAATGTTTAAATCTCAAAGGTTAATTTTATATAATATGTAGAAATTACACTTAAAAAAACTTAATAACAATGTATTAATAAACTATTTTAACGATGTTATGTTAGTATACGTAAGCAACGGTCAAAACAATGATTATATCAGCCCGTGTATATTGTACTAAAACATCATATATCATTCATGCACTGTCTGGTGCGTTGAAAGGGCGACTACAAGAAGTTACATAATGTAGCACAGGAGTCGTCATCAGTATTAGTTGTCGTCTACGTCTTTGTCTTATTGCTGTTGTTTTATTATGATTATTTTGAATTAATTATATTAATTGTCATTAGTCTGCAGATGAATGTAGAATTAGGACTCCTGACCTACTTGGCGCGGTGAGGAGAGAGAGAAAGAGAGACCGGCAGTCTCGCGTTGACGACAGAGTGATGGATGTCGTCCGGTCTGGAGGTCCGCCGTCGTCGACTGACAGCGGCCGACTGACGCCGATTCATAAATATTATTGTCAGTTTGTGGCCAGCAACTGGAGCGATATGACCTAATGACAACATTTCGATTTGACCAACAATAACACCTGATGTCTTGACCGACGTCACGATATGTTGTGTTGGATATAATAGTGAATAATTATGAATAAAAAGAGATATGTTAAGTACAGCCCGAAACCGCTCAAAGCCGCTCCGTAAACAGGCACAAATAAAACTAGTTGTGTACGATACGCAAAATATAATAATTAAGTTATATATAAACTCTCGCAACACTATTTGTGCAAAATACGCAAAATAAAAATTCCATGAAAAATACGCAAAATAAAAATTCCATGAAATGTCGCAAATAAGTAAACAATAATGTAAAATGCCTGGTAAGTAGTTTCTTGAGGACACAGGGGAGGCAATTAGAGAATACTAAGTGGACGTTTACTGTATATATTTATATATGTTATATATATATATATATATATATGTATATATACATATATTTATGTATATATATATATGTATATATATATGTATATATAGCTAATAATATACCCACCATTGTCAGCAAAGAAAGTAGTTGTTTTTTAGATCTGCGGCTTCGTAAATTTACCGTATACGTCGACAAGCAATTTTATTATTATTATATATATATATATATATATATATATATATATATAATATATATATGCACATATTTGTGTATGTCTGTGTGTAATAATTATACTGTTGACATTTCGCCAGCTGCCATTGCCATGGATTCAAAATGCCAAGTACAGGCCTAAACATAAACTTAGTGTTATCAGTCGGCCTATACTTTTGACCACTGCTGTTGTTAAACATTCAAATTACACGTGACGGAAGTGCTAGTTTTTTCGTGGCAGCAACAAGCCCACAACACGTGTACTTGCGTAGCTAATTGGTGTTTTTGCCCCTGTCGAACACCAAAAAAAACCCGTGAACACTGACAATGGCCGGGGGCAGGGCCCGTGTTGTGGCCCGTCTTGTGGTCCGGTATGTGCGCGCGAATACTTAGAATGCTCGCTCAATCTGGGAACACCGCAAAAAGTGCGATGACCGAAGGCTCTTGTTTCTTGTTTGATTTATGAAAAACGTTACTAAATACAGATATATATATATATTATATATACATATATATATATATATATATATATATATATATATATATATATATACATATATATATATACATGCATAAATATATATACATAAAAAATGTATATATATATATATATATATATACATATATTTTTTAATTAAAAGTTACCGTGTGCAAAGATGTCTTCAAAACCACGAAGAAATTGATTGTCATTTTATAATACACTTGATCGCATTAGCGTGTAAATGGTCTAATGAAAAAACCTTTACCAGGCATTGTTCGTATTACCTATGTTATTCTATATGTGGTGTCTTCATAGGTCCCAATATTAGGTTTTTGAAAGTTGATGCAGTCTAGATAAATTTAATTTGATTGCATTCGTGTTGAGTTACGATTCCCGTCTGACATTGAGATCAATCCGTGAACTTGTCGGGCTGACGAGTAGACAATACACGTATACATTACGGTCACCTGCAGTACACTGTTGAATGTATCGTCTCCCGCACAGGTAGATTTCAACAACCAGAGTTTCCTTAAAACACACTTGTACGGTCAGTATCTATAACAGTATTTATAATAATTTTACACCATGTGGCATGCTTTTATCATAAAAATGACTAATTTACTATTTTGCAATACGGCTTGTTCAGCTTGCGTGGGCCGGACTCTGGCTCACACAGGCCAACTGGCCAATATGTAAGTCATTGAGACGATGCACATCAGGACGAACCTGGGAGTGCCGGTCTCCCTTCACCTTCCCCCGCCCCGGGGCCGCCCTGGGGCCGGTGTGTCCACGTTCCTCGTACTCAGTCCCCGCCCCATGCCGAGAGTGCGTGCGTGCGTGCGTGCGTGCGTGCGTGCGTGCGTGCGTGGACGGGTGTGCGCGCGTGCTTTCACCGGAACAACTGGGTTCTACGAAGCGTGAGTGTGTGTGGCGTGGAGTGATTGATGACCGATCGCAACCCACCCACGGCCGGTCTACACGGCTCACTTCGTTAAACAATTTGCCGCTAGAAAACCGGGGGTCAAACGACCTGAAGTTGCTTCCACGTAACTGATCAGGAGGGGATCCTTTAGAAGCGAAACGTTTGTTAAGCAATTCGTGAAATGTTCGTGTAAAATGGATTATGTATGTGAAAGCAATGAATGTGGTGTCGAACCACCGAGAGGTGCCACACATCCCGAGGCCGGACACAGACTGTCATCTTCCCGTTGCTCCTTCATCATTTAAGACCACATTTCTTGTAATGCACTGTACTTCGTTCATGTCAGGTAAATGAAAGATCGCACTGTTTTGTCCACGATCTGTGTGTACATAACCTTTTGCGCATTATTTTACTGTGGCTATGGACTTCCCATGTCTGCCAGAGAATAAAGTGTAAAATTATGTGGACAGTCCCAAGGACTAGGCCTCTTTAGGAACGTACCGTTGTTTTGTACCTTTCAAAGTAAAGTTGAGTACCACTTCTGACAAGTGACGTATTATTTTGTTCATCGATATCGCCTCGCGCTGCGTGTGTAATATGGCTATAAACTTACTACACTTCATTTCAGAGCATTTATGTGGTGACATTTTTAACTTTGCCCTTTATCAATTACGATTAGGTCAGACCTACTATTTTGTTTCATATTACATATTAAAACAAATTTGCTGACACCCGTATGTATACGGACGTGTTGGTAAAACGATGATTTCCGCATAGGCCTATATTTTATTGACACGGACGCTGGCATTGCAGACCTTCTGGTTATTACCGACCTTCTGGTTATTACCGACCTTCTGGTTATTACCGACCCTCTGGTTATTCGCTTCACCAAAAATAACCACACGACGAGACGCGTAGCGTAAAACTTTCTAGCCACATTCCGAGAACCGTTTATACCAGTCAAACAGATTGCGCTTTGGAAAATAGTGTAATATTGTAAACAAAGTGTGTCGTCTTTTGCCTTCAGGTGGAACTCTGTTCCATTGCTGAAGTCGCTGCCATACCCAACACAGCAGGATGGCGCGACTTTGTAGTGCCACGACATTCGTCAGATTATCCTCAGCGCCTTAGTGACACGACAAAACCGCTTTTGTTGTTCGACGCCTGTTCTTTCTAACAACCCCGGAAGCTTCCGTACCAGCTTGATAGTGATACAGGGATCGTAACACGTCACGTGACCCCACGGTGTGCGATCACGTTGAAAAGTGTGAACACGCTAGTTGTTTCAACCGCAGCTGCTTTTCACACGATTGCTTTTAGTTGGATTGTTTTCGACGTCAGAATTCGATCCCGGTTGAGTAATGTGAGCAGGGCTTCATTGTAATAAGATGAGCAGGGCTTCAGTGTAATAATGTGAGGAGGGCTTCAGTGTAATAATGTGAGGAGGGCTTCAGTGTAATAATGTGAGCAGGGTTTAAGTATAATAATGTGAGCAGGGCTTCAGTGTAATAATGTGAGGAGGGCTTCAGTGTAATAATGTGAGCAGGGTTTAAGTATAATAATGTGAGCAGGGCTTCAGTGTAATAATGTGAGCAGGGCTTAAGTATTTATTTCTAAATTTATTTCAAAACACAATATTAAAAGCAAACAATACAAATACAAATAATATGTCACATGGTACGAATGAAATACAATTAAGAAATATGTTTTGAAAAGGAGTAGACATGAAGTGAAACACTTATATATGTATAATAATGTGAGCAGCATATATATATATATATATATATATATATATATATATATATATATATATATATATATATATATATATATATATATATATATAAAATATGGAGCCACTATGAATGGTCTACCCTATGAGGCAGTCGTTTGTTTGCCATATGTCAGCGTTATATTTATGATACGTGGTTTCAGAATCCTTGATTAAAGATGATTTGCGTAGGAACGGCAAGATGACATTTGATACGTGTAACAACAGCTCCATGTAGATATTGGACAGGGAATTGGAGACTGGCTATAAGTACGCCACACTAGTTCTAGTGTATGTGTAATGCTACACATAAGGGACGGCGGGTAGTCATCCTGGAATGTATCAATCGATACAGCTAAGATTTAACACCACATATTGACTTAATGAAATACTAGCGCCACCTCGTGACAATAAATGGACCCTTTAGTGACTGTATAATATGGTCCCTCTCTGAACAATTTAACTGTTACTGTTTTTGTGATTTCAAAACTACAGGGATTGTTTACAGTTATCTAGACAGTTAAATATAATATTCTGAATGACAAAATTTTACCAAAAATTATCAAAATAACGTTAATAACTATTACAAAATACCTAAATTCCTAGTAGTGTACATTTATACCAATAATCGAATGTCACGAAATGTTATAGAAGGTAGAGGGTCTAGACCAATTAGCTCAACACATTGAACGTGCACTTTTTCACGGGGAGAATTTCCAAAGCCGTGATAAATGGATCTCGCCCCGGAGTCCATTTGCAACGTCACCCTCTAAAAACGAAATCCGTATTGGGGAGGCCCGGCCGGAGATTGGGCACCTTCCATTCCTGAAGATGACGCCACTCGACGTCGGGTGTCCGGAATCATGATGTTGGTGATATTCCACTTTTGCTTTAATTGATACAAACTTCCGAATGAACCGCTCCATAGCAACCCGCCAAATATCGCCAACAAAAATTCACCCAACCGGAACTCACCATAATTTATCTAAAAAAATTAAACCGCACCACTTCATGACACACACCAAAACTATCAAGACAAATTCAAAGCATTGTGGGGGATAACTGTTTATCCAACCTCCCCCATTCAGGCACATTTGGATAACATTTGTGTTAAAAAAATTCCTTAGAAAATCCCCATGTCCTGTATAACACCTACTTTTAAGGCCAACTATCTATTTCCCATCTCTCATCTGTTTTAGGGCGACGTCACACCTTGGGCTTGGTTCAATTTTTAGGTACAAACCCCCACATCCCGCCCCTTGTAACCCCCACCTTCCACCCTTTATAACCCCCACCTTCCGCCCCTTGCAACCCCCACCTTCCACCCCTTGATAACATTTGTCGTAAAAAATTATTGTCGATGTTTTCCGATATGGTCCCTTTTGAACCAATCTCTTACTCGGGGCCGGTTAACGCTACAGTCAGGATGGCCGAGCGGTCTAAGGCGCCAGACTCAAGGTTCACACCTTTCTTCGCGCAGTCGTAAGCGAAGGATCGAGCGTTCTGGTCCACGAATGTGGGCGTGGGTTCGAATCCCACTTCTGACAGCTTTTTTTTATTTAACAGCATAGTCAAAATTGTTTCTTGGTACAATTTATGTCCATTTATTTTGTCCGTATCGCTGCCTGGTTTATTTTTGGATGGTGGGTTCGAATCCCATCTATGGCAATTTTTTTCTTGGTAATTTTTAAATGGATTAATAAAGCGGTTTTGGCAAGGTGACAATTTTATTTAAGGAGAGCCTCGATGTGGACTTCTTCAATTTTTTTTTAACCTTTTAAAGTGCTTTTATGAGCCTCAAGAATGAATGCAATTGGAATTGTGTGGAGAGTTTCAGGCCCACCATCATTCACCATGTTCCAACGACAGTGTTGTTTTGAGTTATTTAACAATTTACATCTATAAAATACATCCCATTTTAGGGTGTTTATGAGAGAAGCCTCCCATTTCATTGCCACGCTTCGTAATTCTGCCATGAACAGTACCCTATAAAATTACGTTTGTTTCGACAAAACCGCCGTCACACCGAGCTTGGCTTGGACGCATACTTAGTACCCATAGGCATAAGCCTGATTTTTTTAAACTGATTTTGTTCCTAAAACTAAAATTCCGCTCCTTAACATTGATCTGGTATGGTGAAAACTCTCACCACTAGGATGCACCACTGGTCCTTGGTTATAAAACGGTAACTTTTTGCATGTTGAAAAAGGTATCGTAAATTATATAACGGATTTTGTTTAATGGTGGATTTTCCAGAGTGGATTATCTTAATGAATAGGTCGTTCATTGTTACGACTAGTTCGAGTGCCACATTGACTCATTGCCGCTGTTCTCACAGTCGTGTGTTTGAGTCACACGGGGCGAGCGTCCAGCATACGTCGGTAAGCAATGTCTTGTCGTCGAAATTGCATTAATTCGTCGAAATTCAAGCATGTCAAATTTAAAAGCAATTCCTATCAATTTCTATTTTTTATTTATTATTGATGGTCTGACCCGCTTTTCAGAATGTTGTTTAATGTTCACACAGTCAGGATGGCCGAGCGGTCTAAGGCGCCAGACTCAAGGTTCACACCTTTCTTCGCGCAGTCGTAAGCGAAGGATCGAGCGTTCTGGTCCACGAATGTGGGCGTGGGTTCGAATCCCACTTCTGACAGCTTTTTTATTTACCTGTCAACATAGTAAAAATAGTTTTTGGTAAAATTATGGTTTATTTTATCTGCCTGTATAATTCCCTGCATTTAATGAGGGTGGGTTCAAATCCCATTTATGGCAGATTTCTTTTGAAAATTTAAAATTAATTAAACTTTAATAAGGAGGGTTTCACTGACCCTTAAACTGGAAATTTAATACTTTGGATAGCATAGATATGTGTTTTCCATCGAGTCTCGGGATGGAATATTTTTTTATAATCTCTTACGGTGTTTTTTCAAAGATCGGTGTAATTGGAAGTTTATGGAATGCTTCAACCCCCAGGGTAGAGTGTTTAGAGTTATTCCATTATTTACACCAATAAAGTACGTCCAGTCTTACGGTTTTTTTGAGACAAGCTTCCCATTCCATTTTCACGCATGAACACCCCTTAAATTTATGTTCGTGTTGACAGCCCCCCCCCCCCACATTGAGCATCGTGCATACTTAAACCTATTCATAAAGCATGATGGGACTCTTTCTCTGATAATACATATTAGCCGGATTTTGCTCTTAATGAAAAGTAGGAGTAATTTTCGCTCCTGGCTGTAATCTGAACGTGATCACCACCTGGGGCGCCACTGGTCCTTGGTGGTGTGGTATCAGTTAATACGAATTAGCTGTGCTGGAAATATTGTTTGTTTGGCCCTATAAGTACATCTAGTCTAGATATTCTGGCAGACACATTTGTCGCCAACGTTTGGCCCCGTTTGGGGAAGTCGTTCATTGCTACGACTAGTTGAGTGCCACATTGCCTCATTACCGCTGTTCTCACGGTCGTGTGTTTGAGTCACACGGGGCGAGCGTCCAGCATACGTCGGTAAGCAACGCCTTGTCGACGAAATTGCATTAATTCGTCGAAATTCAAGCATGTCAAATTTAAACGCAACTGTAGTACGCCGTATCGATTTCCTTTCTGGCGAAACGCAATTTTTGTTATTGATGACCCGATCCGCTGTTCAGAGTTTGGTGACGTGGACATTGATTCGTTTGCCGGTACTTGAAATAAGCATTAATGTCGTCCATTTGTCGAGTTTCCATCACTCACGCCTCGCTAGCCAAACAGAGTCACGGGGTGGGTTGTATATTATGTCGCAAGTGGTTTTATTCGCTACTTTCTGTTGCGTGATATCAACAGGACCGTCGAGAATTGTTGAAAGCAGCAACGTCATATTAAATCCTCTGGAAAAAAGATATACGCTACTGCTAAGCGGAATGTGTATAGAATGGATTAACTATTTAATTGCGTTTATCCCGTTTATCACGCTACATATGTAGATAATTGATCGCTAAAACAAGATCAAAACATTAAGGTGTCTAATCGTGAAGGGATCACCGTGAAAGTAATTAATTTGGTTATGATTATTATGACGAGACTAAATATAATAAACTAAAACTGCTTTATCCGTTCAATTGTTTTGCTCCTTGCGTTTCTTTGTAAAGCAATATTTATAAACATCTTGGTCAAATATTTGACGAGGCACAGGCGTCACGTTAAAATCGGCTGAGTGATAAAGGGTTAAAACAAAAACAAAAAAACAGACATATCAGGTACTCCCCAATGAGAGTCTACTTCGTTTATGCATACATGTTACTTCTTTTGTGTTAAATTAAAAAAACTGCGAACTCTTTCGATTTTGGTTTTTAATATAGATCCAGTCGAAACGACGTTCGACATCTGAGCATGGACGTGGAACTGTATGAAATCGTGTTCTTTTCTTCTCGTGATCGGGAATTGTGGGCAGAATGGTTAGGTCGAGGTGTTGAGTCGGGTAGAAAAAGCTTTATTGGTAATAAAATAACAGTGACTCTGGAACATCGCAAGGGCGGTTGCTCCCCATGGACTTTCGGTGGGGGCAGACATAATTGTTCTGCCCTCCCCGCCAAATAAATCCGAAATAACGGTAAGACAAGTGTCAATATGTTTATCAAGAGTACGCGAATTATACTCATACACTAAAAACTGGGAAAACATGGAAAAATAGGGGCCATGTGGTTGTGCCACCCCCACCCCCCCCCCCACCCCCCTATCTCCCGATGTCTGTCCTGAGTGAGACAATTAGACGAGTGGATATGATGAGACAAAAGACAAATCTGAGGTGCCGCGGTGCGAGACAGCCGAGAAAGCGGAGTGGCACACTCCAAAGCTCGGGTATTTCCGTAACTTGTCGCAAATGCGCCTATTCGTACAATTTGCCGCTGTGTTTGTGAAGGTAGACTGGGTGATGCGCTCGCCATTTGCTGCCACATCTACGCGAGGCATAACCAGACACGGCGTCCGCGATAAGCTGTTATCTGCAGACGAAAAAATGGCAAAATCTGCGGACCAAGCCGCTCACACACAAGTATTGATTTCACTTATATTAGTGTTTCGAGTAAACGCACGATGTCGCCACGTGTACACGTGATACAACACATTGATAACCCGCGTTTCGGTCCAGCGTTATAGAAATCTATGTATGACTGACTACTCGCCACCAGCTATTAACCATTTTGATGGATGTAAAATAAAATGTATCAGTAACAAACTTTAATTAAGAACTGAATGTCGTTTATTGGCTTGTCGACATGGAAAGATAGACCTTGTAAATCGACAACGACTGTAGCGGGTGAAGTCGGGATAATTCAGCAAAGGCAAAGCGATGGCAGCCATTTTGAAAGCTACAATTCGCTATTTTTTTTACTTTATAACGTCTACTGGTGGTGATAAAGATGCAGTCAATTATTAAGACAACTACTGTATAGACCTACTTTGTCTGGACGATGCTTTTGATAAATTATATAAGCCATGATTTAATAAAATGCGTCTATGACGCATTTTCGGCTGCATTAAATTACGACTCGTAAATACCAGATGGACCTGAGACGAACGAATGACATTAACCCTCCTGTTGTTACGACAGTTCTAAGACACCCATCTACTCGTGGCACACCACATCCACGAACGCAAAACGTTCTCAGAATATATAGTGGTACAATTGTGATTGTTATGTCGTAAATTTGAAACAGTTTTTTCGCTCTAACGCATTGCGTAAAACATCCCAGTAACCGACCGGAAGGGGGGAATAATCGCCTCCGAAACGTCGTAGAATGTAGAATGATCAAATAAAATTTGACTATCGAGATACAAATCGCCTGTAGGAGGAAAACGTTCAATCTTAATTCATACATGGGGCTGAGCTCGCAAAATTTAGGGAGATGGGCAGGGTTAGCTCCCCCAATATTTTGTTATGGAAAACGAAAGTCGGTATATATATATATATATATATATATATATATATATATATAACCCACACACACACACACATATATACACGTACATATACATATATATTATCGATGTAAACTCAAGAACGTCTTTCAAGTAGTAGAACTGTCAACCACAGTGAATTATGGCAATTCGTGACTGCCAACTCGATAATCCCGTCTTCACTTGAAAAGAAGAAAATGAGACAAACATGGCGCACTGTGGCCACGCTGCTCTCTTTTCAACCACGGAGACTACAGCGAGCGGTGCGCGTCGCCCCTCCATCCGTCAAACGTCCCTGGAGAATCGTGAGAATTGTGTCTTCTTGGTGTGCTCGCCAGTTGCAGGAGAATTGTTAAAGAACCAAGCTTCATTCGACACTGGCTCGGTCAAAACGCGATTGCGCTCGAGAGCGGAACAAAGCAAGTGGAATGCACGGCACTAATGGGGACAAATATTAATGGTACTTGTGGGAAATTACGTTTAAATGCACCAGGACCCGTTTTTGTGTAAGCGTGCTCGACGTTGGTCGTATGCCCAAACCAATGACCATCTACGTTTCCTGGGTTACTGCATTCGTTCTTGTATAAGTGTTTAAAGCTGTTTCTCCCCAGTGTGAATAATTTAAATAAACATGTTT
>OZ024856.1:6987312-7072312 GCA_964017155.1 Oasisia sp. SBJ-2009 | reverse complement strand
TTTTAGTTTTATTATTGTCTCAGCTAAATCTACATCCCAAAGGTTCCGAAGCAACCTCAAGGATTGGGAATATATCTTATTACTGGGAGTGTACTCACCCTGGCGCCATCCACACCTCAGGACTTTCTCGACCCTTAATAAATAATCCACACCCTCAAGACACCCATCAACCCTCCGTGACATAATCCTCACCGAAGGACTCCAACCCCTGGCTCTCCCAAGCTCCAGCAGGGAATCGCTGTCAGAAACAGTGAGTTATGTTAAAAATGCTATTTTAAGATTCGTGTACGAATTCACCTTAGGTTTGACACACTTATGTGGTAAGTTTTGGTCGGAATGCAACCCAACAATGACATCTGCAACAATACGCAATATAACATATACAACATATACAACACATGTAATTACACAATTGGAAGGTTCCCAGCGAATGCCCGGATATGTAATTATTATGGGTGATTTTAATCATATGCTAACAAATAGGTGCACGACATAGGCCTAACACCAAAACACATGCAAACAAGTATATCATTTTAAGAGTTGGCCTGTATGACATAACTATCTACAACAAAATCTTCTCTGTGAGCTTAGTAGAGGAGTTGAAAGAAACAACTGATGCGGAGAATGGGAGGACGAGGTGATGAGGTCCGAGACTACGGTGGAGGGACTGCCAGAAGAGAGACATGAGACATGGATGGAGAGGGAAAGGAACGGGGAACGTGAGCAGCAGATAGAGAGGACTGGAGGCTGTTGATAGAGAAAGTAGTGGAAGAAAAGTGAGGACAAACGAAAAGGTCGAAAGAGAAGACTACAGCCAAGGAACGAAACCACCTACAAAACACACATACAGTGTAGTGCTCGCTGTTTGTCTCCCCCTCTCTTTCTCGCCTTTCCCGCTCTATCGCCTGTCGCATTCTCTGTCTCTTCTCGCACTCTCTCCCTCTGTCTCTCTGTCTCTCTGTCTCTCTCTCGTTCTCCCCCTCTCTCTCTCTCTCCCTCTCTCACACTGTCACTCTCATTCTCACGGTCTCTCGCTCTCTCGTCAGTAATCCACTGAAACTTTATTCTCAATCACTGGGTAGATTCCTTCCTTACTGAGAAACACCGGATGGTCTAACGGACATCAGAAAGACAGACAAGGAAAGACAACCCCTCTAACGAGCTTCCTCCAGAATAGAAAGAAAGAAAAACACGACCAAATGTTGCTATAAAGACATGCTGAGTTCTTATTAATCCTCTATGTTGCGCGTTAGATGCCGTTGTTGAAGTCCTCGTATCACACGTAAGATACTCTATTGTGTGAATATCTCTCAGAAGCACGAAAAGTGAATAGCGAAGTACCTGTGAACTGCATTCATGCGCTATCGCCTCTGATTGATCGCTATCCACTGAGCCGTTGTGAATCACAGCATGCTTTAATAATCTCAATTGTGATGCAAAGACCGCACGGACCATGTAATTACATGCACTCGCATGGTCGTAGACAATCACGTACATGTGCTTGTTTGTATATATTACACATGTCTGCTTACGTAAGTATGCATTCTGGCAGACGTATTGTTTCGACGTAAATGTGACACAGAACCGTGCAAGTTGTTGACTGTTCAACAATATGCACTCAGTCAACGACTCGTGCGCCAAACGTTGCCATATAACCTCGCCTCCTGCCGGTGCATTTGAACGGAATCACCTTAGGTTTGACACACTTATGTGATAAGTTTTGGTCGGAATACAACCCAACAATGACGTCTGCAACAATACCCAATGTAGCTTATACAACATATACAACACATGCAATTGGAAGGTTCCCAGCGAATGCCCGGATGTGTAATTATTATGGGCGATTTTAATAAAATAGGTGCACGACCTAAAGCACATGAAAACAAGTATATCATTTTAAGAGTTGGCCAGTATGACATAACTGTCTACAACAATATTTTCTCTCTGAGCTTATATTAGTTGTTTTCCATCGAAAAAGTCACAGTCTTTATAAATACGAACCACAAAATACGGGACAGATTATAGGAACGTTGATGTAGCTTTAAAGCGTGTGTTATATTCCACGGGAATTACTATATGAATTAGATACAATCAATACTCCGTTGTAACAAATATGAGTATATATATATATATATATATATATATATATATATATATATATATATATATATATATATATATATATATATATATATATATATATATATATATATATATATATATATATATATATATATATATATATATATATATATATATATATATATATATAATACAGCTTTACGGTGACGTTCACGATAACTTAAAACAGTCGCGTTCTATATATCTAAACGCCTGACAATCATATATGTACACAACTAGCATTTGCAGCACGTTTGGTGTTATCCTAAGCTGCATTTATACAAGATGTTTACACGAGTATTGTGCTCCGTATATTGGATCGGTGCCGCCAAAATGAACGCCATTGTTGGGTTAAGAGATAATCGGTCGCTTGTCGTTAGTGGCCTATCTGATTGCACCTGCAAAGATTAAGTTATAGCCACTGGCCGCACATGTAGCCTTTCTGGGGAGGCATTCACATTGTAAATGTAATATCACATCGTATTTGCAATCACACCGGAGTCAATATGCATTAGAAGTAGCTATGCAAAGTGGAACCCCCCGTATAGTACGATTTATTGTTAAGAAGAATGGAGGAAATCGCGTTAGCTCTGAGTTCTAGCAAACATCCGCTGTAGGAGGTATAGGTATAATCGATTTTATTCTGTTGTGTACAAAGTATTGTAAACAAATATTTCTCGTGTTGTTGTTTGTTTGCGTTCTGAAATGTTCCATTTTAAGAAAAAACCCGCAGAAAACGCGCACACAACACAAACACGCGAACGAACGCACGAACGCGCGCGCACATACACACACGCACGCACGCACGCACGCACGCACACACACACACACACACACACACACACACACACACGCATGCACACAGTAATCATTCCATCTGTAGCAGTCAACAGTCAACATCCATTTACATAGTTTTATGCATCTCGTCTATAATTTTATGTTTGTGTCACTATCCATAACTCCGGTATATATTCGTTGGTAGCCGAGCAAATTCAAGAGAGAACATTATTTTTACGGATACTTCTACAACAATACTTAATCAAATAAACAAAAACCTATGACAACGGTAGTGTACGAAACATATCATGATTCTTCCATTCAAAGCATGCAGTAAATTATAAAACTAAACGAGTTGAAACTATTATTGACGTAAGACTAATTAGTGAAGAGAGTTAGGATCGTGGATTGTTTCATCTTCTCGAGTCTTTTGTCGAACGAAAAATAGTGAAGATGGAGGCGGTTCATCTATTCTACGGTTCGAAAATTGATAGTTCTGTCGAAATAAAAAAAGAGAACATCTTCTCTTGACAGGAGAGGAATGGCGAACTTTGAAACGCTTTGTAAGGATAAGAACGTAATTACAGCATCCAAACCCAATGTCTTGTTATGTGCGAGGCCAGTTGGAACACGGGTTCGAGCCTAGGCCAGACAAAGGGAACGTACATTATATCAAATGTTTCGAAAGATGACGCTGGAAGAAGCTGCTGTCTGCATCACGTAGACAGAGGACAAACAACGCCGTATTTCGACCAAGTCTCCTTATTTCAATTTTGGTTTCGGAATAGAAGCTGTGGTACATTACGTAACATTCGTAACATCGTAAGTGCCAGTAACGGCGCTTATGCAGTTTGGTATATTCAAATGACGAACACCGTTTCGATCGGAATAAACGCAATTTAGTGGGGAGTGAATTTTTCTATTATTAATTTAACACTGATGTGGAAGTACGAAGAACAGTCTGCCTTGGTCTAGGGGAGACCGGGGCTAGTTGTAAAACTTGTAACACGGGTAAGTTGTAACATTATAGACAAAACTGCTAGTGCACATTAAACAGCAAGACGACAGTATATTCACCAATATATTTGAGCATGTCACGTGTAATATCACGTGAATCCATCTGCCCTTTTAAAGAAAAAGATACTATTCTCACTTGTTCAATGCATACAAGTTTGTAGCCGTAATTCATATTTTCCTGATTTATCGTTGATAGATGTGATGATGAGTACAGTGTTGTAAATCGTACATAAACCATTAAACATAATTTGAAGTGTGTTTAGGGTAATCGCGTGTTTTGTGAGCGAGACGATATCGGCAAGTTTTAACGTCCATCTTGGGGCAAATTGTAACACTGTTAGAACATGCCCCCACGGTCTTTGTTTTCTTACCTGAGTGACCTTTAACTATGCTTTAGTTTTCTGCGTGAGCTATGTGGGGACCATTTGGCATGACAAGTTCCGATCGGTTAAGAAATCCACCCGCAATCTTGAAATGTTTTTGTTTCAACTAGCCCCGGTCTCCCCTACACCATGGTGACCTTTCTACACGATTTTCGGTTGCCGTGACATGATATACGTTCTTCTGGTCTTCATTCTCAGGTTACATCTTCAAGGAACATACATAGGCTATATCTACCTACACTAATAACAAGTGTCATCAGTGTCACATTTCCTTCCGGTGTCATGTGTCACCCGGACGTCACGATGACCCGTAATGCCCGGATGTATGCCAAGATGTCGGACAACTGTTCTGCACCGATTTGTGTGGTTTGCATGTTGTCAGATCTGTTATAAGCCTATAGCAAATACCAGTGTTTAATCCGCACACATGTTTGTTGTAGCTCTGGCGTAGCTGCCTGGAGAAAGTGCAAATAATAGTAGGCAAAACATAAACAGTGATATTGGTTGAGGATATCTTAAATGTTGTGATTGGTTTAACGGGAATAAGTACAATAAATACGTTCTTAACAGTTGTGTTTAATTTGTTAAGCAATTTATGGTTTAGTGGTCCATTATGTTTCAATACGTTTGACCTCAGTCCACTAGTTTCTGTGTGTATGTGGCTACAGGTTCTCGCTAGGTTATATCTGAGTATCACGTCCCGCTTCCATTCAGGAGTTCGTGTTGTGGCCGCCAAATAATGGCTTTCCACTTGTTTCTTTTTGTATTGCTTTCTTTTTTGTTTCCTTTTCTGATTCTGTTTCTGTTTCTGTTTCTGTTTCTGTTTCTGTTTCTGTTTCTGTTTCTGTTTCTGTTTCTGTTTCTGTTTCTGTTTCTGTTTCTGTTTCTGTTTCTGTTTCTGTTTCTGTTTCTGTTTCTGTTTCTGTTTCTGTTTCTGTTTCTGTTTCTGTTTCTGTTTCTGTTTCTGTTTCTTCTCTCCTCTCTCTCTGTCGCTTTCTGTCTGCCTGTGTGTCTCTCTCTGTCGCTTTATGTCTGTCTGTCTGTCTGTCTGTCTGTCTGTCTGTCTGTCTGTCTGTCTGTCTGTCTGTCTGTCTGTCTGTTTGTCTGTCTCTGTTGCTTTATGTCTATCTGTCGGTCTGCCTGTCTGTCTGCCTGTCTATCTGTCTGTCTGTCTGTCTGTCTGTCTGTCTGTCTGTCTGTCTGTCTATCTATCTCTGCCTGTATATATGTCCCCCTCACTCCCTGCCCCTCCCTTCCTCCCTGCATCCATCCCTCCACCCTCCCTCACTCACTCGCGCCATCTCTCTCTCTCTCTCTCTCTCTCTCTCTCTCTCTTTCTCTCTCTCTTTCTCTCAGTGTTACATTCTTTCGGTTTAAGTACACACGCAATCGTGTACCAGCTTCTACCTTCAACTTAAGTTGTACATATCCATATGACGTGTTGCAGGTCTGGTGAAGGAGTTGGACGCCCACCGCCACGACTACGCCACCAAGTACCTGGTGTCCCACGGCACCTACATCCTCGTCAAGAAGCTGGCGGCGGTGGCGGCGTCGGTAGCCGCCTCGACGTCGGACGAGCTGGAGTCTGAGCGCGGCAGTCAGGCCACCTACGTGCCGCTGCTGTCCAACTACTCGGAACACTTCCCCAACTACCGCGTGCACGTGCACAACATCGAGAAGCGCCTCAAGCTGCGGTCCCAGGTCAGCAAGTCGCCCAGTCCGGCCGGGTTCCGGGGCACCAAGAGCTCTCGCGCCAAGCCGCCCAACAGTCGGGCGTCGATTCGGCGCAAATGACCCTCGCAGATGAACTGATCCAGTGCCGTGTTTATCATTAGATGACTTCTGGCGGACTTAGCTTAAAACCGTTTTGTTGGATTGACCATAAACACTGAGGAGTTGCATGCTCGTGACAGTGTGTTTGTCGGTTGCAAATTGGTTGGCAGAAGAGAACGTCGGTGGTTCACATGACGGAGTGTTGTCGTCCGGGTGTCACCAGTGACGGAGACTCTGCCCGTGGCAGGGACACTCGTGATGTACACCATCGAGAAGGCACGAACGTCAGACAAAACTTTCGAAATCTCAAAAACAATTTATGTCCAATTTGACCCCATCATGGACCTAGTGGATCCATGTCCTTTTGGCGCTTCAGCAAGCCGGGGGGGGGGGGGGGGGGGGGGGGGGAGTGGGGCTTCTGTAATGCCGCTGATCAAAATTTGGCGTGGGTAACTGGGTATGTTATATTCCAAACTTCTAGAACACGTTAAGAATTATGCAACGTTTGACAAGTCGTCACCACGGCGTGAGATTGGGTTGGGGGTACGAATTGGAACAAACTGTGGGACTTTTGGGACTTTGGCAACTTATTAAACCACTATGGAGGTCTCTTCAAAACATGAACATCGATTGCTTTTACCCTTCAAAATTAATTTAACGAATCTCGGTTACAATACTGATTTACAAATATACCCTTTTGAAAACCACTGATTAAGACTTGTTCGATTGGTTTAGCATGTGATACAACGAACATAAAGGAGAATTAATACAATTGTAAATAAAGAAGGCTTAACAATTAGACTTGCAAGGTGGAACTGACATCTTAGAAATACGTTTACCGACGTATCTTCTTTGTTTTGTTTTGTTTTGTTTATATATATATATATATATATATATATATATATATATATATATATATATATATATATATATATATATATATATATACATATATATTTGTTACAAGTCTGTGATAAATAAGCATTAATACTCATCATAATATATACTGTTGTTATGTTTGCATCTTTGTATTCATTATATAAAATAGTACAATACCACGAGTGGGTGTGTCTGCGTGCGTATATAGCAGTTTTGAAGCTCAGCTGACATAAGCAGAGCAGCAAAAAGTTGTAGTTTCCCCAGAAAAAACTGTGGTCACATGTACCATTGATAAAGCGACATGGTCCATTCGTGGCTTTTAATTTTTATTGCAAAATAATGTTAATCAGAATAAGTTATAACTATTGTAGCGTCCTGACCGCCAATAAATGTTTTATCGAAACAGAACTGACTTTGTAATGTTAAACGTCGAATGTTTATATACGCTGTCACTCAAATCGCCACGAGTGACACCCACCCTTTGACCTTTACCAACTGGGAGCTGTGCACCTAGCTGGGTGTGGCGTTAGTGGCGTCAACTTGTGTTCACGTGATACTGCATCGCGTGATCATGCATTTCCTGCTGGGCTTTTAGCCACGCCTACAAGAGTCAACGGTTTCGAAAACGCCTCGTGGTCGATATGTAAACAGAGTTAAGTACCCCTTACTGCGTCTATTTTCAACCCCTAAATGGTACATGAAAACATATTTTGACTGTCTTTACGGTATAATAGGTATAATTTATACCGTATAACATGATTTTGCAATAAAAATAAAAAGCCATAAACGGACCATGTCGCTTTAACTCATGTTACTGACCCGGCGGTAAAGTAGATGGTCAGTGTATGTTTCGACCGCTTGTCGTGACGGGGGGCGGGGGCTGAGTCCGTAATGTTTAGGGTGGCCACGTAGATATTTTACTGATGTTTCTGAAGGCGTCAAAAGTGGAATAGTTAATTTTTTAAAAACGACACCACTACCCATTCACAGACCGACCCCTGCGAATAATAATAATATGATGCAGATCTCTGTGGAATAAATTAATGCATTAAAAAGAATGTTAAATGCGAAACTCCAGTAAGACGTGTTCAGAAGCTCCAGGGGAGAGTCAATATTACAAGAAAGTTTCTTTTCGATAAATGGTAAAACAAAACGATATATCATGCTTTTCAGCGTTATAACAGATTACCAGGAAACTAATTTAACTACATTGACGTAAATAAAAAAAGTTGTCAGAAGTGGGATTCGAACCCACGCCCACATTCGTGGACCAGAACGCTCGATCCTTCGCTTACGACTGCGCGAAGAAAGGTGTGAACCTTGAGTCTGGCGCCTTAGACCGCTCGGCCATCCTGACTGTAGCGTTTGCTGTAGCAAGCCGAGAGTAGCCTCGGGCTAGCAGTGGACCGTGACCGTAGTATACATTGCTTCTTGGGTGGTTTGAGATCATTCACATTTATTTAATTATAATTAATGTTTCAACTACATAATGTAAACCTAATAACACAACAGAACGAATGACAAAAACATGTTTGGCATGGCGGCACACTAATAGTCAATAGACGGACGGACGGACGGACGGACGGACGGACGGACGGACGGACGGACGGACGGACGGACGGACGGACGGACGGACGGACGGACGGACGGACGGACGGACGGACGGACGGACGGACGGACGGACGGACGGACGGACGGACGGACGGACGGACGGACGGACGGACGGACGGACGGACGGACGGACGGACGGACGGACGGACGGACGGACGGACGGACGGACGGACGGACGGACGGACGGACGGACGGACGGACGGACGGACGGACGGACGGACGGACGGACGGACGGACGGACGGACGGACGGACGGACGGACGGACGGACGGACGGACGGACGGACGGACGGACGGACGGACGGACGGACGGACGGACGGACGGACGGACGGACGGACGGACGGACGGACGGACGGACGTACGGACGGACGGACGGACAGACAGACAGACAGACAGTAGACAGACAGACAGACAGACAGTCGCTCGCACGCACGCACGCACGCACGCACGCGCACACACACACACACACTGTCTTTTATAAATGAACATGATATTGCGAGAACCACTACAACACGGACAAGTGACGTAGATATTACAGTTATATCGTCTAACTCGAGCCGGCAGCTTTGGAGGACGGACCTTTGAGAACACCCGCACAGCCTCCACTGATATTGAGAGTGGGCCTCCTAGGTCTACGTGTAAAAACATCCCGTCCGCCTGCGTTAACGTGTCCGCAATCTGATTTAGGCCCAGAATGTCCTCGTCACTACGCGTTGTGTCACCGTGTTCACGAATTAGGACAGTTTTTTTGTGTACGAACGAACATGCATACTGAAGAACACGACACGGCGGAATTCAGTAGCAGTTTGCCACACACATATTTACGATACCCTATTATCAATTTACATTAATTCTCTCCCGTTTATCTGCATAACAACCAAAGAGAACGAGGTCAAAATCAATGCAGGAAGTCCTGCGATTTAAATCATGTTTTGTTGGTTTGGCCCGACGAGAAACCGACAATTTGTCTATTAGAGCATTCCGCGCACACAGCAACGCCCCGCGGTTGGTTGTTTGTTGTCGCCGGCAACCAACAACCACACCTTGTCGTGGGCCTCGGAACGAAAGTATTATGGCGAGGGGAGTGATCCGGAAGTTCTGAGCCAATTTGCTGTCGGTGTCTCGGATCATTACAAGGGAGATCGAAGATCGGGGTTGGGACTTGGGAGTGCTTAAAGCTGTTGAAACCAAATTAGACGACGTTCCCAGGTTTCTTCAGAGTTCTTCACGATTTGCAACTCACGCACACACACACGCACGCACGCACGCACGCACGCACGCACGCACGCACGCGCTCACTCACACACACACACACACACACACACGCACACGCACGGACTCACACGCACACACACTCACACACGCTCGCACCCACACACGCGCGCATTCACACAAACACACACACGCGAGCGCACAGACATGCAATCACACCTGATATGTCTATTGCTCCAACTTTTTAAACACCACACGCACTCAAATTGTCTAATACTATTGTCTGGTGACATAACTGTGATGCATCATAGTGCTAGGTATATTTTGCACGCTAACATCCGGGTATTTCTTTTAATGTTCTTCTGGTAATACTGATATTAAAGTTATTCTAAAATGTTACTGTCTTCTTGATGAAAAGAGTCCTCTTTTGACATTCTCCCCGACGTCCGAAACCAATAAAACCAACTTCGTCAAATCCGTCAACATAACTTCATTGTCACTCGTGTTTGAAAGCACGGCACGCTTCCTCTGTGAGGAGCATTCCAATGAACGTTACAGGCGCAGTGTCTATACCTCTCATTGTTCCCTCATGTTCTTATTCCGCTACAGGTGTTCTAAGCTGTCCCATTCAACTGAAAACATGTGTATTATAATACGTTATTTGCACACATCAAACAGTTATTGTTGTGCGTCGTTCTGCCGTATTGGTCGACACTGGTTGGGTGTCGACGTAGTCAGTGTCTCTGAGTAACAGGTTCAACTGTCCATTGTTCGACTCCGGGGAAAGCAAAACAGAGTTCTCTGCGAATCACTGCGTCGACAACAAAGTGCTGTTTGATCACGTCCCCCGCACACGTCGACACGCGCTGGTCACGAGTGACTCGTGTTGACGAAGTGTTTGGTTTAACGTTGAATTTGTAGATTTAAATACCACACTAAGGCAAATTGAAAAGAGCAGTTTTCGATAAAAACTATCAGTAAGTAACGCTGTGTTTGTTTTATGATTTAGTCGTCTGCATAGGAGACACCAAGGAAATTTATTGAATAGCACCTCCTCCCCTTCCGTGTTCTCCTCCACTCCCGTGTTCTCCTCCCCTCCCGTGTTCTCCTCCCCTCCCGTGTCCTCCTCCCCTCCCGTGTCCTCCTCCCCTCCCGTGTTCTCCTCCCCTTCCGTGTCCTCCTCCCCTCCCGTGTTCTCCTCCCCTCCCGTGTCCTCCTCCCCTCCCGTGTCCTCCTCCCCTCCCGTGTCCTCCTCCCCTCCCGTGTCCTCCTCCCCTCCCGTGTCCTCCTCCCCTCCCGTGTCCTCCTCCCCTCCCGTGTTCTCCTCCCCTTCCGTGTCCTCCTCCCCTCCCGTGTTCTCCTCCCCTCCCGTGTCCTCCTCCCCTCCCGTGTCCTCCTCCCCTCCCGTGTCCTCCTCCCCTCCCGTGTCCTCCTCCCCTCCCGTGTCCTCCTCCCCTTCCGTGTCCTCCTCCCCTTCTGTGTCCTCCTCCCCTTCTGTGTCCTCCTCCCCTTCTGTGTCCTCCTCCCCTCCCGTGTCCTCCTCCCCTCCCGTGTCCTCCTCCCCTCCCGTGTCCTCCTCCCCTCCCGTGTCCTCCTCCCCTCCCGTGTCCTCCTCCCCTTCCGTGTCCTCCTCCCCTTCTGTGTCCTCCTCCCCTCCCGTGTCCTCCTCCCCTCCCGTGTCCTCCTCCCCTCCCGTGTCCTCCTCCCCTTCCGTGTCCTCCTCCCCTCCCGTGTCCTCCTCCCCTTCCGTGTCCTCCTCCCCTTCCGTGTCCTCCTCCCCTCCCGTGTTCTCCTCCCCTCCCGTGTCCTCCTCCCCTTCCGTGTCCTCCTCCCCTCCCGTGTTCTCCTCCCCTCCCGTGTTCTCCTCCCCTCCCGTGTCCTCCTCCACTCCCGTGTTCTCCTCCCCTTCCGTGTCCTCCTCCCCTCCCGTGTCCTCCTCCCCTCCCGTGTCCTCCTCCCCTCCCGTGTTCTCCTCCCCTCCCGTGTCCTCCTCCCCTCCCGTGTTCTCCTCCCCTCCCGTGTTCTCCTCCCCTCCCGTGTTCTCCTCCCCTCCCGTGTTCTCCTCCCCTCCCGTGTCCTCCTCCCCTCCCGTGTTCTCCTCCCCTCCCGTGTTCTCCTCCCCTCCCGTGTCCTCCTCCCCTCCCGTGTTCTCCTCCCCTCCCGTGTTCTCCTCCCCTCCCGTGTTCTCCTCCCCTCCCGTGTTCTCCTCCCCTCCCGTGTTCTCCTCCCCTCCCGTGTCCTCCTCCCCTCCCGTGTTCTCCTCCCCTCCCGTGTTCTCCTCCCCTCCCGTGTTCTCCTCCCCTCCCGTGTCCTCCTCCCCTCCCGTGTCCTCCTCCCCTCCCGTGTTCTCCTCCCCTCCCGTGTTCTCCTCCCCTCCCGTGTCCTCCTCCCCTCCCGTGTTCTCCTCCCCTCCCGTGTCCTCCTCCCCTCCCGTGTCCTCCTCCCCTCCCGTGTCCTCCTCCCCTCCCGTGTCCTCCTCCCCTCCCGTGTCCTCCTCCCCTCCCGTGTTCTCCTCCCCTCCCGTGTTCTCCTCCCCTCCCGTGTCCTCCTCCCCTCCCGTGTTCTCCTCCCCTTCCGTGTCCTCCTCCCCTTCCGTGTCCTCCTCCCCTCCCGTGTCCTCCTCCCCTCCCGTGTTCTCCTCCCCTCCCGTGTTCTCCTCCCCTCCCGTCTTCACCTCTCCTGTCTTCCGGTGTCACGGGCCGAGTCTGACAGCGGCGTGGTTCTGAGGTACCGGCGGCGAAAATGACTGACCAACTTCCCCGCCTCGTAGGCTCAAGTTGTTTTGTGTGTGTGTGTTTGTGTGTGTGTGTGTGTGTGTGTGTGTGTGTGTGTGTGTGTGTGTGTGTGTGTGTGTGTGTGTGTGTGGAATCACGGGGAGGGGGTGCAGGTTGTGTGCCTCCAAGAGACAGTACCCTCTCTAAAGTAAACCTACCCTCTCTAATACGCATAGATAATTTCGCTTCTACAACGCACGTTGAACATTATGTCAACGACCGATGGTGCTACCATCTTCCGGCCGGTTGCAAAGATTTAATGTTACAACTGGCGAGGTGTATTTGTAATAGTTTCTTTCACTTACACTAGTCGTGCCTTGCGAGACCACGAGGCCCGTCAAGTGGAGGGGCAGAGTCCGTCGTGGACGGGCAAGAATACTGGCTTTTAATGACTGTTTACGTACCGTCCTAACGCACAGGAACAGCTAATATCCAATTATTAAAAGTAGATCCACGGTCCACCCTAGTATATATATATATATATATATATATATATATATATATATATATATATATATATATATATATATGTTAATATGTATATATATGTATATATATATATATCATCAATATCGAACGATGAAGTAGTTCTATGCCGTCTAGTGCTCGGTCCAGTGCCAGTGTCAGCGGTGGCCGACACATCACGACGAAACAACCGAGTTAAGACCGGTTCTCGATAGTACAGAACGGACCACACGGTAGACAGAGAAAGTTCTCGATAATACAGAACGGACCACACGGTAGACAGAGAAAGTTCTCGATAATACAGAACGGACCACACGGTAGACAGAGAAAGTTCTCGATAATACAGAATGGACCACACGGTAGACAGAGAAAGTTCTCGATAGTACAGAACGGACCACACGAACGATAGAAGACATCGTCGAGCAACTGCATAGGTACCTGTTTTCAAATCGTGCTGAACATGAAATGTTCTTTTGTTGTGAAATTTTAGCTTAACATAATAATAAAAAATTACATGTTAAAATATGTATTTAATTATTAGCCTAACATAACATTCGTAGATACATAATATATCATCTCAACATACATTTTAGATATATAATATGCATTTATTTATTAGCTTAACATTTTTATTTAAAATATTGTTTTCATTTTAAAAGAAATCTTAGATGTATTATTTATTTAGCTCAACATAATAGTTTTATTGGATTTCTCATTTTAAAGACAATTTTATATTTATTTATTGTATTACATTATCATATGATTCATACGTGACTCAAACATCCAGAACACAGTCCTCTTTGACATAAAATGTACACTGCGTGTTGAAAATGGCGGATAGAGCTTTATCATAATTATTATTAGTATTCACTCCCCGTACGGATACGTCGTCGCTCTCTGACTGGGTTCTTACGCCCCAGCGGCCTCACCCATTCCACGGACACACCGTAACCTTATTCGTGGAAAATGGACCCAAACGTCGCGAGCACGTGTGACAGCGTCCACACGGCGAACGAACGAGTGAAGACACAGATATCACAGCAAAACGACAACAGTAGAAAAAGCTAGAAATGGACATTTCGTGTTTGACTGTTCGCACGCCTCGCGTATGGGTCCGCTGGGCCTGCTCCGAGCGGCGGTGCTCGCTGCGGCCGCCGTGATCCCGCGGCGACGGTGACGTCGTGTGGCAGTCGGCGGCGGCGACACCTGCGTCTCCTGCCAGCGTCGTGGCGGGGACACGTGGCGGGAAAGGGGACCACAGATCGGTCCCAACTGTCCCACTGTGACACGCGGCATACGGGGTCTGATCACGAATACAGTTCAGGGAATGTAATGTTTAAAGACGACTTTATTTTAACGGAAGTAGATGTAGCCGGAAGTTAGTGAGTGCAACCGGAAGTAACAGTCCTCTGGCAATAGGGTTGAGACGTTTGAACAGTCGTGTGTGTGTGTGTGTGTGTGTGTGTGTGTGTGTGTGTGTGCGTGCGTGCGTGCGTGTGTGTGCGTGTGCGTGCGCGTGTGTGCGCATGCGTGTTTGTTCTGAATACAGACAGAACAATGTAGGATTGTGGAGAAGGAGACAAGTGGGGTCGATTGGAGAGCTCTACACGAATCACATCATTTCCTGTTCCTCGGCACTAGTAACACTGGTCAGTCCCGGGGCCGCCATTTGAGCGCTCCGTAGTGTCAACGAACGCCACCGACTTGACACAACTTCAACCGAATGACGTCACCAATAAACGACGCGAGACAATGGGTTGGACGGCTTGCAGAGACACAACCGAGTCTCGACAACGACCACCGACCACCGACCACCGACCACCGACCACCGACCATCTTCACCCCTGGTTCTGTTAGACTTAGAGCCGGTCCTCACTGCTTGACCCAGACACGACGCTGATGATCACGTGGGGTTCTCCCTCAACCCCTCGGTGGAGGCGGTCAGGTGGGGGTGCTTGAGAGCGGGTCCATGGTGACGACGTGGCGGGGGAAGTGGTCCATCAGCAGGATCCCTTTCTCCCGGTTCACGTCCAACTCGTCGATGAAGCCGAACCAGTAGATGACGAGGCCGGGGCCGAACCTGGGGACACAAACACAGGGTGTACAGGGGAATTCAGGACAAAATCCCCTCGGACGACGTAATGTGTATAAACATTGAATCCCCTCAGAAAAACTCTAACCGTAACCCCAAAACCTAACCACAACCACTAAACCCCAACACATAAACCCAACGGAGGGGATTTCATCCGGAAGGGATTTTATCCGAGGGGATTTTGACTAAGGGGATTCTGTCCGGAAGGGATTCTGTCCGATTACCGTACATGGTGTGACTTGAATACAACGTCACCATATTTTACGTCATGAAGTGTACCCGTATTTGTAAAGGTAACACATTTGCTGAATATTCTTCAAGGGAGGTCATTTTTTGCAAACACTTTCTGTTTAACTATTCCAATCTGATATGTCAAAAATAAATTGTCCTTGCACTGATCTACGTAACTAATTGTACACGTCAAAATCACGTATTTCACGGTACACATCATACACGTAACTATTTTGCAAACATGCTTCAGTGATTTTTATGCAAACAGTTCATAGTTGACATATCGAATTAGATATGTCAAAACATTATTGTAATTATTTAGTAAATTTACCTCTAGAGAATTATTATCATTGTGATTGCACACATCTATGTAGGCCTAACTAGCCGTATACGTCACAACCACATACGTCATGAATTGTAGACTACAATGCACAGCTAATTGTACACAATGACACAACCATTTACATCACGAATTGTAAGCTACAACACAGTCCGCCGGTTAACAAAGGTTGAAGCTTTGTCACGGACATGTAAACGCCGGGACCGCTAAAGTCTAAACACCACAATCACCTAATGATTGGTACACAACAATCATTGACGTAATGAACTACATAACACGTCACAATCACACACGTAGTTAGATTGCGCTGGCACGACCAGACGTACGCACGAAAACACCTCCCACTTTGTCGGTAAAAACTTCGGTCGCCCTAGTCATGTCTTGCGACATTTTTTCTGCTGACATCATCAACTTTGGAATGGCGTGAAACACGAACACTGGGTGCAACAGGCGATTTAATGTATATATTATGATCTCAATTGCATATGATAACTACGTTTCCAGACATTCACCAGGCAGTAGTTGTTTTTGCTAAAAACGTCATTGTCATTACAAATAAGTACTATTTATCACCGATATCATCAGCGAGTAATATACTAATAATAATACTAATACAGTTTTTATGTAGCGCTAATTCCCGCATGGCGGATCGATGCGCTGCACAAGAAATATACTAAATGTATATTAATAAAATAAAATAAATATAAATTATATAAATCATATTAAGTTTTGGTTTTAAGACGTACTAGTAAACATTTGTATGTAAATTATATAAATTAATTTAAACTAAATTAAACACTGCTTTTAAAATGTATAGTGCTAAAACTTGGTATGTAAATTATATAAAGTAATATAAAATTAAAACCTTTATTAAAATTGTATTCGTATATATATATATATATATATATATATATATATATATATATATATATATATATATATATATATATATATATATATATATATATATATTATATATAAATCTATAAATTATACAAATTAATCTAAAACATAAACACTGATTAAAACGTGTATGACACTAAAAAGAAATTATAAAGCGAGTAAGTCTAACGGTCGACGACCCGACGCGTTCCGAGGACACTAGTGGATGAGACGCCGGTCCAGACGCTGTCAACATGTCATAAACCACCGCGGACCGTTGTTATCTGTGCACATTCTTACTAGACGAGGATAACAAACCCACAATACCAACGATAAGACAGCTGATTGATTTCGATGTTTATGTTGTCGGCGTCGCGAAAGCGGAACCGGAAAAGCGCCGCCAGTGTGCGTCTGCACGCATGCTCGGACACGCAAGCGCCATATTTGTCGCCAGTCCAGCGCCCAGCCTACTTGCACGTTAACGAAATCGTTCAGGGACCCAAGTAGCACGCCCACACGAACAAACAAACAACATCCACCGACACGTAATGACAGACCGGAAGTTTCATCAAGTATGGATATGTTTATGGAGGCGCTCTCGTTAACATATCGTAGCGTTGCGCGGTCCGCCACCGGCCAAACGATCTTATTGATCGGTCGAATCAGGGACACGAACTAAAACGTTTTGTCTTTCGGCAATATCTCCTTTCTTCCGGAATGGTCCGGCCAAAGCCTACCACCGGCGCATGCGGCCCGCCTAGGTGGAGCTATCTACGCCTGCAGCATCAGATAGCGACAACGACGCGGCGAAATCACCGCTCTACAGCCGTATCTACTTAACCACGGAGCCGGGCGTATTACGCGGAATTGAAATTTCGCAGCCAAATCGAGTCTAATCACGGAAAATGTTGCCGTGCGGCGACAGAAGGCATTAGTGGCGGCTATTACGTCGAAATAACCTCCTGTTAAACAACTATTAACAATGAAATGGCGGCCGACGAGTCTATAATGCGCGTCGCGATGATGACAATGACGGCCGGGCGAGTGCGAGACACTGCGGGCGGGGCTGATTGGGATTAGGGGCAGGCGTGCGTGCGACGTCCCGGCAACATCCCCGTCGTTCCCGGGGGCAGGGACCGAGTGCCGATCCGATCCGTCCGGCCCGCGATTTCGCTCCAGGGTTTGACGACGTCGATTCGCCGCTTACGGAAACTCAGGCACGTCTGGCGAAATGTGTCCTAAAGCGGAAAAAGTCGCGCGCGGCTCCCCCAGATACGTGCGTCGCATGCCGCGTGAAGGCGGACGTTTATTGTACGCTACACGCGACACTAGCGGCTTACTACGCCCCCGAAATAAAAAGGCGGCAAATGCACACGAATTTCAGTTCTCAGTTCTCTGTTCTCAGGTTATTAACTCCAAGCAGCCCAATCATAAGTTGGGCTAACGTCGTTAGTAAGATCACACGATTGTACAGAACATGCAGAATTCGTACGAAATATGATAAATAACATTCTATTTCTCCGAATCCTACTATCAATGTTCTATGAATGCAGGAAATATAGAGACTATATAATATAATCACAAACAATCTAATAGTTTTATTTATCTTTCTGTCGCACGTGACTATTTGTTTGCGTGACGTCATATCTGCGACACACTACTAACTTCGTTTCGTCACTTTTCTATTTGCGAACGAACATCGTTAGTACACAGTGACGTCATTACAGCCCAATTTCGTACATCTTTCAAAAGTCATTAGTATCAACATGACCTCATCGCCAGAATAGGCCGGCAAAAACATTGCCCGGCATCGCGCGAAAACACGAGTAATGCTACGAAAAAATCCTGTCCAACATACTTAACCTGATTGGCGACGATCAATTATTCACACGTGAGCTCTCGTACGTGTGTGCATACGTACGCGCCTTTCGTGGCGCGCGCGCGCCGCCGCCGGCACCCACCACGGGCGTCGTTAGCGTAGTCAACACGTGACCCGCGTCCGAAAATGCCACCGGAATCCCGGCCTGTCTAACCACGTTAAGACGCGGCTGAATTATGAATGAAGCGCACTTGATTATCGTCAGCAATTTGGCCCAGTCCTAGTCACCTGTCAGCCGCAATGACAATTACCATCCATACCGGGCGTCGTGATTGAGTAAGCGTCTCAGACGGCCTCGTGGAGAGTCGAAGACCCGCGGAGCGTAGTAGCCAGGTCTGACGACGTGGTCACTACTTACTATATACCCCAGGCCGCCAGGTGTGATGTAACAGCTCACGGACATCGGGTTCGTTCTCGTCCAGTGGTCATTCTAGCGTCGTCTCCTGTCCATCTAACCGGTGATTAAGATAATCCCGTATTCAAGCTTCTTCCGTTTGTTCGTTCTTCCATCCATCACATTGATACGACTCCGCCAACACAATGTCTCGTCTCCACAGCTGATAGTAGGACATTCTCTTCTCTTCCATCCTCTGGTCTCGCGTCCACTCTGGTCTCAGCCAGTGTCTCCTTCTTTCAAAACGTCCCTGTTTGCGTTCATTCACCCACTAGACGTATAATATATGACGTATATAATAAATCTGAGCTTGGATTATTGCGCCAGGAACGTCAAACTATTTAGTTTATCTGTTTTTGATACGTCCATTAGCAGTTTCAACGCAAAGTTTCATTACTTGTCAACCCTTACGATATTATGTCCGTTCCGTTTCCAAAATAACTGATCCTGTGACTGCAATAATTACATTATGTTTAAAAGACATCTTGGGACATATGATCTACAACACAGTGAGTTTCCACAGTTCTACTACAATCTCTATTTAGTAGCTCGCAAAACGCTTAATCTATTCGCACTGTCGTACTGGTAGCTATATGTCATCTGACATAATGTCCTAAACACAACTCTGACAATATTATGTAAACAATCTAATTTACAACACTAAAATAGCAGTATCACTTTTATTCGAATTGCCTCACATTTTTTTATTAAACCACATCGCTAACAACCACGCCACACACTTCTATGTTCTCATAGAAAGTCTACAAACACACCCGTTCCCGGACGGCTTCAAAGACAAGGACAATGTCCCTCCCGCCAGCGGCGCCGGTCCCTTCCGTTGTATGCACCCTGTCGGCATCTGTCCAACCCGCACCCGTACAAGCGGACAGATAACAGGCACATAAATCAGCAAAGATCCGCGCCTGAAACGGATAATTATTGTTTGTCTTGAAGCACCATAAACGTACATCAGAGTGATCATTAGCAATAACGAGCCGCATAAAAACGCCGTACGTGCTTGTTACAGCTGCGAGACGCCTACTAATTAAAAGCTAAAGACTGGGTCGCCGGCGTTCTATAATCGGCGCAAGTAGCAATTACGACCGTCTATGTAGAGGACGTGATTACTGCAGTCAGACGCGGACAATAGGGATCAAACTGCCCCACCTGAGGGCCGATCGAGCGGGAGACTGAGCCGATACGATCCACTGATCATAAACTTGTATTACGCTCATCAAAACTCGGGGAAATCTAATCAACATTACCCGCGCGCTCTTGCGAGCGTAGCCGGAGAGTTGTAACACCGCGAGAACAGCTAAAGTCGTGATGATTCGAATCCATCGCCAGATGAAGGAAATGTGGAAGTGGCCATCAAATGGAGTGGCAAGGGTCGTTTGAAAATGTAATAAAACTATTTATGTTGCCGAGGATATCGTTGTGTTCACTTGAACACCCTATGATGACATTTGATGTAAGATCACAATAATGTGTTCGGCAAAAGAGTACCCTATAAAAACAGCACTATGCAGGTTGTCTGAATTTCTGTGAGCACATATGTAGTGTGGAGTGAGTAGAAATGACGTTTTTGTGCAGCGTGGCATCAGAGCTGTCCAATTATGACAGCAGTCAGTCGGTGCATTTCTGCGTATTAATACAGTAGTCATTTTGCTTGGTGATGTAATCAGGGGCAATCCGTGGGTGGTTCAAGCAGAAATGGAGGGGTGTAAGGTTTGAAAGAAGTTTGTGGGAACCTGATGTATGAGAAGTTTACGAATTGTTTACTGAACCTCTGTCTATGGAGGGTAAATATGCTGTGAAAGATTAAATCAAGATTAGTAGGAAATGAAGGAAACGTTATAATGGTCGCCTGTGGAAAATGCAAATGTGGTCTGACTCCATTTGCGAGTGACAACGAAATGCACTACAAATGGCGATCCCTATACGTGGTCAAGACAAAACAAAACGACGCCTAAGCCGAATCACCTTACATGAGCATCTCACGCCGATATTTCTACACGACGACAGTATGTATCAATCACAATCAATTACACATAAAACCATCGCCAGGTAAATGTATGTTTACCCGATGCCTGGCCACGCAATGAGATTGATGGGTGACTTATAACTGTCACGACAACTACAGTGACAATCGCCACAACGACTTCCCCGTGTCCCTAACGCCCACTCAATGCCTTCCTGCTAGCCTAACGGTAAATTGCTAATTTCCCCGTGTGCTCAACCAACATGTTCGCGGCCCGTGGAGTCCAGCCTGCTGACACTTGGACGAAGTCAATTGGGCAGAAGAAATGAGGAAATGAACTGTGAATCATTGTTTCTGCCGTGATGTGACGTGATGTCCACGCGGCGATGCACCTGCCTGTCTCGGGGCACCGTGGTGACACGAGCTGCTTCTGACGGCGGCGTCGGCAGCACGCGAGGGACGTCCGCCTTGTATCACGGCTGGTCAGGCCTCGCCACGTCAGCCAGTGCACTCGGGAAATTGTGCAGAACAGTTGCCAAGTGGACAGTTGCCCACGATAAAAACACTATTTGTAGAAAATAAACAGTTATATTATGTCACGGAGATCGCTGCGTGTGTTCTGAAGAACCAGTTTACTAAAGTCATGTGACGTCTAAGTAACAAGATTGTTCTGTAGTCTAATTTGCAGTGGAGTCACAGAATTCGGATCAGAACTAATTTAGTATTGTTGAAATGGTAAAATACGTTTTAAGTTGACTTATTTGAAGGTTCAGACAAGAGACTATCTTCAATTAGAACACATCGATTAATCCAATGAACAATATCATACATTACAATTGTTTTAAAGCAATATAAAATTATATACAATGTAAGCAAAGTATCATAGATGTGTTATTGCTATATTGTGTCTTTCGACGCAAATACCAAAGCGCACAACGGCAACTCTTACACAACGGCAATCGCATCATAAGTTTCTCTGTAATAGAAACTGATCACTCGTACAACACTGATAAACCGGACCCTTTTAAACTTCCCCCCATTTAAAACATAATGTGATTTCTACACGGGGAGTTTGTGGTGGTGCTCGTTTAACTCTGGTCACATCCCTGAAAATTTAATAATTTTCCATTACTCTGCGGACCCACTACCCACGTGTGCGTGTGCTTCCGCTCGTCCGATCCAGGGCAGCCATTCAACGTAATGACAACTTCCTTTTGTCGAAGCGCTATCGTTGATTACACGGCAACCCAAAGCAGTGGTGTTAACTAAGGTCATTTGAGCGCCCACAGTGCGTCGACACAGGGTTTGATAACCGCGCATATGCATATGTGGAACTCGCAACCGAATCAGTATTTCTGCAGACGGACCAATTATTGCTAACTCGACATGTCAAGGCCTAATGTAGACGGATGACTTGTTGAAGAGTCTAGTCGGCGCGGCTAATCTCAACGCTGATGAAAACATCTCTCCGAGATTGACTGAAAATGAACCGGAATTATGCAGCAGCGTGAATCCAGCTTAGCCGTGTTTCGAGGGCATTCGCATCTGTCCACTGGGAGCAGTCATTAAAGCCAGGGAGGTATCGTTAATGCCATCTTGCAAGAGCTGCCATAACTGGTCGTGTTTGGGATCATTGGTTTGCTCGTTATTGTATTCGTTTCATTGTGCATTTTATGGCCCAGTTGCAATAACATTTCGCATGTGTTCATCTACGGCTCATGGCCTGTAAACAAATAGCAGCTAATATGCTATCTACCTTTGCTCACATGTCACAGACCTCATTGCTTAGAAAATGTTCAAATAAACTGCTTCGTTGTATATTAAAACTGCATCCGTGACGACATTTGATAATACAAAGAATATTTTACATAAAACTTCCAGCTTAATTAATCAGTAATTTTAACTGAACACTTCGGAGTCAATACAAGTAAAACATGTCGACTTTTATTATTTCCGTGGACCCAACAGATGCATGTGTTCACGATTATAAAAGGCATTTAGTTGTGATATTAAGTTCAACAATCACTACACACCATGCCAAATTTGAAACTGGTCAGACATATACAACACTATCACCAAGGGGATAATTGTAATCTTTTTTGTTTTCACATCATGGATGTGTCACTTTATACTTGAATTTGAAAGCAAAGTTGTGTAGCAGAAGTGCAGAGTAGGATATAAATGAAATGTTTTACATTATGGTAACGTGTGTAATTACATTTTGTAAATATTTTATGACATAATAAAACATTCAAAACTGATGTTTGCACTAGTGGTGGTAAAAGATAAAGATAAAGAAGCGTTCATAAAATCTAGTCACCTGACGTGGCACCACGACATAAAAATACCAACATTGCAATATAAATTAATCCCACCAGGAGGCAGCATCTGATGTGCCATACATTTTAGTGCTGCCACCTGGTTACGTTTGTATGTACCATTTTTCACGTCGTTTCCAACTCAAAATAACATGACTTTTAACCAGATGATGAATGGCTTTTGATGTACACACAGATGCTTCTGGTATTTGCAATTAGTTCATTTTGTAAAAAGACCAAATATTACAAATATTAAACTACGACGTGTACAGCTGTACTGTACAGTTTTCAAGGTTCTAAAAGTAAAAGCTTTCTAATTATGGTTTTATGACAACTAATGAGCACTACATTAATTTCATATTTGAGTTATAACTGATTTAAGTGTCGTATTGGTTATACTGTCCATAGCAAACAACTCTGCTCTTTTGTTTGATGAGGCAGAAAATATATTTATTCTGTCATTCTGAAGTAAACATTTTGCAAAAACGTCTGTCAATGAATCCCAAAAGAATATAGTGAAGAGATTATATGTTAACCAATCAGACGTACCGATTCCAGTAGCTCCAGAACTGTTCCTTCAGATATGTCTGGTGGCTGTCATCATCCCCAAAAGAAGCTTTGCTCTCAATCCAGTTGACAACGTGGCCATCTACCGCTACACAGAGGTGATGGAAATGTTACAGGAATGTCCTAAAAGTACCAAAAGTGACACAAACAACCAACACAGAGATCCTTGAGAGATTAATAATAATAATAATAATAAAGCTTTATTGCCATTTTCAACATGCATTACATGTTAAATTGGAATGAAGTCTGGCGTTGACTCACATAGTGCCTATATATTATATACAATAAAATGAAATATGGCAAATATATAACATACAGTGTACATAATATGTTCTTTAAAATGATAAAAAAAACATTATTTTGATCAAATAAATAAATATATTTTAAAATAATAGATTATCTATTTAAAAATAATTGTGTTAATCTAGTTAATAAATAATTTATATATAAAATGTCCTTTAATATTATAAATTATCTTCTAAAAATATTATTTTAAGTTAGTAAACAAATAAATAAATATTATAAGTGGTCTAACATGTCATTAAAAATTATATTTACAATTTAATTATATATGTAAAATTTTATTATATTGAATTATATTGAATAAAACACAGATAACTGCCAGTTAGTGAATAGAATCAAAGGACTGAAACTGAGATATTTCAGTTGCATCAAGGGACACAACTCCATAGACAAAACTATCCCAGAAGGGAAGGTGGAGGAACAGAGAGGTGGGGAAGACCATGAAGAAGCTGGGAGCAGGACATCAGTGACTGGTTGGAGAACAACATCGAGGGAACAGGAAGAAGAACCATGGACAGGGCAGTGGGACGGTGGATGGACCGTGGGATCGTCTGGGCAGTTGTCTCACAGAGCTAAACTCAACAAATCTTTTTTTTATTAAGATCTTTAAGGGTCATTTGTTTATTTTGCGATGAACCTGGATTATTTTAAACTTATTGCTTGGTGGTAGGTTATCATTTTGACATTAATCAAAGTGGAGCCTTAGACCTTATTTTGTTAAATCAAATTTAAGATCTTTGTAAGATGATAAAAAGCAATCCAATTTTCAAGATCTTATCAACGTTTGCATAATACAGTGTGTATAGTAATTCTGTAATTGATTATTATCTTTATAATAAACAATATGTGACAGAAATTACTTGATTCAAATGGTACATATTATCCTGGGTTTTACTGTTGAATAGGATAAACATCAAAAGGTCATAACAAAAAAAATATATATTTACAAATATTTCTCAACCATAAATTGGATTTGAATATTATACTATCTAATAACAAAGAAATATTTTAGACATTATCTAACCAAAGTATGAATGAATAGAATTTCAACTAATAAGAACTCATCATCATGAGGTTACAATTCACTTACCAACGGGAATTTCCAATTTGAAATCTGGCGTTTTGTCATATCCCTTTGCACGCAGTTGATCTTCATCTAAAACAAAGATGTTTAAGCTGGTTAAACTAACATCTGTCGGCGTTTTGAAGCTTGTATGGTAGGTGTAGCTTCTGCCTGGACTGACTTGTCCATCGCTAACCTGGGTTTTTGATATCTAAATTGATAGTGTATAAAGTAATAGTTTCAGTAATAGCTGAAGTCAGTTGAACTTTAATAACAAACTGATTACATAAGTTTAAATAGTCAAAAAATTATTTACAAAAGGTTGTCACAGCCAGTGATTTGATAATCAATGGTTTCACTATTCTAAAATATATAAGGAGGGAAGAATGTGGTAGCAAGGTGCTAACTGGTCCTTAAATGCGCAATGTAGTCCATGTATAAGTACGTAATTGTACCCGTATATAAGCTGCTGCACGTGGGTGCAGCAGCACTGTGTATATTGGAACTTAAATGTGACGTACTGTCCGACTATATGGTATGGCATAGCCACGCCTATAATTGGTAGCCAAATACTGATGATGCTACAGCAGGATGCAATGAACACAGACAATGATCCAAATGTGTCTTGCGTTCTTCAACAACATCCACGCAAAAGTAATAAAATTACAAAAAACTTGTCTTGAAATTATATAATTTTGTACAGAGAACAAACATGGACATAGGTAGTAAACATTAGTAAGGACTCACCCAGATACACCATGCTTGCTTCTTCCAGCTTCCTCTGCAGCAGATACTCGTACTCATGACCTATGGAACTGGGATGAGAGTAAAGGAATACTCTTGTGTTTACATATATCTAATCACATTCTTGTAAGATAGTTTGCATATCAGAAGCGAAACTGAGAGTTTGCAAACCTGGGGAAAATACTTCAGTTGTTGTGCTGAGTATATTGGAGAAATAGCATCAAACAAATAGCAAACAACAAAGATAGCCAAGGCACGAGCCTCAGACAGGTGAATAAATTCAAATATTTAGGTGTCACCATCAGTGAAGAAGGAGGATCAGAGGAAGCAGTAAGAGCAAGAGTTAGTGCAGCGTGGGGCAAGTGGAGAGACCTATGCGAAGTTATCTGTGACAATAAAATGCCAAGGAAATTAAAGATCAAGCTCTACATGACTGTCATTAGACCAGTACTTCTGTGTGGAGCAGAATGCTGGACAGTTAGAAAGAAGGAGGAACAGATTCTCGAGAAAACAGAGATGAGGATGTTGAGAAGAATGAAGGGTGTAACACTGAGAGACAAAGTAAAGAGTGTGGACATCAGAAAGGAGCTAGGAGTAAATAGCATACACGAGAAAGTAAGAGAAAGAAAACAACGAAGTGAGAGCAGTTGTTGACATGGCAGGAACATTTCCAAGGGGAGATCAAGAGGGAGATCATCCCCGGAGATGGATGGATTGCGTCCAAGGGGATATGTAGACACTGTGGATCACCCCGGAGGATGCCCAGGACAGATTGTTCTGGAAATCAAGAACTCAGGCCACTGGCCCCACCTGGTGGGAAAAGGCGAAGAAGAGAGACCGGCTGGCTGAACACAGGAGGGATGTCGACAACACGAAGGATGAGAACTACACAAGGAGCAGGACACAAGATTACTGTCTCACATCAACAAGTCCGCCCTAACAATAACAGATCACCCAATGACTGAAAACCACATCATAGTCTGGGATGGCACAAAAAAGAAAAACACACCAATTAAGGCAATTACAGCTACCCCACGTGTACGATGATGTCATTTGTCATTAGTACTAAGAAAGTCGACGTGTGGTTGATGGGGGCAAGGAATCCAAGGATACTGTTTGATCGTGTCCACCAGAGGTCCATAGGTGTCGTCTGTGACTACACACTGAAAGACATCGAGAAATGTGTTAAAACATGTAACAAACACATACAAGCCCAATCTCGCGCATGTGTTCAAATGTTTGCGTACAGTACTGAGCATGTACATGTAAGTGCTAATTTTAGTACGGTGAAGGTGGATATTTTAGAAAACAATATTTTTTACAAATTATAATTTTAAGAGCACTGCAACATGTGATATGAGTTATATCAGACCTTGCAGTGCTCTTAAAAAAAATTATTTTTTAAATAATTTCAGTAGGATTTGTCATACATTTTTTTTTATAAAAACATCAAATGTTTATACATGTGTATATGTATTTAGGTAGATATGTACGTTGATATTTTGGTAATTCAATGAGTAACTGCATTGAATTTATATATAGCCTTACTATTGCAAGGTGAAATAAAAATACAGTTTTATTACAACATTCAAAGTATATATATATATATATATATATATATATATATATATATATATATTATACAAATTTACCAATTTACCAATTTACCAAATGCAAACTACACTTACTACGTGTACTTCGTTGGCCAAGACGGGATCCTCTATCAAGGTCGTGTCCTTGAGTAGTTGAGTCAACACATTCCGGGCCGCTGAAAGAAAATCACATAACAAATGTCTCTTTGTGCATTCAGACCTTCTCTAACACCCAATAAGGGTGTTAGAGAAGGTCTCCACCTATACCATAAAATAAACATATTTTTTTGATTTTTAAATGGTTATAAAGCCCAAAGAACCATCAACAATCAGTATTAACGAAAAGAATTATGTTATGATGCATAATTATGATTACTGTGAACACTAATAATAGTTTAGTATTTCTTCACCCTCATAAAATAGTTTAGTCATTGTTACAATTTTATTTGTTTAATCCATTATTTATTTATCTCACATGATTTTATGTACTGACCCAATTTTATAAATATCTGTGAACAGGACTTTAGCCCCAGATATGATGATGTCTAAATGGAGTTAAACATATATTTATGTGTAGTTTACTTTAAAGGAGGCTGCAGTGGTTGACCTACGAGGTTCTCCGTTAGGGTCGGCCAGAATCAGGTGATGTTCTAGAACAAGTCGAGCAAGGAGGGCGGGAGACAGATCAACCTGTAGGAAAGAGAACAATGACACATACATAACTACGCCAAGAAGACAGTCTGGTGACTCTGCCGGCTTTTGAATATTATCCGTGTTAGGTTAAACAATGCTGCCAACTTAAAGTTACTGGTTAATCCATAATTCCTATTTTATAAACAACTGCAAATTTTTATTTTTATTTAGTTTTGTGTTTATAAGTTCAATGTTGAATACTTTTCATAGGATATCATTATCTTGTTAGAATATCGTTACGTTAATTTTTATTTTATAGCTGGCCTGAGTCTATCAGCGTCTCTATCCTAATCTGGGTTAAGGCCACTCTGGCAGTTACAATGGTAGCCCATTAATTCCCCAGAGAGAGTTGAAGGGCTGAAAAGTGCTGCCCCCCGGGTAATCAAGGCTACTCCAGATGACGTTGATTCCTGCCTGTCTTTTTCCCTACCTTTGGGTTTATCTAACGTACACTTTAAATGGGTGTGAGCTACTTGTAATACCACAGAAGTGCAGTGTTGAACTGAGAACTGAAAATGACACTCAGTATCCATGCTCTGTGTAACAGACATAGTGGGGAGCGGTGGTTGCGCGGTAGAGCGCCAGACTGTCAATCAAGGGATGGTGGTTCAATCCCACCTACTGCCGTTTCGAAACTTAGGCAATATCGTTCACCCCACATTTGCCTGTGTCTTTTGGAAGATACATTAAAAGTCGGTGGTCCCTTCTATCTGGTGTCTATGTCAGGGGAAGTAAAAGATCCTACACATGGGGTAAATGTGTAACCTATTGTGAACTCACAAATTCTCATTGGACTTTAAACGCCCTACAAAGGGCCCCGTCCAGTATCTGAGAGAAGAAGAGACAGCTGACAAAAGATTGTCATGCCACCTGGTGGATAGCATGGTTTCTACTGAAAGTAAATGTTTTGTTAGATTTATACATCTGATGTAATTTTAGCACATTGTATATATAAACATGCCAATTTTCTTATTTAAAGTTTGTTATTATTTAATGATTTACATTCGACTTTGGAGTTCTGATGCCTACCTCATCTGCCATTTTAAGTAGAACATATTTACATCCATTCCGTGCTTGTGAATAAAATCTGTAATCAAAGAATACAATATTGAACTCACATCACAATATATATATATATATATATATATATATATATATATTAAATGTTATTAAAATAAGCAAAGATAAAGAATCTTCATTAATAACTGAAATGCGAAAACATTTGAAATAATTTAAAAAGTACCTGTTGAAAAGCAAATTAAAATGTATTATAAATGTTATTATTAGATTTAAACAAGTACATTACACATCCCATTTCAAGACTGTTATTTCCCCCTGGATGTAACAAATCATCAGCTAAGGAAGAGTCGGACCAAGCCCCAATGTTACCTTTAAAGTGACAGTCAACTACACCAAAGACTTCTTTATAAATTTACATCTTAATAATATGAAACCGACATAACTGTTGGTAGAGTGTACACTGTACACCTGTTTTCTATATTATATCCTTTCAAGCAGAGGCTTGTGAGAGAACACATATATGTAATTACTGATACCTTGAGTAGTACTCCTCTATTCGGTGAGGGTGATAGTGAATGTGGTGAGTTCTCTTCATCTTCCTCTATATGGAGAACATATTATAATGTAGTCTTGGATTCATGATAACAATCAATGGATTAAGTACAACTTCCAGTCTGCACACAAACTTCCAAATATGTCAATAGCTTTCTTGTCCACTAGGGGGTGACTAGCCTCATGGAGTTTATCGGTAAAGATGTTAAAGTCTGAAGCATTAGTAACTTGACACTTGCAAAATTGCATTAACATTACAGTTGTCTTGATTAACATAATTTTTAAATAGCTTAATTTATTTATTTCTAACAACAAAGAAGTATGTTCAGTGTGCAAAGGTTCGGCATTTGAGCTGTACGTCAAAATAATCCTGGTCAATTGGACTAGCTACTTAAAAAATTACTAGGGCAGCAGCAAAATGTACTAGTCTGCATTACAGTGACTGGTTCCATTTCGTTTCTCTTTCTAAAACCTTGAGTGCAAATTTCCAGTTGGTGCAGCGAATCTTACCTGGTAATCTTGTGAATAAATACTTCCCAATGTCTTTATGGAAAATCTGGAAAAAGTCACATCCTATTGACAAATACACACCAGTGTCTAAGTAACAACTGAGAGAGGACTGCATAGGAGACAGTGGAAATGTCTTTTACATATTTTATGTGTAACTTTTTAGTAACATTTCTATTGACTTTTTTTATAAGCATTTCTTATATGTGGATGTTGTATTTGTTTAAATTTTAAAATCTGTCATGGAAAAATTAGTTTTACAAAAATAAAAAATGGAACAGGTAAGCCACATGATTGCTGATGCAATAATAAAATTAAAATACATCTAAATACTAAATAAGCTGATTAAAAAATGTGTAATCTATCTGAAATTGGATTATTAATACTAAAATTCCAGTGTTAGTATTAGTACTGTGGCTGTGTGAGCGATATTACCACTAGTTGGCGAATAGTTAGTATACTTTGGAATTTAGCATTTCTCAATTTACTGTAATTTGCATTTTGCTTACTGTGGGAATAGTTCTGCAACCTGGTGTAAATTACACCTTGGCCCAAATGACTGCATGTAGTCAATAATCTCCAGATAAACACTGCGCTTCATTTTGTACACAGCTGTCAAAATTCGCGCCTCAACAACAAATGTTTTAATACGCAAGGTGGAGCCACTATAATTTGTCATCAGTGTCGCCATCTGTCCGAGTAAGCGTTCCTAACCTTGTGCATCGGCATCATGGCGGCCCGAAAAGTCGGGAAGTTTGCGAAGGGAATGAAAAAGATGGGTGAAAAAACAACTGTCGTTTCTGCATTCCTGGAGACTTACATACCGGCTGGTCGAGCTATGCCGGCCCCACCGCTTGGACCACAGCTTGGTCAAGTACTTACCTTTTCTAAACAGTTAAATGACACAAATTGTAACACTTTCCCATGTTATCGCCCAACTGTCAACTCAAACACGTTGTCCTTGACATGCAACTGCAAGCAGCGTCGTTTGCGTGTCTAATTTACGATGTTTAGTTTATGTTAGACAAAAGTATGCTTCAACATCAGCTTTATTTGCATGCGTTGTGAAAACTAGATGGTGTGTTTTGATTGTCAGTTTCCAGCGAAATACAATTATGTAGAACAAATATTGTCACTCACCCACTGCAGTGCATGTACTCTAGACGGTTGAGTTCTTGAAATATAGTGGAATTATATGGACGTAATATATTATTTATTATCCTATTTAAAATATACTAAAATGACTGAAAACCACAGGGTACATTATTTTGTATGACAGGTTATAAAAGCTGTACTAATTTTTGACTGGAATTTTGGTAAATTGGTGCTTAAAGTTTGATGCAACTACCGGTATACCATGGCATATAATATTAAACTTATTACAATGACAGTTTTTACAAAGATTTACATTGTGCACATTGTTTGATTTTTTCTGTCAAATTTTAGCATAGTGGAATTTGAATTAACATAGCTCTTAGAAAGCTTCTACCAATATTGCCATCAGCGTGTTATTAATATAGCAATATCATAACATTTTATACTATTAATTCTGTCATTTTCAGCTGTTGTGCTTTGTTTCAGAGAAATATCCAGATAGGACAGTTTTGCAAAGAATTCAATGAGAAGACAAGTGGTATCAAGGAAGGAGTCCCACTGCCGACACGAGTCACTGTAAACGTAAGTCATATAAATTAGTAGTTTTAGTGCAGGCAGTGTCATTCGGTTTTGTACTTTTGATATAAGTTCAGTCATATCAATTATATGTTACAATGAGTTATCACAAATAATTTTTCTGACTCGTTTTGATACAACCTGGCAGTAGGTGTTTTGCCTGTTCTCTGTAGTTTCATGGAAAACATCATTGATCAGGCTTCAAGGGCCACGTCCCCGTTCATATTGGAACTTCATTCATTTTGTCACTACACAATCATTGTGATGTACATGTATGTAGCAAATGCAAGAGGTTTTTTTCTTTGAGTGAATAGCATGTTTATTGTTATTAGGATAAGCCCAGCATGATAGTAACAAGTCAATGCATAGTTACAATGTGACTTCATGAATCATGACCTAAAACTGTCCCTTCTCCCTCAGCCTGACAGGACCTACTCTATGGTGATACACAAGCCGCCAGTCAGCTACTTCCTGTGTCATGCGGCGGGCATCAAGAAAGGAGCAATGAATCCAGGTTGGTTGTCTACAACTTACCAAGGCCATTCTTGCATCGTGTGTGTGACTGTTTTCATTGATAGCAAATGACATCAGTTCGGTCCTAATACATATTTGAAGATGAAACACAACAAAGCAAAATAAAATATATTTTTTTCTCCAGATTTCATTTCAAATATAAATACATTTTTCCAGTTCAAATACAGTGTACATCAACATTTTGATACAAATACACATTAGAGGAAACCTGGCTTCTTTTGTGCTAACCTAGAATATTTACACAGCAGGATTCTTTGAAGTATATTCCCAACCGAAATGTGCTTTAATGGCTATGGATGGTGATCAAACTTGTTGGCTTCCTAGTCATCCATTGATGCTAATGTTTGCCCAGCAGCTTCACTATAGGCTAGTTTTCTGTCATTGACCGTATCACAAGTGGGAAAAACATTCTGATTTGACAATCAGATTATGTGAGGCAATGCTTTGCCTTTTGTTGGTAAGCAAAATGTATCTGTATTTGGTAATATTTGCAAATAATTTCATCAAATACAGACCAAATATTGCACTTGGACTTTTGTGATTGCTAATTCAAATATTTATTCAAATACACATTTCTGCAACTAAATACATATTTGGAGTTTGGAGGTTTTTTGGACCCAACCCTGGTCGTGGGGTTCATTCTATTTTACCAGTTCCGTTTCTAATCTTGTGGCGAACTGATCACATCGAATGTTAACACGACTCGTGCGTTGCAGGTAAAGAGATCGCTGGGAAGGTATCGTTGAAGCACATCTACGAGATTGCAAAGATGAAGAGTGCTGACCCCTGCTGGGAGATGGTGCCACTAGAGGAGGTGTGTAAGTCAGTGATTGGCACCGCCCACTCCTGTGGCATCCAGGTGGTTCGCAGTCTCTCCAGTGACGACTACGCTCCCTTTCTCGAGGAGCGCCAGCGAATCGTGGAGAACCAAGAATTGGAATTACAGGAGGCCCGGGCCGCCAAGCTCCTACGTACTGGGGCTGTGGTTGTGTGAGATGGACAGGAGACGACAGCAACAACATCAACGACTCATTAGTAGACACTGTATGACTGTAGATAGTCTAAGAATATTTTGTAAATAAATACTATAGCTGGGTCTTGTATGTTTGTTGCATTATTCCGTTTCTGTTGTGTTGTAAGGCATCTGCGGTTTGTGTCGGTGTTAGTTGTAACCATTGCAGAAATTGTGGTACAATCCTCGCTATTTGAGTGCAAATTTATCACCACCGAACTGGCCAAGTAATTGTTTAAACAGCAATAAAATAAGATTGCATGTTTTATTGGTACATAGGATACAGTTCAATGTAAATGTTCATTTTAAAATGCATCATCTCCCAGACTCCGCCTGCTGGGGTAACCTCCGCCTGTCTTTTGCTGCTGTCTTCTTTCGTTTCTTACTCAGATATTTCTCCACTTTCCCGCTCTTCTTCAACTCGCTGTACTTCTCAGCCAGATCGAGTTTCTTTTCGACAGCTGCAGTAAAAATAACAGACAATGGCTACAAAGCAGGTATACATACATATATATTATATTTAATACAATAATATATCATTATTTTTCTTAAACAAGTGTCTTTGTTGCATGTACACGGCTACATTTCTTGGCTGATACAATCAAAACTGGCAATACTACCTGGGAGACATAACTATGCACTGGGTGAATGGGTGGCATCAGTATAGTCAATGTGATGCCAGGCGAACACTTAAGCATATCGCTAGTCATTACTACTAGATGTTACATAGAATGTGCGAACCAGGTACATTTGGCATCTCCAAAAAGATGCAAAATGAAGTGCTTTGACTTATTTTGAAAAATAATTTATATTGCAAGAAATGATCATTGTCCCATGTGGCATGATTACAGGTTTTGAATATCGTTCAACAAGCAAGTTTTTTCAAATATTTGTAAAAAAAAACCTGCCCATTTTGATTTGTATATACAGCTGGCCAGTATATATATATATACCCTTCATGTTATGCATAATATTTATGTGACTTGGCAGAATTGCGGAAACCATTTACAGCGCTACAAATACTTTGTGAATTTTTACAGCCCAAAACATCACGTATATTGAGCAATTTTATGAAGTTGTCACTTCTGGAGAGTTATGGATAAGTGAATACAGCCTAGGAAGAACTTACACTTCTTGAGGAAGTACGGCTTCTTCCCCTCCTTCACCAGTTCTCGCTCCTTCTTCTTCCTCTCCAGCGTCCTCTCCCGCTTCCGGTCCTTCTGTTTCTCCTGGTTGTCCTGCTCCGTCTGTCAACAACACAAAGTAGGTCACTTAACTAGGTCACTGTGACCTACATCACCACAGTTGGATCCTAACAATAACAACACAAAGTAGCCTTAACTAGGTCACTGACCTACATTAACAAACAGTTGGATCCTAACAATAACAACACCATTGCTTTATTGCCTGATTGTCTGAAACAATATTGAATACAAACACATGACATATACATACAAATCACGATAGACAATCAACAATAAGCAGGAAATAAGCAAACTGCTTATAATTCCTGTTTTCAATTAACAACAAAACATGTTATTGTTATTATGTTGATGCGAGCATACCAGTTAATCAAATACATGACATAAAAACATGCTACATTTTGTCAATTAGCTATGGTATTCACAATTATTCATACATACTATTATACTGAATTATACCACTGTATCCTAATTGTGCAGTGTTTCTTGCTAATATCTTCACTAATGGAAGGTCGCGTCAGTTTGCAAATTCTCAAAATATGTTGAGCCGGGAAAATAAACTGCACTGCGAATGAAACTAGGAGTGCAGATACTAACAGCAAGTTTGGTTCATCAAAATTATAAGTTCTGCAGCACATTTTGGTGGGGCAAAGAAGTAGTTGGACCAATGTAAATAATTTTTACAGCGCGACTTATGAAACTAAGTTTCATGCAACAAAGAATGGTACTAGTTGTTTTTTATTTAGGAATTTTTATGTAATCCGTCATAAAATATATGTTTCCTAATAATGTTTGTTGCAGCAGAAGTTGCCACCATAATAATGGTAAATACCATGCAGGACATTTAGACCAGTGATTTTGAGGCAGGACATTGTTGTACAGGTGAACTCGATACTCGATAGTAATTACACAAAGCTACTGGAATATAGAACACGTTTGAGTAGTTGTGTAAAAGTCATCATCCTAGATGCCATGTGGTTGTCTCACTTCTACACAACCACGTCACTCACCATCCTACGCAGGAGGGCCTTGATCTCTTTCTTCCTGTCAACATCCTTCACTCTCCTCATCTCCTTCACTAGTGTCTGCATTCAAAATATAAACACACTTTCAACTCTAATTCATATACCTATGTTGTATTTTTCAAAACTTCTTATAAATTCTCTAAAATTCATAAACTAATTCAATGAATATGTTCTTTCAATATTGCATATGGTTTTGAAAACAAACTATCTCAGCAAAGATTTTGATTACTTCATAAACAGGCTACGCTACACTGTCTGTCAGAGTACAGGCGTTTCGTTAAATATGTTTTACCATTAAAATCTGAATCCACTGTTTTTTAAACACTACGGCACCTGCCCTAAGTTGCAAACTTATAATTCTTGTTGAACATTTAGACAGAATGAATCACATTAAAGTTATAACTCCTTCAGACATAAGTAACACATAACACGTTTAACAAACACAGCCAACATTTCTGGAACAATTATTATAATAATTGTTGTGTGAAGTTGTTCCACCGGATACATAACATAACATAACATAACATAACATAACATAACATAACATAACATAACATAACATAACATAACATAACATAACATAACATAACATAACATAACATAACATAACATAACATAACATAACATAACATAACATAACATAACATAACATAACATAACATAACATAACATAACATAACATAACATAACATAACATAACATAACATAACATAACATAACATAACATAACATAACATAACATAACATAACATAACATAACATAACATAACATAACATAACATAACATAACATAACATAACATAACATAACATAACATAACATAACATAACATAACATAACATAACATAACATAACATAACATAACATAACATAACATAACATAACATAACATAACATAACATAACATAACATAACATAACATAACATAACATAACATAACATAACATAACATAACATAACATAACATAACATAACATAACATAACATAACATAACATAACATAACATAACATAACATAACATAACATAACATAACATAACATAACATAACATAACATAACATAACATAACATAACATAACATAACATAACATAACATAACATAACATAACATAACATAACATAACATAACATAACATAACATAACATAACATAACATAACATAACATAACATAACATAACATAACATAACATAACATAACATAACATAACATAACATAACATAACATAACATAACATAACATAACATAACATAACATAACATAACATAACATAACATAACATAACATAACATAACATAACATAACATAACATAACATAACATAACATAACATAACATAACATAACATAACATAACATAACATAACATAACATAACATAACATAACATAACATAACATAACATAACATAACATAACATAACATAACATAACATAACATAACATAACATAACATAACATAACATAAAACATAAACACTGATGTGTCACATTGACAGGGAGTGACCCGTGTCACATTGACACAGAGTGACCCGTGTCATGCTCACAGGGAGTGACCCGTGTCATGCTCACAGGGAGTGACCCGTGTCACACTGACAAGGAGTGACCCATGTCACACTGACAAGGAGTGACCCGTGTCACATTGACAAGGAGTGACCCGCGTCACATTGACAGGGAGTGACCCGTGTCACATTGACACGGAGTGACCCGTGTCACACTGACAGGGAGTGACCTGTGTCACATTGACAGGGAGTGACCTGTGTCACATTGACAGGGAGTGACCCGTGTCACATTGACACGGAGTGACCCGTGTCACACTGACAGGGAGTGACCTGTGTCCCAAGGGACCCACCTGTTTCTCCCTCTCCCGGACATCTCCCAGGAAGGAGTACGTGTGCTTGTAGATAGTCTCGTTGAATTCTCCTGACAAGTCGTCAAACCTCGGGTCCCGTCTCACCTGGGAAAGAAAAGTACAAAGTACACGCACATGCACGCACACCCAGACACCCACCCAGACACCCACAGAGACACCCACAGAGACACCCACACAGACACACACAGACACCCACACAGACACCCACACAGACACCCACACAGACACCCACACAGACACCCACACAGACACACACACAGACACCCACACAGACACCCACACAGACACCCACACAGACACCCACACAGACACCCACACAGACACCCACACAGACACAGACACAGACACACACACACACACACACACACACACACACTGGTGATAACCACTTGCTGTTATGTTGTTCCACCACCATTAAGAGTATACAATATGTTAAACTGCTGGGGTGGCTGAACCATATACACGTACAAACAACTATTTTTGACAGTTTGAACTTTTTAGCTTACGTCCCCAAACTATCTCATACTTAGTTATTCTAAAATAAAGTCCTCAAAACCCTTTGGAACCATGTAGCAGCACCATGAGTGTCCAAACCACCTAGAAGAACACACCACTTTACAATAGATTTCTACAGAAATATACAGTGTATATTTCTGTATTACAGGCTTCTATGGATGAACTTATATTGTAGACAACTAGAGCAAATTCTACATAATTGTTCTGCACCCAACAGTACCGGTACATATTATTATTATACATAAAAATATCCATAATAATCCTACAGAATAGTCTACAGATGTTACAGAATAAATTAGAATGTTCTATTAAATGTTATAATACAACATTTCATGGAAATCCAATCCATCCCATAAACAATAATCTATATTATTCCTTTTTGCTAAATATCATGTTAGATTCTTACCTGCTTCTTGACAGGGATGACTTCTCTGAACTGTGACACGTGAATCTTAGATGACATCTCCATGGGTCTGAAGCACAACAGCACATTGTGTGCATTGACCAGGGAAAGAACTACACAGTAGCTGACTGCTTGTGACCTGACCTTGACCCTTTGTGGAAAGTTCATGCATACGCATATCACAAGATTGCTTTATACTAGATTTATGGATTAATTTAATATTATAATCTCACCCTTCAATGGTCAATTCCTTTAATGTGATAATGTCACCTTTCAATGGTCAGTTCCTTTAAATTAATGCAGGCACTTATGATTCCCCATCTTAAAAAGTGATAGTTAATATGAGTTACAATCACACTGTTTCTCAAAAGACCATGTAGTAAAGTTTCTGTCAATTAAACATTAAATATAAAAATACTGATGATATTTCGACAAACAACTGGAATAAGGTGTCATTTTAAAGCGTATGGTTTGTGGAATCAAATAAGAGGAACATTCATGTTCACAATGTTATGGCTTAATAACCCTAACCCACTTTAGCAGGTGACATGTGTATAACATATATTACATACCTGTGTCTGTTTGCTCTCTTGAAGACACGTCGGCCTCCACGGTCTGTTGAACCCCTGCCATACATCGCCTCATTAAATCTGTAAAGTAAACAAAATTTTCATTAAATATGTAAAGTAATTTTTTTTTGTTCTTTTAGGATTCAAGGTTGCAACTTGCAAGTGATCTCATTTATTTGTTATTACCTGGTAATTTCATACTGACCAACTATTACATTAACAGATCCACTGAGATTTACAGTGCATGAATGTTTAGATTTTTTTCTGAAATAAAAAGACTTGAAGATAAGATAAGATAAGATAAGATAAGATAAGATAAGATAAGATAAGATAAGATAAGATAAGATAAGATAAGATAAGATAGCTTTATTGCCATGTGTTCACATTGTAGTTACAATAAAACATTGGAATGTGTAATGATATTGGTTGTCGTAATAGTACATTCACATGACAATACATTCACATGCACCAAACAATGATGTTAAAATATACTACTACATTAAATAAAATAAATAAGAACAATCACATAAAAAGGTCCGAATAAAAAATTGCTCATTATAACATCGATAAATAATTGATACGATCTAGTAGAAATATAGTAGCTTAAAATGTAAAATATGAAATTAAAAAAAACCAAAAATATAAAATATAATAAATTATGATAAAATATACATACTAAAACTCATCGGAAAGTGGACTGTGTGTTTGCTGCGGGTGGGAGAAAATCACTTAGTGGAGTACTAACAGTTTCCTTACGCTTTCAGTCCAATTTTTTCTTTCAATTTCTGTACGTCATCAAATGGCATGTCAGCTAATTCTGAAACACAAATAGGAGTTAGTCTGTGAGAAATGCAGTTCAATTAAGTAAGAAGTACCTGTCTTATAGCATGTGACTAATATTCTAAACTGGAAATAAAATAGACTATTCATTAGACAAACAATGACACAGGAATATCAACGTAATGCAACTGCAACTAAAGCAAATGAATATCAATATGGAAAGTAATTTGAATTGTTCACCTACAACATATATTGATTCATATCATATATTATATACATTTATGAATATATCTGTTTCTGTTATACTTACCTTTCCGTAGTGCAGCCTGAAAAATCAAACAGAAACAGTATCAGTTACCAACTTTACTGTTTTATTATTTATCATGGCATTGATATTTTATGTTTTAATGTTACTATGATTTGTGAATAATTCTTAGTGCTGTAAAACTTCATGAATGCAGAAATATATTGATTTTTAGTAATTTAATAAATAACCAGGTTAACTAAGTTAGGTGATCACTGTGCAAAAATCTTTCAGTAACAGTATTTATATTGACATTACATTAATTAATTTTTTTTAACTTAATAAGCACCACTTACAACGCCATCTTCAATGTTGGTTTCTTCAGGTTCACTCTCCTCCTGCTCTTCTTCATCTTGTTTGTCTTCTTCTTCTTCATCAACATTCTCTGTCCTCCTTGGCAAGTGTCCAACAGCAGTCTCCTCTTCCTCCTCTTCATCACTTACATCATCATCTGATGTCCCTTCACCGTGCTCTACTCTGTGTGATTTTGTGTGTCGTTTTATTTGTTGTTTTACTTTTAACAGTCTCTTGGGTTTTTTCTCTGTAGTTTCTACTTCCTCATCTTCTGAAGAAGAGACTGGTGAACTGGACGAGTGATCTTGTACATCTTCTTTTGTCTTCTTTGTCTTCTTTTCTGGCGCAGCTACAGACTGCATAAAAGTTGCAGTGAAATTCTGGATGTCAGCATCAGAATCTGATTCAGAACTTGAGTTCGTCTGACTCTCCTGAACTGGTTTGGCTTTCCTCTTCCTGATCATGTTGTCATCAATCATGCAGTAACCCTGAAAATAATAAAACATTAAATCAAATGTCACACAGTTAGATACAGTATTTGGCCATCAGGCTGATGTCATTAATGGATTCTGATGCAGAAAGTGCACCCATTAGTATGTTGACACTGCAGCAATTACGGATTTTATTATACAAACAACTGTAGAGATAGAGCATAGTTTCATTACATTGGAACATATGACAAATGGAAGGTCTCAGTTCTGTGTGAACGTCTAAGTTCTAAGCATGTGTTGTACAGATAACACGCAAGGTATGCTTTGATTTGCACGACAAAAGTAGCAGAGAAAGAACTTATGCAAAATTATTATGTTTTGCTGCAGTACACGTCATATGCAATTATGCATATAAGCGTAACAAAACCCATTTAACTTTATTTGTCAGTAAATTCGCCGACTGTCATATTTACTCTGTATGGTTCTGATTGGTTCATGCTCATTTTTTAGGCCACCAGGCACAAATGCTTACCAACAAACACTTATCGTCCATTCATAACTTCTCCAGGAAAATAATGTGACTCAGAATTTTCTTTTTGAATGTTATTCACCAGATAGCATTCTCCGGTCCAGAAAGTTATATATTATAATATATAAGTGTGTTGCATGTTTGTTTTTTTAGGGGCAAATTCGCTGACATCAGTGGAAGTTATGACAGTGGAGGTGCTTTTTTCCAGTTCCTTATTGAACACAATCTCGTATAATATGATGGTTTTGGAAACGGTCAGTATAACAATTAATGTTGTTACATACAATTCCTCTGAAGGTGACGACAATAACTCTATAAATATTTAGGACAAAAAAGTCTATTGAAAAATATTGCCGTCTGGAAATATGCATACTTGCTGTACACAATTAATTTTGCGAATAACACATTTATTAGCCGCTATACAAGTACAATGTAAATGTACTTTCTTACAACGCAGCATTAAGAAACCTGGACTGGTAAAAGTGTTTTACATTTTTTTTGTAACACCATCTTGACTTATCATCTGGGAAGCATCCAGTCAGGCAGTCACGCAGCAATTACATTATAGCTAGATACTCGTTCATACAGGTGAGTGAACTGGACCAATGTACAGTGTACACAAATACTGCCCATGGGTCCACACAGCAGCGTAAGATTCGAACAACAAGAACTCTAACAAGTAGCATAATCCAAGCACATATTTTCAGCACCCAACTTCATGGACTCGGAACAGATTATGTCTACAGACAACACCATAACAAAATCTGTCACTGACAAGATATAGATACTGGCGAAGTGCATCATAGTTGATTAAAACACTTTTCATAAATGAATGTCATGTGTGCCTGTACTTACAACTTGTTTTTTTTATTATGTGCCTCAATGCCAATGGTGACTAGGCTAGTGCTGTCGATCGCCATTTGCGCCATAGGTGAAATGGTTTTCTATTTGGCGAAAATAAATTAAACCTCTTCGCCAAATTAGCGAAACATTATATATCTGTCATTATTATTGATGTTATCAGCAATACATGACTGCATTATTCAACACCCGGCTCTGTTGAAGTCACCTAAAAGATCGCACATTCCACTGACCCAGATAACCAGTCGGCCTAATGTGACCTGCTGGGTAAACAATATGTCGCTAATCCCTCCACTTAGCCATGCTCACAGACAATAGGGGGGGGGGGGGGGGGGGCTTAAATCAATCAAGAATTGTGTAAACTTTTTTTGATTAGACAAAGGAGACCTGCCTGATGGCACTAATTACAAGTTTGAGACAAGTGCAATGCTGAACCCGACAGGTTCCATATTATCACTCAGTATCGCCGGCGCAGTCACATGGCATTGTCAATGATTAATCAATGTGCCATCTGGTAACTATTCAATAAAATGCCAATATAGATTGTAATTCATGTATGTTTGACAAGTTTCACCACCAGAAACATTACAGATAGAAAGATGCATGTCAAAAACGTGTTTTATCACATATAGCCTGCGTCACCCAGGCCAGGATTACACTTACAGTCGGCCACAGTTAACTAATTTGGTGAATTACTGTATTCAATTACTGAGCAGTCAAGTGATGTTTTAAGATAGGTAATAATTATTATAAATACACTGTTTGGATTACTGCGGGGCAGCAAGAGTAGAGTAGGTGGTTCTTAATTATGTTGCCTTGTTATAAAAGTGTATCTTTCAATTTATGTTATACACACCTGTAATTTTATTACATTAATTAATAGTATGTGTTAGGTGCTGTTTCTTTATATTTTGCAAAATTCCCAACAGTTGTTCAGCTTTCATTTTATGGTTAAACAATGTTCTGTTAAATTATACTGGATGTTTGTTTGCGTTATATATGTTTAGTTAAATATATAAATGTTTAGTTAATTAAAATAGGAAATGTTTTACTTGTGGATATTGTATAGAATTTTTTATTATGTTATGTCTTGTTTTGCATTTTTAAACCGGGTAATTTAATTGATCTAAAAAAATGGCTAAAGAGAATCTCACTTGGTTAAACAAATTTCTGATCTCTAGCCAAATTGGCTAAACAGGTTTTAGGCACAATGCTAGCCTAGGGTGATGTTCGGGTACATATTATAATTTTTACTGATCATTTATGTTTTTTGCCTACCATATAAATGACTACTGTTTTGCATCACAAGACTTGAATCTTGACATAGCTCCTTCTGTCTTGACATGCCTCAGTCTCAGACACTGACGGGCCCGCCGCGCCCCGTCACTCACTGTGTCTGTGTCTGTGACAGCCACTGCCACTGACAGGAATGCTGTTTTTGTTGATTTTGTGTTCAATCTTGTTCGTTTATAATTGCAAATAGCTGTAGATCAATTATCGGAGGGAGGCATCATATTTGTATGCCACTTCACAAATATGTAAATTTCAAATAAGACAGGAATGGTAAAAATTGCCATAAAATTTACTAGCAAACTGGTATTATCGCTCACATCACATGTGAGCACAATCCAAACATTTTCAATTATTCGTAAACATCTTAGAGAGACTCGTGTCTTGCTTAATCTAGAATGACTTAAAATGGTACTACCTAAAGCGATACGTTATTAACGTCGAAAAAGTGTCAATTCCAACAATAAATTACACACATTTACCTGCGTGCTGGCTATCGCTTACGTACGGCTACACGAATAGCCTCGATTAACCAGACTCCGTGAGGTGGCAGCACTTTTCAGCCCACTCAGGCTGGTTCATCTTTGGTGTCCCACACCAACGCGTGTAGTCGTCTAAATGCAATGCGTCAATGGATCTTGTCATCAAAGTGGGCAACTCTGGAGTAAATTATAATTTCAGATTGGTGTTTATATAATATATAAACACCAAAGAGTTTGTGTTTTAAAAACCAGTCCTTAGTTTTTGGCAACATGTCGAGAATCTCGTTATCCGACCCCGAACTATCTGCCATGATCTGGAAATAGAAAATAAATTCACATAACAGGGGCATCCTCGGCAAGACATAGCATAGGCCCCTGTATATTATATATATATATATATATATATATATATATATATATATATATATATAATATATATATATATATATATATATATATATATATATATATATATTATATATATATATATATTATAATTATTAACCGTAATACATTGAAAGGAGTAAGTTATTGCATACAGATATTTCTGATCTTCTACCAATATTTGTGTTAATTAAATTACGTAATAGCACTTATGGGAACACAGTAATAGAGACGAGATTGTTGATAATGATACCACTATAGCCATATTCAAATATGTTGTACATAGATAACATCTTATGGGGTGATGTTTATGCATATAATGATCCCTAAGAAAGCTATCAAATATTCTTGCATAAAATAACAGAGGCATATGGTAAAACATATCGAAATATTAAGAAAAAACACAAGAGAAATTGCAAAGCATAGTTTACAAAACGATTTAAGAAATTCATTCAAGTAAAAAAATAACTGTATAAGTTCTACTTGAATAAACCAGTCAATGAAATTAATTAAAACAAACTACAGACATTAATTAAGGATACTTGTTACGATGTCGCACATTCCTATTATCAAAAGGAATTTCAAAAACATGGAAATAACCATTAACAACATGGCAAATACTGAAATAAATTACAGGTAAACAATTTCTTCCATGTGTCCTCGAGAATTTAACATTGAGCGCAAAGAAACCGTTCGAACGTATGGTTATATCTGTTTGAAAAGAGACGCTGTACCGAATAAGTTCTAATTATAATGACCTGTAGTTGTGTATGTTTAAGAAGTGAGCGCAACAATGTGGTGGCTAAATATCTATGTGTGAACTAAAACGAGTACGAGGGCAAAAGTCGACCCTAATCTGACGATCACAATTTACAGTAAGTACTAGTTGAAGACATGCTTTGCCTTTCAACAGATTTGTTCGATTACTGTACTGGTTTGGGTTCTGAAATTTAAACATGGTCGCTTTTTTGTTCTACAGATTTGAAGTCAGATGATTTGAATTCCTGAACAACTGTGCGGTAAGATCACTTTCGCTTCGTACCAGTTCCGAGCGATAGCCGGTCGTGATGCCTCTTCTGCACAACTTTACAGGTATGTCTTCTTGTGTAGCGTCCGAACAGTTTGTGTGAGGAAGGCCAGCGTCCCGCAAGGGGCTGGATTGTATAGGTTAGACCTTCTCACGTGTGCTGTCTTAGTACGTGTGGTCAGTGCTGACTGACAACTGTGTTGTCCTAGTGTACGTCGGGAGATCCATAAGGTCTCCCTTGTGCTGTCTGTCTAGTGCGTGTATAGGAAGAATGGGCGGACAAGGAAGAATTTCGACTTTCAAGTAAGTGGTTTAGTTGCTTTTTAGGTTATCGTTCTTGCTTGTCATACGTTTACTAACAGTATTGACGTGTGTTACAGATCTCTGATTCACCACTGTGGGACCATGATGCAGCGCGGTGCCGAAGGAACGACGCCGATCATCATCAAGTCCTGCAAAAAGGTAATGCGCAATCACTTTCTAATTATAGAACTCATGTGAACATTACTTTTATTAAGAGACACAAAAGTATTTTTTTATTCGGTATTCTGTGAACGTCCGGCTGCATAGTGACATGTGACGTCACAGTAAGACGCATACTTCCGCCGCTAAGGCGCTCGAGAACGAGTCTGATTTAATATATCTAGGAAAGTACATAAACCATTCGAAAGTATGGTTATATCCGTTTGAGAAGAGCGTCGCTGTAGCCTAGTGTGTTCTGATTTTAATGGCATGTAGTTGTGAATGTTTCAGACCTGAGTGCAGCCATGGGGCGGGCGGCTAACAGTCAGCGTGCGAAATAAGACGAATACGAGGGCGAAAGACGACTTTGGTCTGCCGAGCTGCCAACAATTTGAGGTGAGTACTAGTTGAAGACATGTCTTGGCTTTCATCCGATTTGTTGGATTACTGTATTGGTTATATTCTGAAACTTCAACATGGTCGCTCTTCTGTTCCGCAGATTGGAAGACATGCAAGACAAGAAGCGCTAAGGGCCTCGCTCGAAAATGAAAGACACAGGCCGAAGAAAGACGACACGCAACATGAAGCGTCGGCCGAGCAACGCTCTTGCATTTGGAACAACGGTATGGTAAGATCACTTTCGTTTTATACCAGTTCCGAGCGACAGCCGGTCGTGGTGCCTCTTCTGCAGACACCTATACAGGTATGTCTTCGTGTGTGGCGTCCGATTAGTTTCTGTGAGAAGGGCCAGCGTCCCGCAAGGGGCTTGACTGTGTAGGTAAGACCTTCTCACGTGTGCTGTCTTAGTATGTGTGGTCAGTGCCGGCGCGTTTTCCACGCTTCTGACCGTGAGGTAAGAACTGACCACTGTGCGGTCCTAGTGTATGTCGGGAGATCCATAAGATCTCCCGTGTGCTGTCTGTCTTGTGTTCGTGTGGGAAGAGTGGGCGGGCAAGGAAGGATTTCGACGACTTTCAAGTTTCAAGTGAGTGCTTTAGTTGCTTTTTAGGTTATCGATCTTGATTGTCAAACGCTTACTAACATTATTGACGTGTTTTACAGGTCTCAGACTCGCCACTGTGCGACCATGATGCAGCGCGGTGCCGAAGGAACGATGTCGATCAACACATCAACTCCTCCGAAAAGTTAATGCGCAATCGCTTTCTAATTCTAGAACGCCTGTGTACATTGCTTTCATTTATTTCGAGACAGAAACATTCAAATGTTATAATATATTCGGTATTCTCCGAACGTTCGGCTGCATTGTTGATATGTGATATATGACGTCACACTAAGAAGCACACTTCCGCCGCGAAGGCGCTCGAGAACGAGTTTGATTTAATAGATTTTAGGAGAGTACATAAACCGTTCGACGGTATGGTTATATCCGTCTGAGAAGAGCGCCGCTGTAGCCTAGTAAATTTTAATTGTAATGGCCTTTATTTGTGTATGTTTCAGAAGAAGTGAGCGCAGCCATAGCCATAGGGCGGGCGGCTAACAATCAGCGTGCGAAATAAGACGATTACGAGTCTGGGGCAAAGAACGCCTCTATTCTGCCAAGCTGCGAACAATTTGCGGTGAGTACTTGTTGAAGACATGCGTTCGCTTTCATCCGATTTGTACGATTACTGTACTGGTTTGTGTTCTGAAACTTCAACACGGTCGGGTCGCTCTTCTCATCCACAGATTGGAAGACGTACAAGACAAGACAAGAAACGCTAAGGGTCACACTCGAGAAGTAAAGACAGAGGGTGAACACAGACGGTACGATAGTTCAAGCGTCGGCCGGGCAACACTCTTGCACTCTGAAGAACTGTATGTGGTAAGATCACTTTCGTGTTTTCGTACTGGTCAGTTCCGAGCGACAGCCGGTCGTAATGCCTCTTCTGCACACACACCTTTACAGGTATGTCTTCGTGTGTGGCGTCCGATTAGTTTCTGTGAGAAGGGCCAGCGTCCCGCAAGGGGCTTGACTGTGTAGGTAAGACCTTCTCACGTGTGCTGTCTTATTATGTGTGGTCAGTACCGGCGCGTTTTCCACGCTTTTGACCGTGAGGTAAGAACTGACCACTGTACTGTCCTAGTGTATGTCGGGAGATCCATAAGGTCTCCCGTGTGCTGTCTGTCTTGTGTTCGTGTGGGAAGAGTGGGCGGGCAAGGAAGGATTTCGATGACTTTCAAGTGAGTGCTTTAGTTGCTTTTTAGGTTATCGATCTTGATTGTCAAACGTTTACTAACATTATTGACGTGTTTTACATTTTCCTGATTCACCACTGTGTGGCCATGATGCAGCGTGGTGCCGAAGGAACGACGCCGACCAACATCAAGTCTTGGAAAAATTTAATGCGTAATAGCTTTCTAATTCTAGACCGTATGAGAACATTGCTTTTATTTCAAGCCACAAGTTATTTTATGTAGTCGGTATTCTCAGAACGTATGGATGCATTGTTGTTGTTGCCTGATAGTCCATAATAAAATGCCTATATGTTACTCTCAGAAGATCGTGACTGTGCTAATGATTATTACACTCTTCTATTCTAACGTAACTGAAGACTGCCATCTGGATACCAGTATACAGCGTAACTTCGTTCCAGCTTGAATAACGACGTTATTGATCTGTCGACATTGTCACTGATTACCACTGAATACCATTCAGTATCATACAGTACCATTGGACCATTGAATTATATTTCAGTAGGACTCATTGGTACTCTCAACGTTAATTTAAAATATCATTCAATACCACTGGAGTCCAGTGGTATTGAATGGAATTGAATGATATTTTGGAATCTTTGTACCGTCCAGTCACTGGACAGTACAGATTCCTAAATAGCATTCAAAAAACATTCAGATACCATTAAAATACCCTTGGCCATATAGTACCCCCCTATAGGACAATTCAAGTACCATTTAATGGTATAGAATGGTATGTGAAAAGTATTTTTTTGTAAGTGAATCCATTGTATGAGTATGAACATGTGGTCACAGCCAGGGCCATGGGGGTTACCTAGTGCCAAGTGTTTTTTCTTCAGTAATTAGCACTGTTAAGTGAATGAAACATTGACTACAGTTGCTTTCCTTTGTACATACACTGACCACTATCACGTTAAAGACATGTCAACGTCGATAGCGCCACAATAACGAGTAGCCTACGTACCAGATAACAGGCTGTGGCAGACTCATATCAACTGACTACGACGTCTACGTGTGGGTTTATCCAGATATATACGACGTCGTCATGCCTATTCATCATAAGCATATCTGAGATAAATACGTCGACTACCATATGTCTTCGTTCTTTTAGCTTCTACAGTCTTTCTGTTGTCGTTATTTAAGTGTTTCCTCAAATTCTATGATCCTACGGCAACTGCGCCTTAAAGGACAAACAAAGTTAACTTTTACGTGGCATACACCTAATAGAGTTAATATAAAGTAACAATTTCCACATATACTCAATTTTTTAACGCCAGCGGTTTACCAGAAAAATATTTTTTAACACCCAGCCATCCAAATTCTGTGCGCTACCCCATCTTAGACGAAGAATGACGTCACGACGGTGATCGAGGCTGTCCACGTAGATTCCCTGCATAAGGGGTTTGGCTGTTGTCATGAAATGGCTGTAACTCGGCAACGCGCGTAACATGCTGATGACGGTAAATATAAAGTTGTCTATTATTGTTATCGCTGAAATCATCCCATCAACTGATGATACATGTCTACATCAAAGCATTTCTCCTCAAAATGGACCGATCAAAGTGCCAAACAGTACGCCCGCAAATCACCAACGTGAATCCATTGCTTCAATACTACCGTTTTTTTTTATAACTATTATTGCAACCGTATGCCGAACACGAAGGCATAATTAACAAGATTTAACAAGATTTAACAAGATTGCCACCTAGAGAATCAACTCTAGATGGCAGGTGGACAAGGAAGCCGTTTGGCTTATCGAGAGTCCAACCTATCTATCTAAGTATACCCTGCCCGTCTTAGGTATATGTCAATTTTATTTTTAAACATATTAACACTTCTAGCACCTACACAATCAGCTGATAATGTGTTCCATTCGTTTACTATTCTTTGGGAAAATGAAAATTTTCTAATATCTAGTCTACACTGCTTCTTTGCTAATGCAACTCCATGTCCTCTAGTCCTTCTCTCTTCCTTGACCGTGAAAAAATATTTCTGTCAATATTTTCATACCCATTCAATATTTTAAAAACCTCAATCTGATCTCCTCTCAATCTTCTGGTTTCTAGTGTTGTTAGACCACATTCTTTTAGACGCATTTCATAACTAATATTCCTGAGTTTTGGTATCATTTTTGTTGCTCTCCTTTGTACTCTTTCTAGCATATCAATATCCTTCTTGCGATATGGCCTCCATGCTTGTATACAATATTCTAAATGAGGCCTAACTATTGTTTTATAAAGCGGTATTATTAGTTCTTTTTCTTTGTATACTATATTTCGCCTAATTAATCCAAGAATTTGGTTTGCCTTCGCTGCTGCAATTCCACACTGCTCTGATACCTTCATGTCAGCACTAATGGTTAAACCTAAGTCCTTTTCCTTTACAGTAGTATTTACCACCCATTGTATATTGTGCATTTTCATTCCCATGTCCTGTGTGGAGGCACTTACACTTTCCAAAGTTAAACAGCATTTGCCATTTCTCAGACCATTCTATCAACTTATTTAGATCATCTTGTAAATGCTGTCTATCTGCATCAACACAACCAGCATATCTAAATTCAATGCTAACTCCAACAAGAAATTCCAGACAGCTACGCTCAACCAGTAGTAACCCTCTTCACATCCCTCGGGTGAAAACGAAAGCCGGGACCCGAGCTTTCTCGGTTGCCGCACCAACGGTGTGGAATTCGCTTCCTGCCAGTGTTAAATCACAAGGTAATATAGTTTCATTCCGCCGACATCTAAAAACCTATCTCTTTAATGCTGCCTATCCTCCTTAGCCTCCTAGCTTTTCCATCCATCCGTTGACGACTCACGCATTGCTTTCGATTATGAGATTGATTAATCCCCTGGTTTTGTCGCGCCACTGAGCTTGATTTTCGAGGATATTGGCGCAAAAGAAGTTACTATTATTATTATTATCACTTTTTATTTTCCTAAACACTTTTGTGTCGTCCGCAAACTTCAACACCTTGCTTGTTATGTCATCATCCAAATCATTGATATATATTAAGAATAAAATAGGTCCCAATACTGATCCTTGCGGTACTCCACTCAAAACAGATTTCCAATTTGAAACCTCCCCATCAACTACTACTCTTTGTCTTCTATCAATAAGCCATTTTTCTATCCAGTTAATCATACTATTTCCTATGCCATGGGCCTTTAGTTTAAGTAGTAATCTTTGGTGTGGCACTTTGTCAAAGGCTTTTTTAAAATCTAAGTAGATTATATCTACTGGTGATCCCTCATCTACCCACTTTGTGACATCTTCCAAAAAACATAACATATTTGTTAAGCATGACCTCGCTTTTAAAAACCCATGTTGAGATGTGTTTATCAATTTATTTTTAACAAGAAAATCAACCAAGTGATCTTTAATTAGTCTTTCTAATAGTTTACAAATCACCGATGTTAAACTCACTGGTCTATAGTTCTCTGACTTGCTTCTTGATCCTTTTTAAAATAATGGTATGATGTTTGCTTCTTACCATTCTACCGGAACCACTCCTTCCTCTAATGCCAAATTGAACACTGTTGCAAGTGGTATGCTAATTTGTTCTACCATTTCCAGTAGTAATTTGGGAGGAATCCCATCCACTCCTGGTGATTTATTATCCTTCATATCTCTTATTTTCATACCTACCATTTTTGGGGTTACAGTTAGTTGTCCTAAATAGTCACACTCTCTCCCTTCGAACTTAGTCTCTAGTACTGGTAATGTACTAATATCTTCCCTGGTAAACACCGAACTAAAGTATTCATTTAGGTTTTCTGCCATTAAGAATCCCTCCGTTATTATGTTTCCATCACTACCTTCTAGTGGCCCGACCTTATCTTGAACTTTCTGTTTACTTCGAACATACGCATAAAAACTCTTGCTGTCATGTTTTATGTTGAAAGCTATTTTTTGTTCATAGCTTCTCTTCGAATTTCAGATTTAGATATACGTCTATAAGCAGCTGCTAGATGTCACGCCAACTGAACGAACTGTCGAAGACTCGAAGTTGTTGACCCTTAAAAGCGTCGCCGGAAGCTGACCGAGATATAGAATGCCGCGCGCTGAATGGCCAAGCCAAATTAACCCTTCACCTATGGCGGCGTCCAGACCATCGTGGATTTCGTTAGAATTTTAGACTTTAAAGTCACATTCTGAGTAAACCGCTGGCGTTAAAAAATTGAGTATATGTGGAAATTGTTACTTTGTATAAACTCTATTAGGTGTATGACACGAAGCCGTAGCCTTTTTTTTGTCCTTTAATTATAAAAATGTTGCCATGTTTATTTCCGGGAAGCGCCTAGCTGGCACCGGGGCCTGACCTAGCGACCTGGATTGTAATCATGCTCAAATCAAAGCGCCCCATGGTGGCCAATTCCAATACAGAGCCCCTTTTAATTACACATTCCTTATTTATGTTATGCTATTATTACTATTATGATTTTATTAGTATTATTGTAAATTATATATTTTATCTAAAGCTTTCCTGTGTGTATTTAATGCATGGGAGCATCCTTGGTAGAACTCTAAATGGTGGCACCGTCTCACGGATCTGGTTAATCACGCATTATAAGGACACATATTCGACGCGACACCGTGCTACGGGGACCATTTATTTACCTCAACTTGCGAGAAGTTCTGAACAACAACAAATAAAGTAGGCGGAACTGGAGGAATAAAACGAGTAATTTCGCCGCCTGGCGTAGACTGTATCATTCTAAGCAGCTTCTGCATTCATGGTGATGTCCTCGGAAGTGTTTGAGAGCAGACAAGATGAATTTCACACATTGTGTGATGATTTACGAAGTAAAATCAACAACCAACTAATCCGTCTTACGGGTGGTAGGTATTCAATTCATTCCGAACAACTTAGACTGCCAATTCTAGGTGAAATACCACATTTTACATACACGCACAATTAATTTATCATTATTAAGTGGGACGCCCCGTTTCCAATTTGCCTACGTGCTTAACATGTAACAGTTATTATAATTGCTTGATTAATTCTTTCCTTCTGGGAGGGGGAAAAACCCGGGACTTGGGGAGGGGTACAGGGGGAAAGTTGGGTTAAATATCACCCTCACAGATAATGGTAATACTCCAGCTAACTGACCTAAATTATTAGGGCCTTTTCAAAATAGTTTTACTATCTTTTTGCGATGTATATATGTTTCATTGTTAGGAGTGTCATTCTACATCACTTCCGTAACAAAGAAGACATTATTATTTATATTGATTTGAAAGATGACTTAACAAACTCAGACTCGGAAAAAGCAGAGCTATTGGCTGATTATTTCTCTTCAGTATTTACAATTGAACCACAAGAGAAAACTCCTGAGGAACCTATAAGATGTTATAATACAGTTGAAACGTGTACTATTAACCCATCAGTAGTGGCAGCAAAACTAAAAAAACTAAAAACATTTAAATCACCTGGACCTGATGGCATACACCCCAGGGTCTTAAATGAATTAGCAGACTGCATCAGTATTCCATTATCAATTATTTTTAACACATCTCTAACAACAGGCAAACTACCCAAAGAATGGAAACAGGCTAACATATCTCCAATCCATAAGAAAGGAAGTAAAACATTACCTCAAAATTACCGACCAGTCAGTATAACAAGTGTAGTGGGTAAGATAATGGAAGAAATAATTAGAGACACCATCACTGTACATATGAAAGAAAATGAGCTATTGAGTAAATGTCAGTTTGGTTTTGTAAAGGGCCGCTCAACAGTACTTCAACTATTAAAGGTATTAGATATATGGACTGAAACGCTGGACAATGGAGGCTGTATTGATGTAATATATTGTGATTTTATGAAAGCATTTGACAAGGTCCCACATTCAAAACTTATAAAAAAAATCCAGAGCTATGGAATAAAGGGAAACCTAATTAACTGTATCATAGATCTACTTTCACATAGAAAGCAACGAATACGAATTAACAACATATTTTCTAACTGGCAAGAAGTGATCAGTGGAATACCACAAGGATCTGTGATCGGCCCCCTTCTTTTTGTTATCTTCATAAATGATCTACCTGATGTTATAAAAAACTCTCATATTTTCCTATTGGCAGATGATATGAAACTTTTTAACCCTATTTATAATGAAGATAACTGCAACATCCTACAAAAGGATCTCACCTCAGCGGAGAAATGGTCAGAAACATCACTACTGAAATTTAATCCTGATAAATGTTGTAACATGCGAATTGGACGTTCCTCCATAAGAAATGATGGATACACAATGGGTAAAGATCAGAAAACAATTAATAAAGCAGAAACAGTAAAGGATATTGGAGTAACTTTTGACTCATCACTTAACTTCGAGGCACATATGTCAGAAAAAATTAATAAAGCCAATTCTATGATGGGGATAATTCGACGCACTTTTGAATATCTAGATGATAAGTGTTTTTCTACTGTTTTTAAGTCTCTTGTCCGACCACATATCGAGTATGCAAACCAGGTATGGAGTCCATATTTAATGAAACACATAACAGCACTTGAAAATGTTCAGCGTCGAGCAACTAAATTAATTCCTGGATATAAGGAACTGGATTATAAAGAACGTCTAATAAGATTAAAGCTACCAACTCTTTCATACCGTCGACTTAGGGGAGACATGATAGAAATTTACAAAATATTAACTGGGAAATATGATTCTACTGTTACATCAAATTTTGTTACATTAAGGGATAATGATTCAATAACGAGAGGGCACAACCTAAAAATATTTAAAGAAAGATGCCGATTGAACATCCGAAAAAATTCATTTGTATACCGATCTACTGATGTATGGAATAGTCTGCCACAGTCTGTGGTAGATGCTCCATCAGTCCAATCATTTGAAGGTAGACTTGATAAACTATGGAAAAATCATCCTATAAAAAATGATTTTACGGCACCACCTCAACTATGGACTGTGTCACCTTTAGACGCATGCGCACAGTCTCAAATCAATGATCAAGACAGAGCTGGCACAAGAGGCAGAAATGCCTAATTCAGCCAGAAAAGGACCTGTAAGAACCTGTAAGAATTATTTAATTGTGTTTTATAGCAAATTAATGCTGTTGAGTCGACGTAAATAAGCCGATGTCACAGGGCGTTAGCGGTTAGCGCATCACAGAAGTATCAGGACTGCAATGACATCAGCTTATTTGACATCGGATTATATACGTTGACTCTATGTGTTCAGCATTAAATTTATAAAAAACTAAATTTAAAAAAATAATAGCAGACTTTTGTACCGGAAATGATGTAGAATGACATTCCAAACATAACATACCCATCGAAAAAAAGATGGTAGAAACGTTTTGAAAAGGCCCTAATAATTTAGGCCAGTTAACTGGAAGATTATCCAGATAGTCTATGATGCGTTGTTAGCACATGTAGTCTGTAGATCTTCTTCTTCCACCCAGCAAACAAGGACCCGTGATTTCACCTGTTCCGTAAGTGATTTCACGAGTTCAACTGGTTCAATTCACATGAATTCACCAGATTCTGTTGACAAATTTGGTGTGTGAAATCACGAGTTTTTTCACGTGATGACACGTACCAGTGAATCCGTACCAGTTCTGACCCAGTACGACTCGTGTCAAACTCGTTCAAAACTCGTGACAACAGGCAGAACACGTGTATTCACGTGAATACACGTGAAAACACGTACTGGTGGAGCGGTACCAATTATGAACCAGTATGACACCTGCCAACTGGTTCAGAAATGGTTCCTTGTTTGCTGGGCAGTGATCAATTACTGTCAATTTCTGGCGTCAACTATGCCAATTTAACCTAAAGGCCATAACATAAACTGCAATCATAGTGGATCAGAGTCATTGGATCAGTCACATTAATTGTGTTTGTACCAACCACGTACGTTTATGAATTTATGGCATACAAATGGCTACCTAGTAGCTATTAAAAGTTAACAAAGTTTTTAGTGGACTCAGACCACACGGAACTTTGACATTTGTAACAGATCTTGCAAACTATTTCAGAGCCACGAAAGCGCATGCTCAGAGAAATTGACAGATGCATTGAAGAGGGAACTCTTATGGTAAGTTTCATGTACTCTTGAATGATGACAAATGGTCGCCTTGAGGGTTGACTTGAATACAAATAATTTCTACCGCTACGGGTGATTCGCAAATTGCCATCAAACTAGTCAGCGAGAGAGATGTGGGATGGTGTGTGCTGGTGTAAGGAAGTGGGCTGTTTTAGGGTACAGTGTGTTTCTTATACAATGCTTGGCACACGGCCTACGCACATTATACTTCTCCTCATCTAAACATTACATAAATTATTTACGTTATCATGGAATATTTTATGGTGAGCATTCAGCCCATAAATCAATGTAAGTATTATGTAACGTTTCAACCATTGTTTCATTTATCCAACAAACTTCTCCACTGCTGTGAAGTTTTTTATGTAGATCCTGCAATTTGTTTACAATATGTATGTAGGAAGTTAGCCTTAGGTATACATGTATATGTATATATATATATATATATATATATATATATATATATATATAATATTATGAACAGATTTAAGACATTACATTTTTTATTTTGCCATTTTTGACAGTTCACAAACTTGTGTAACAAGAATCTAACAACTAACAGATTATGTATGGGTTGTATGTACATGATGTTGTATGTACATGATGTTGTATGTACAATTGTACATGTTGTATGTACATGATGTTGTATGTACATGATGCTATATGTACATGATGTTGTATGTACATGATGCTATATGTTCATGTTGTATGTACATGATGTTGTATGTACAATTATACATGATGTATGTACATGATGCTATATGTACATGATGTTGTATGCACATGATACTGTTACAGGTTCAAGAACTTGAGGATGAAGTTAAAAAGGCTCCTCCCACCTACAGATCCCACATGTTCTCTCAGATCCGACAGCACAAGAGAGAGCTGGAGCAGATCCAGAAAGACTCAGTGAGTATAGTCACTGACATCTGTGTTGTACATACACGTGTGATATCCAGGAGCCGTATTCACGTCGTCCAGTTAAGCCTTCATACCTGGAGGTAACGCTATCCGCCGGATAACGGCACGTGATTCTGTATTCTTTTACTATCGGCGGTTACATCATTTACCTCTGGGTAGTTTATCTGCTGGACATGAATACGGCTCCAGGGCTTTATGCAGGATAACTGATAATATCTTTGAATTCTGAAGACAGTTTTGTTTGTTCCTTTTTTTGACCCATCCACCACCAGTCCAGTGATATTTCTACCTGTCCAAAATGGGTTTTACCCGTCCAATGGATGGGTCTCTGTATAAAGCTATGGTGATGTCTAATTTCTATTTGGCACAAACTGGTGTAGTTAATAATGTAATTACATTATCACCACACATATCAGGTACTCACAACATCTGCGTTGATAAATGTTATAGTTTGTTATGGTATTCGGTAGATGAAGTATTCGTTGGTGCAGGTTGTTATGGTGATGAAAACATATCCAGAAGTTAATTCTGTAATGCAGAGGATATAAAATCTTCATAACAGAAAGTTGTCAAGTGAAAACATTTCAAATAAAACTTTGTAATAAAACACTTTGTGTGTGTGTGTATGTGACTGTGTGTGTGGATGTGTGTGTTTGCAGATAGAATGCCACTTTGTATGTCTATTCCTTCACTCTTCCATGTAGACCATTATGTTTGTATAATGTATCGTATGTTTATATATTGTATCGTATCATCTGTACTAAATTGATTGTATTTCAGACCCAGAATTGGGTCTGTGTTGAAAATACATTTATGTTTATACTTCAGAAGCGAGCGGCGGCTGGACACACAGACTCCCGCCCCAACACCATGGCATTTGGAGTGGCTGACGAATTTGAAGTATGAGGCTAACTTGAACATTTCCATTTCCATACAATGTAAACACAGTGTGCAGACTGAAACAAATGTAGTAGATAATAGTTAATTGTGGTTGATACAGTTAGGAGATCTGACGTTCTCTCTCAGATAACATATGGATCACCTGATACACCATTGTATGATTCACCATAACCTGTGTCTCTATAGATGATGATTGTTTTAAACAAAAATTACTTCACTTCATCTGTTATTATCTTCAGAATATTCCCAGAAATACAAATTGCAACACATGTGAAAAAGTTGTATAGTGTAGAAGCAGGATCCGTACGGAGCCTTGACATTTTTGAATGAAAAGCCTTGAATTTGATTGGACCAAATTCAAGGCCTTGAAATGCTTGACTTTTACAAAGTAGTCTTGAAAAGTCTTGAATGTGGTCAATAAAATATTGTTTTGACTCGATTGCTGTGACAAATAACAGCCAGAAAAGGAAACGCCTATGCACAAAAATAACTTGTGCACATTGGGCATTTCATTGTGGTCAGTGCCATTGTTTTGTTAGTTGAGTAAAAAATTTAATGTTATCTTAATTAACTGTGCTTAAAAATACACATGTCGTTAAAACAGTCTTGAATTTCTTTTTTAAATAGCCTTGATAAGTCTTGAATAGCCTTGAATTTCAAATGTCCAGATGTGTAAGGACCCTGTAAGTTATTATATCCATTCCATACATACTTCCATTGAAGACACGTTGGGGATGTTTTGTAGACGACAGAGGATATACAGCGAGCTCGGTTAATGGCGGGATCTGACGTCCTGACCAGGGCCAGTGCCAGCATCGCGAGGTCACATGTTGTTGCCTTGGAAACAGAACAGGTTGGACAAGAAACAATGGATGAACTTGGCCAACAGAGGGAGGCACTTACCAGGACAAGAGATCGAGTGCGTGTTGCATTTTTGTCAGCTGTAAAGTATTTTAGAATTGGTGATAATGTTTTTTATCTGATCACTAGATTAAACACCCCATCACTTAAAATACATCTGAAAATATAAAACCTAAAGATATTCAGAATTGCCATAGCTGGTTCTTCACTCTGCGTATTGTATTAAGATTCTGGTTTACTTTGCCTCAGTTTTGGATCTGTTGTGATATAGGTTCTGTAGACTTATTAAGTTCCACGTTAATAATAATTTTATTTATCAAGCATCATATATGCAGAATATAATTCTGCTTAGACGCGCAATAATGTGGTGATACAAAGCCAAGTAGTTTAACTAGACAGTTTAACTTCACTTATATACGATAGTGGCTTTGCCCACGTATAGCATTGCAAAGATTGTTGGAGAATTGCATGTCAAAAACAGGTTTAAGGTCTCAGGTTTTTCAGTGTGAAAATGGCAAAAGTTAGTTAGTTGGGTTCATTTGTTGAATATTTCTGATCTAAAGTTGCATATATGCCTTTTTTTATAAGTTAGTTTACAAATGCAGTTACTAGAATAATCAAACGCTTTCTGAATCTAACTTTCAGCTGGTTGAGACCCACCAGAACCTGTCTAAGAGCAGAAAGCTTTTAAACAACATGGCCCGAAGGTAAGCCACATAAACACCAACAGTCTTGCCTTGTTCTTAAAATATATCTAACGTTGTTGGAGTTCATAATTACAATTATTATTGGTGCTTTTTTGTTTAATTTTGTATGTAAAAATGTAAGTTAAAATTTTCTTATTTTAAAGCATTACAGGTAGAATTCTCTCTGACATAATACATTTAAAGATTGACCCATTTATTGTTCTGCTTTGGATATGCCTGATAGAATGTAAACTAAGACATTATAGTAAAGTAAGATTTCTGATTGTTTTCAGAGTGATGACAAACAAGATGGTGCTGGTGGTGATTATCATTCTGGAGTTGGCGATACTTGCAGGTGTCATATACTGGAAATTTATTAGTTAAAAGTATATATAAATCACAGAGAATTTGCTATGTCAAAGATTATTATGTGATGTTGCCAGTATCAGTGAACATTTTGAAGAAAAAACACTGTTTATGGTAATCAAGTAAATGCCTTGTAATGTATTTGTATAATAATGTATAATATTTGACATTAATTTGAGCTAATTCAGACTATTCAGTCACAATGTATTTAGGATGAGGTACCGGGGTAGTTATTATTTTGATGGCATATGTTTAGTAAGTCCATTGGATTTTTTTGAATTTTATTCTTCCATCCACATAAGAAATTTATGATATAACTGTCATCATACCTATATATATATATACATATGCACATATATATATATATATATATATATATATATATATATACATATATGAAGTATCAATGTGTTCAGAAAGTAAATGATCACCTTTGGTCGACATTGAATAGACATTGTATCTTGCAGTACTTTCGTATTTGTGTACAGTGTATGTATTAAAGTGTAGCTAAATGCCTGAATTATGTATTTTTCTTTTGGCAGTATTTGCATTAACATAAAGGTTAGATTTTGGCTCACTCAGTGTCATTCCAATGCTTTTACGGTTTCCAAACAAACAGTTGTATTTACTTCATTACCTCTGCTGCATAAATGAAACAATGGATGTATAAATAAAAGTGACTGTGTGATGTTACTGTGTGGCTGAATACTTCCCATGGGAGTCGGTGATGGAGGGGAAATCAACAAAGTTGTAACGTGAAAAATGTAATCAACCTGACTACACTGCTATTTCTGCCAGATCTTTAATCCTCTTATACACGGGAGTGACATCAAAACATTGTACACATGATTTTGGCAACATCCATGCTATATACTGTAGACCAGAGTGATCGAAGGACTTATGATACATCTACGCACACAGTCCAATCACATGATTGCATTTCGAAGGCTTTACATTTATATGAAATGTTCATTATGACTTCGGCATGATGACTTAGGCATTACGTGAGAAACGTGACTATGACGCTGGATGTACGGAACATACTTGTGTGTGTATGTGCATGCGTACACATATATACATATCATACAGACACATGTATGTGCATATATCGTATATAATCTAAGTGCACTGACATGCACGCACGGACACATGCACACATGTACAGACATACACGCAAGTACACGCGAGTACATGCATCCTTAGATATACGTACACACAAATGCACGCACGTGCACAAATGATGTTCTTAACAGCACATTACAAGTTCGTTTGTGGCTGGCACACGTCAGCCTTGGTGAAAGTATGTTACGGGCATTTTAATAGTAATAACGCAATCGTAATACTATCCGTTGTCATTTTGTTCCAGATAAAATAGTAATAAAAGTTTGTGTTCATCTCTGTATTGACCCAGTCTGTTGTGAAAGTCACGTAGTGTCTGACATCTTACACACATCCACTTGTATGGAAAGCATAGCAGGACAGAATCCTCCAGATAATCCATGATTTAATCTTCCCATGACAAAATCTCACTGCAGATAATCACCGTTATTAAGATTTACGTTTTGACTCCCTGAAGTATTCAAGAGAGGAATAATTACTTAAATATCGCAAAACTAATTTTAATATGACACCATGTCAGTTACACAAGTAGACATTACAAGACTGGCTAGATGGTTGCTTCCTGTCAACAAGACCTCTAGTGGGAGAAATCACTTGAACAATGTCATTACTGATGAAGCAACGTAAACTCTTATTTAATATAAACAGTGGATGAAATGTATGAAAACCCATAAAACCGAGGAACACATTCTTGTTACAGTCCACAAAACAACGTGCATCGTTTTACCCACAGTTCAAGTGATACTTTTAGTAGATATATATAATCTGTGGATTGTCTGAGACATGGATTTATCCAGAGACATTTGTCATGATAGCAACCACTGCTTATCTGTCGTTGTTGACCCTCGATCCAAGGTCAACTACAGATGGCACCACTTGTTGCTGGGTTTCACCGTGAGCCGATACGATCACCGCAGTATCAAATACTGACGATCACTTGGCCGCGATACAAAGCACTTGTTTGATTATGGACAACAATCTCGCGAGAGTCTTCATCGTTGTTATAGTCTACATTAATCGCTGATCCCCGTGTGACTGCTCCAGTTCACGGGGTCAGGGTCGCGGGGACGAACACATACATTAAGCACTCGACGGATTGCCACCAACCAACGTGTTCCTGCACAGATCAGTCTCTACAAGTTCATCACCTCGCGGCTCACCACGGGACGGCAGAGAATGTCTCTTGCGCCGGTGGTGCTGCACCGCACCATGCCGCCAACACGCACACGGCACCGCCTGCACGGCGTGGCACCACACGCAGCTGTGCTGACTGCTAACTGCTTTGCTTGCGACTGTGCATTACTTTGTAAGTCTTTGGCGGTAACTCGGGCGTGACCGATCGACTCCGCTCGCCGTTCACGCTCAAATGTGACCATGATTCGGCGGCGACCGCCGAGTGGGGGAGCGCGGAACCGACCCCGGCACCGTGGTGACCCGGAGGTCGGTGCAACACGCTGTTCGACATGGTGAGAGACGTCCGAGACACGAGCAGTGGCGGCGCCTGGTGGGCGGCGTCGCTGCGCCGCGGAGGCAGCGGTGGCGCCCCCGCGTCAGCACGTGGGAATATATGTGGTCTTTCGGGCACGGCCCGGATGGGGGACTGCTCCCCGCAGCTGAAGGACGACTCGCGCTTGCGGCGGGGTGGCAGCGGGGGCGGCTTGTCTTCCTCCGGCTGGGGTTGGGGCGGGGCAGGCAGGACGGGCTGGCACTGGCTGCTTGCTAGGTTACTGAGGGTGACACCCGCTGAAACACGCAAACACACGACTGACTTCAACATGTACAGGCTATGTCAACAAATGTGTCATGTTACTCATGTAGCAACCAATTTTTAGGTAATCTGTATATTCCTATAAAGCGTAATGCGCCTCTGAATGGTTTTATTGCTAGAGATATGGCGTAGACAAATACTGTATTTATTATATTATTATTATCATGTAACCATCCAGTGACAATAATGCAAAACGTTTTATAAACTGTAATTATCCTTTAAAAACAAATTTGACGATGTTAGCAATGGTAACACAACAGAACAATTTAAACAAATAATTATTTCTGTAAACTTCTTTCAATATTTAGGGCTTTGCATTACTAGGACTGATTTGCTTTTATATTTTAAAGGTTGGGTAATTTATGCTGTAGTTTATACAATCATCCACAATGTAACAAAGACTATGTTGTCTATTTTGAAAGAGCTCTTAGGGCAAAACTTCTAGAGCAAACAGTTCATGGTTTGATTTATAGAAAATTTTAAACAAAGATGAATTTGTATTATCATTTCGCTATAGATAATTGGAAACTAAATTTACATCCAAAAAGACCTCACTATTAAGTATCATAAAATTAACAAACAACTATATTGAAGATTTTGATGAATGGCAACTCTTAAGACAGAGGCAAATGTGACAAACCGTTTTCTGGCAGCATCACGGTGGCAAACACGCTCTGGTCCCCGCTGCTGTCGTGGCCGGGCGGGGTCATGGGCGTGCTAGGGGTCGGGGGCGTCGCCCCACACTGAGACACGAGGTCAAGGTCACCACCTTCTTCCGTGATGCGGTGCACGGGGAAGGGGGAAGAGAGGGATGTGGGCTGGCCCTTGTCCCCCCGCAGTGTTGACGTGCTGTGGCGACTGTGCATGGGTTTGATGCCGGGTGACTTGAGGGAGTACTCCCGCACCCGCGGCTACAAGACAGACAGGTGTGGTCAGTGCTCACAGACTGCATTGTGCTAAGTACCTGTGTGAACGCCCTGTGGAGGTCACCCTGATTCCCTGGGAGGGTGAGGGCTGGGAAGAAAAAAAAGGAGAGAGAGAGAGAGAGGAAGGGAAGAGGGGGAGGGGGAAAGGGAGAAAGAGAGTGAGAGAAAAATGATTTCTGTCAGAATATATTTAACAAGATTTAACAAGATTGCCACCTAGAGATTCAACTCTAGATGGCAGGTGGACTAGGAAGCCCTTTGGCTTATTGAAGAGTCCAACCTATCTATCTAAGTTTACCCTGCCCGTCTTAAGTATATGTCAATTTTATTTTAAAATATATTAACACTACTAGCACCTACACAATCAACTGATAATCTGTTCCATTCATTTACTGTACTTTGTGAAAAATGTCTAATATCTAGTCTACACTGCTTCTTTGCTAACGTAACTCCATGTCCTCTAGTCCTCTCTTCCTTAACCGAGAAAAAAATATTTCTGTCAATATTTTCATATCCATTCAATATATTAAACACCTCAATCTGATCTTCTGGTTTCTAGTGTTGTTAGACCACATTCTTTTAGACGCATTTCATCCGAATGAGGTTTGTTTAGATGACTCCCTATCACAAAGGACTCAGTAATAAACTGAAGACAAGAGATCAAGTAAACTGGTCAGGCTTCAGTGTGACAAGAGCTTTCAGAAATTGGTCAGATCTCAGGTGAAAATGCAACACTCTAAAGACCTGTTTACACTGCTCAACCACAACACCGCGATGGCAGAGACAAAAAGCGAGAAGAACCAATTATAAAAGCACAGTGATCTTCGACGACATATGCAAATTTGTAGTATGGCAGCTATCAAAAGAGACTAAAGATTAAGACAAAATTGTATGTCACACCAAACACAACTGTGATGATTAGTTAAATAGAAATTTGTTGCCCAGTATTTTATGGACAAATTACTTCTGTTTCAATTCTCAGTAATTTGCACTTTTATTGTCAAGTAATTTGCCATTTTTGTCTAAATGGGTCTTGATAATTCAATATGCAATATTTTAAATGTTGTTTGCCTTTGAACACTGTAAACGGACATTATCTCTGTGCTGCAATGACCTTGCTGTCTGGTGCCTACGTCCTACACAACACCTACAAGTGCCCACTGACACAGGAGTCCACTTACAAACTTGATGGGTGCCTTTGAGTTCCTGGGTTCGAGCTCAAGGGACTTGCTGTAGAGATTGTCGTTGAAGTCCTTCTCCACCATCTCACCCAGTGGATCGAGGTTCTCAAAGTACGTCTACAACAGGACAACATTGCACACTGAATGTTCACAGGCTCAGGAACAACATTTCATACAAGCTCATTGACAATAGGACAACATTCACATTAGTTGTTTCCTGACTCAGTAAAAACACAGAATGGGCTCAACCCCAGAAAACAACAACTATCCACCACACGGACTTCATGCCAACTAGTTCTTTTAAATCCGTCTTAATTACAAAATGTCAAGATTCAAAAGACCTTATTGTCCATTTAAAACATCACATTAAAAACGGACATTGTCTTTCAGTTATACAGTAAAGTGAGAGTAATAAGATTGATGAGCCATACTATATACAGTTAATAATACACATTAAAATCATAATACTAATCAGCACTAAAATTGGTAAAGTGAATAAATTAAGTATATAAATAAGTACTCTAAAATAATAAATAAGCAAGTAATATTCTATAAAAGGTTCTTTGATAAGACACAATATGATAACATTAATAATATTTCCAAAAATTTACAAATAAATAAGATTAGATAAATCAGTACAATAAGTGTATGGAATAAAAGAAGATTACAGTATATTAAAATTTAGCATTCAAGATTAAAATGGCAGAGGGTATAAACGATTTCTTGAATAGGTTCGTTTTAGCTAGTGGAACTTTTATACGTCTCCCTGACGGAAGTTTCTGAAAATGGTTGTTAACACTGCTTATCTCCACTTGCTCACCCACCTGCCCACCCACCCGCCCACTCTCCCACTCTCCCACCCACCCGCCTGCCCACTCAAAACCCACTCACCAACCCACACACCCGCCCACTCACCCACCGAACCACCCGCCCACCCACTCACCCGTAGGTCAGACTGTACGTTGAGACAGTACGGCTGGTTCTGATATTGCTGGATCTCGCCTGTGATCTCGGCCACTTTCCGTCGCTTGCTGAAGTTGATGATCCCCTCCGGTCGGTTGGGGATGAAGTCTGGGTTGCCCTCCTCCGTCAGGAGAATGTTTGTGAGGTACATGCCTGCAACAGGGGGGAGTGAGGTACATGCCTGCAACAGGGGGGAGTGAGGTACATGCCTGCAACAGGGGGGAGTGAGGTACATGCCTGCAACAGGGGGGAGTGAGGTACATGCCTGCAACAGGGGGGAGTGAGGTACATGCCTGCAACAGGGGGGAGTGAGGTACATGCCTGCAACAGGGGGGAGTGAGGTACATGCCTGCAACAGGGGAGGGTGAGGTACATGCCTGCAACAGGGGGGAGTGAGGTACATGCCTGCAACAGGGGGGAGTGAGGTACATGCCTGCAACAGGGGAGGGTGAGGTACATGCCTGCAACAGGGGGGAGTGAGGTACATGCCTGCAACAGGGGGGAGTGAGGTACATGCCTGCAACAGGGGGGAGTGAGGTACATGCCTGCAACAGGGGGGAGTGAGGTACATGCCTGCAACAGGGGAGGGTGTGACTGGGGGCTGTCTACGAGGGTGGTAAATTTACAAAGTCACAAAATACATGTGCATTACACAGGGGTAGTCTGTCGCAACGTGTCAAGAGAAAATAAATAAAATATACAATTACCAAATGCAATTTTGGATTGTAAAAAACGCAATTATATGCTATGTACTTGGTGAGAGGATGGTGATGAACCATTGCTATATATGACACATATCCATAAGAAGACTGAGATAATAATAATAATAAGAACATTTATAAAGCGCCATAAATCTAGAAATATCCATTCGGAGGCGCTGTACATGAGTACCCTGGTATGTATACATGTGTTGCAGAATTATAATAACAGAGACACGCCGCCTAGTAAATCCGCCATGTTTGTAACCGTCTTGTCCGGAAGTTTACACATAACCGGATGTGGTGTTCTGGGAGTTCTAGAATATAATTATATGCATCTATTTCCGGAAAATGAATGCGACCTCTACTGCCATATAAGGATTTGTTACGCGATCCATGGCTCATTGTAATATCGCGGAAATATATAATCCAATGAAAGCGCCCGGTGCACCAATGATCGCATCATCGCCCAATCAGCGCCGTTTCCGGCAGCTGCAGGATGAGTAAGCAAATGGCATCGACCGGCAAAACGTTTACAACTCGTCACGCATTTGGGGTCAAAAAGACACTTATAAACAAGGTTGGCCCAATAATAAAATGTTGTTCCTATATGAATCTGATGCCTGGTAGTCATGTTCATTATGCAGACACTTATAAATGATTTAGTTAATGGTTATTAGTGGTTTCTAGGTGTGCTGTCAATATTATATGACATTTTCTCAAAATCACGTTTTTGCACATTTGTGAAATTTCAAATAATTATTCCCAAACAACTATGACAGATAGACATCTGAAATTTGTTCCATCTGTTCACATGTTAGTGACACACACAATAAGACTCATTTGACCATGGCAGCTGACTACTTGGAATTGTCAGATATGAAACACTACAGTTGACCAACGTCCAAAAAACGTTATTTCTGAAAAATAATTTTACAAGCATAGAACACATTAGATCTTTCAAGCTCAAACCATCTTATTGTATGAAGGGACATTCTATCTAATGAATTTGAGCAGTTCCATGAATCCACATGAAACCATTGACTCAGAATAATTTTTTTTATTCACCACTCTGTGTAATTTTTAAATGTCGGTTGCTATGGTAACACATATGCAAATGAGCTCAAATTTGACATACTCAGTGCTGTTCACATAACGAACGTGTATGCCAAATTTGGTTGAGATATATGAGCTTTAACATAAATATGGCAGATAACTGTTCTCGAGTAGTTGGTACCCTTATAAAGGTAAATAAAATACATAAAATATGTATAAAATAGTAATAGTAATAAAGAATAAAATAAATAAGTTAGCTAAAGATAATTATTAAAATAAATGGTATATTGATAATAAAATAATGAGTATGACATTTTGTAAAATTAAAATAAAACATGTACAAGAGATACATTACGTTTGATAACAACACTATTTTTATCCTTGTGAGGCAGCGAGGAGAAGTGGGAGACTCACCGAGGAAGGGGACGCAGGGAGGATTGATGGAGCGCAGCTTCTCTATGTAGCGCTTGAAGTGGTCTGAATTCAGCTCCTTGGCCTCGTCAAAGGCCTTCATCAGCTTGTGGTACTTCTGGTCTACTTCCTGTAACACAAGGGTGGGTCGGGTTGATGGCACATGGTGGCAGTGGAAGGGTACATCGGGGTGGTGGAATGTTTAGGTAAATGTTCCCGCCCCACAACAGACAAATGGTGGGAAGATGATGTAACTGAACACACAATTATTTCTGGAGTGGTTTCCTGCAGATGTCAGACAATATGTTTGTTCTGATGTAAATGTCTATTAACGCAATTTACACAACTGGTCGGTGCCTTTCAGAACAAACACACAAAATAGCTATGCGCAACAATTTACGTTCACCTGACACAACATTAAAAACACTAAAAACCCTTAAGAAAAGGCAAACATTTTGCTATAATAAAACCATCACTTTTCTTCTGAATGGTCACAGATTAACTCCTGAAAGTCTGGGTGCGGAAGGTCCTGGATGAAAATGTTTCAGCTGACTGACTGACTGACTGACTGACTGACTGACTTGACTGACTGTCTGCCTGACTGAATGACTCTCTTGACTGACTGACTGATTGATTGCCTGACTGAATGACTGTCTTGAATGACTGACTGCCTGCCTGCCTGCCTGACTGTCTGACTGAGTGCCTGACTGACTGACTGACTGACTGACTGACTGACCTCAAAGGTGTGTTCGAGTCTGTAGACGGGGGCTGAGTTGAGGGCGCTGACCACCTCGAGGACCCCGTTGAAGTTGTTGAGTTCCTGGAAGACGACCATGATCTCGAGGATCCGTGAGATCACAAAGACGCGCTCCTCAAAGTTGCCAGCCTCCAGGATGCACTTCTCCAGCCAGAAGGTAAACTGAAACCGAAAGCACCACCACAGACATAATGAATATGAAACTACAGTAATAATTGTCAACTGACCTGTTGTTATGACATCTGGGAATGTTACAACAATAATTATATAAATATTGATAGTGATAAACTGAGTGTTGTGTGTTGCAAACTGAGTGGCTGGTAAACTGGCATTAATTATAATATTAACTTTCTATTTCAGAATGGCTACAGAAATAGCCATACATTGCAATAATAATTGGATTTAAGATAACATTTACATATGTTACTTCAACATGATAAAACTTTATAGATATAAATTTTCAGGCAGCCACTATTCACACAATGATAATTACGTCCACCCATTCAATATTCCCATAATAATTACTATTTATACATTCAATTGATTTCTCACATTCAGTGGTTCAAGACATATTTGTTTCTGGTTACTACTGACTGGTTTTGTTGTTTGACATCCGTCTTATGACCTCAAGGAACTGGGTTTTAATCCCACATTGACAACCCATGTACTTGTGTAGTAAAACCAGGTACAATTTACCAGTGCATCGACCAACAGGCGAGGAAGTGGGAAATAGTTTTTTCTTCAAAAATAGATTAACCCTTTAGGCCACTTGATATCTTAATGAAAACCCTCTTAGATAACCCATACTGCTGGTACAAAGTCAACAAGATGTTTGACATAACAGGGTAATACTTTTCATACGACACCTTCCTGATGCCATGACCTGAGATATATTTTGTGCTTCTGTATTTTACTGAAAACTTAATTGGCTAAAATTCCATAAAACTCAGTTGCAGGCTTACTGAGAAACAACTACAAGTTGATGACTGACCCGTGTTGAGTGACTGATCATGCGGAGCAGGTTTGGCGATGTCATCATCTTCTGCTTCTTAATCCACACACTCCCCACCATCTCTGAAGGTCGCACGGCGCGGTAGAGGTCAAACTCCAACAGTGTCACCTGGCGGGCGATTTCTATTGGATGCAGCTATAAAAATATATTAAGAACGTGAAACAATTGACACCGTCAGACGTTTCAATTTCTTGACAGTTGCTACTTTTTATTTACGAACAAACGTACTGCAGACATGTAAGCACATCTACAGTCCCCAAAAATTGTTGTCTTCTATTCAGTGAAATATATGTTAATGCAAATTTACTCTGACACTTTGGGGATGGACATGGTTTGAGCCAATAAAAATGCGTTATGATTTATTGGACATCGTGACATCTATGAGACCATTTTTATGGTCAAAGTACATTATTTTCGGACAAAATGAACATTCTCAATCTATTTGAGGGTTGTTTGATTATATATTTTTAAAGACAGTCTTTACAACACTATACACAATGTACAAATTGGATAACATCACACTGAATTGTGTAACAATAACTAAAATAGAAATAGTTCATGAATAACTATACACTATACTATTTTGGGTTGTGTTATCCATCAGCTGAAGTGCCTCTGATTACATACCTACAACCTGCCTTAAGAGACCCCTGCCTTGAGAGACTGCTTTGGCCACAGAGAAGGAAATAGCCACATTAGGCAGGTCCTGTTCTCATAAACTGTTTAAAATAGACCTATACTACTACATATAGATGAGTCGTCTCACCGTCATCAGGTCAAAGTCCTCCGGTTTCTTGGCGATGTGCCACTCAATGGGCGGGGGCTGGTTCTGGTACGTGATCAACTTGTGCTTCTCATTGCCCTCACTCTCTGTCTGCTACAAACAACACACGGTGGCCACGTCAGTCCTCTCACCTCTCTTTCATCACCAGTGAACTCTGTCTGTAGCCATTCCATTAATGAAACCCATGGTGCCATCCACAGCAATTCTGATTGTAAACTTTATTTACAAAACTCCACATGAAACTCCACCCACTTTCCATCACACATTAAACTCCACCCACTTTCCATGACACAACAAACTCCACCCACTTTCCATCACATAATAAACAAATTCCACCCACTTTCCATCACACAATAAACTCCACCCACTTTCCATCACACAATAAATTCCACCCACTTTCCATCACACAATAAACTCCACCCGCTTTCCATCACACAATAAACTCCACCCACTTTCCATCACACAATAAACTCCACCCACTTTCAATCACACAATAAACTCCACCCACTTTCTATCACACACTAAACTCCACCCACTTTCCTTCACACAATAAACTCCACCCACTTTCCATCACACACTAAACTCCACCCACTTTCCATCACACACTAAACTCCACCCACTTTCCTTCACACAACAAACTCCACCCACTTTCCATCACACAATAAACTCCACACACTTTCCATCACACACTAAACTCCACCCACTTTCCTTCACACAATAAACTCCACCCACTTTCCATCACACACTAAACTCCACCCACTTTCCATCACACAATAAACTCCACCCACTTTCCATCACACACTAAACTCCACCCACTTTCCATCACACAATAAACTCCACCCACTTTCCATCACACAATACACTCCACCCACTTTCCATCACACAACAAACTACACCCACTTTCCATCACACAATAAACTCCACCCACTTTCCATCACACAATAAACTCCACCCACTTTCCATCACACAACAAACTCCACCCACTTTCCATCACACAATAAACTCCACCCACTTTCCATCACACAATAAACTCCACCCACATTCCATCACACAATAAACTCCACCCACTTTCAATCACACAATAAACTCCACTCACTTTCAATCACACAATAAACTCCACCCACTTTCCATCACACAATAAACTCCACCCACTTTCCATCACACAACAAACTCCACCCATATTCCATCACACAACAAACTCCACCCACTTTCCATCACACAACAAACTCCACCCACTTTCCATCACACAACAAACTCCACCCACTTTCCATCACACAACAAACTCCACCCATATTCCATCACACAATAAGCTCCACCCATATTCCATCACACAACAAACTCCACCCACTTTCCATCACACAACAAACTCCACCCATATTCCATCACACAACAAACTCCACCCACTTTCCATCACACAACAAACTCCACCCACTTTCCATCATACAATAAGCTCCACCCACTTTCCATCACAGCGACCCAAGCTCCTCCCACTTTTCACCCCACTGGCCCCTCCTCACTTACGCAGAATAAACTCCACCCACTTTCGCCTCCCACAATAAACTCTACCCACATTATCTCTCACAAATAAGCCCCACCCCCTTTACATTCCACTGATGACTGACACACTAGTCTCCGCCCACTTACCTTCCTCTTGATGACTCTCTCTATAGACTCCACCCACTTCCGCATGGCCTTGCCCTTCACTGTCTCCAGAAATGCGTTCAGTTTGCACAGCAAGTCCTGGTTGCCCTCAAAGTCATACCAGTGCTGATCCACCCAGTGTCGCAGTACGTTCAACACCCTGAAACCACCAGTGGTAGACAGGTGTAATGTGCTTTGTGTCGGGTAAAGTATTTATGCAGTTAATTTGACTAAAGTATGAATTATGAGTTGTACTTTTCTCAAACCAAGAGTAAATCGGTTATTTCAAAAGTCAAAAATTATATTTTGTTGTAAAACATGATTTTATGAGACATAAACAGATTAATGTTATTGCTGGATGGTGTGCATCCTAAACCCAAACTTACAGCAGTTATTCCAAAAACACTTCGGGGAAAAGTAGTGCCTTATCTTTGTGAATTTTTTTTATTTTCGTTAAGGGTTTTCACAAGTTAGGATTCATACGATATACCGTATATACAATGTAATTTAAATGTTGATAACATCTCTTAGGTCCTTTTTATACTTTTAATAAGCCACATCATTTTGAAACATACATTATGCATGTCATAGGAATTGAGCTATGTTACCCAGGCATATGAAAGTTTGTATTGTGGCTACAGTATTGGCTGTGAAAGTGTGTATTACCTGAACTGTACAGGCTATGAAAGTGCGTATTACCTGAACTGTACAGGCTGTGAAAGTGTGTATTACCTGAACTGTACAGGCTATGAAAGTGCGTATTACCTGAACTGTACAGGCTATGAAAGTGCGTATTACCTGAACTGTACAGGCTGTGAAAGTGTGTATTACCTGAACTGTACAGGCTATGAAAGTGCGTATTACCTGAACTGTACAGGCTATGAAAGTGCGTATTACCTGAACTGTACAGGCTGTGAAAGTGTGTATTACCTGAACTGTACAGGCTATGAAAGTGCGTATTACCTGAACTGTACAGGCTATGAAAGTGCGTATTACCTGAACTGTACAGGCTATGAAAGTGCGTATTACCTGAACTGTACAGGCTATGAAAGTGCGTATTACCTGAACTGTACAGGCTATGAAAGTGCGTATTACCTGAACTGTACAGGCTATGAAAGTGCGTATTACCTGAACTGTACAGGCTGTGAAAGTGTGTATTACCTGAACTGTACAGGCTATGAAAGTGCGTATTACCTGAACTGTACAGGCTGTGAAAGTGTGTATTACCTGAACTGTACAGGCTATGAAAGTGCGTATTACCTGAACTGTACAGGCTATGAAAGTGCGTATTACCTGAACTGTACAGGCTGTGAAAGTGTGTATTACCTGAACTGTACAGGCTATGAAAGTGCGTATTACCTGAACTGTACAGGCTATGAAAGTGCGTATTACCTGAACTGTACAGGCTGTGAAAGTGTGTATTACCTGAACTGTACAGGCTTGCTGTACTCCTTGCGGAACCTCTTCAGGTCGTCTCTGATGCAGTCCTCCTGCATGGACGGCCCAGCCTCGTGCACCGGTGGGTCGGGGATCTCAAACCTGGACAACACAAACACAGTAAAGTCTTTCAAATATTTAAAAAAGAATATATTTTTGGCACTTTATTGTCAGAGTTACACTGACAGTGTATAGCTCCTAATCTATTCAGACATCAGAGATCTAAACAAAGACCGACCGACCGACCGACCGACCGACCGACCGACCGACCGACCGACCGACCGACCGACCGACCGACCGACCGACCGACCGACCGACCGACCGACCGACCGACCGACCGACACACAGACAGGGATACGGTGGTTAAACGAACTGATTTCTCCACAAGTTGACCTGTTGCCTAACAACAAGTCCAAGAAAGGTATAAAACATCATTTTACAATTTTGGGACTTATACCAACTTCGCTGTAGTAAATGGTCAAGGTATGTATCTCTGTCTCTCAAACCAGGACTGAACGTATCTCCCTGCAAGGTGCTGAGCACGTACCTCTCAATGAGATGGTCAAGAAGTTCCTCTGGCTTGCAGAATGTCCGGTAGGTGGTCAGGAATGTTCGGACGAACTTAGGGTCAGCATACATGTGATATGTGAGTCGCTCCACGAGTTTAAGCAGCGTGCCCCCCTTGATGAGTGGACTCTCCGCCCGGTCCTGGTTGTCCTCAAACACTATGTTCTCATCGGAGTCCTCAATCGCAAACCTGACGCAAACACACTCGGTCAATGCACAAAACAGTGACGTCAATTTCAAATACAATAAATAAATATACTTGTATAGGACAACATCTGCTTAAAACTATTCAAGGCTGTTTACATATATAACAATACAAAACAAAGTAATAGAAAAAGCAATACATTTGATCTTGCACTATATCATGTCTTATAAACACTCACGAATAGAAGGTTTTTATTCCCTTTAATGTCACGGTAGACATTCTCTGAGTGAACCCAATAATAAAAGGTAAACAGTCTATGAGTGAAATTATTGATTAAATTATTATGATAATATACATTGCTTTTTACTGTGTCTCTGAGCTTCAGCTTGCACTCTGTTCTTTGTCAGATTAACAGAGAATGATTGACATAAACTTTTAAAAGTAATTTTGGATTGAAAACATATTTATTTTGCCATGTTTGTTACTGTTCACCAACATCATGGACTGTAGAGAACGCAAACATCGTTTTCAAATTCAATGACTTTTGTAGGGCTCTCGTAGGCTAAAAAATGGATTTATAAAAAATGGATTTTATAATTTATGAAGTTAAAATGTTTGTAAAATTGTCAAGGGTGATGATTGCTTAACATATTCTCAGTTTTGTGTGCTACCTGTACTGGTCGGGTGGGGGCAGACGCAGTGGCTGCTGTTTTTCCTCTTCACTCAGTTTGCTGTCCAACATGCGTTCTAGCATACTGCAAGAAATGATGATTGTCAGCTGGTAACCATCCATCATGTGACACACTCAAGAACAACATGTGGGAATATATAACCTACACACATACAAAGATAAAATCACAGATAATAATACGATTCATTTGGTGAGATTTAAGAAAACTTGAAACAGAAACATTTCAAGCCAGATTACATAACATACGGCTTGACAAAGAAATGTAAACCATGCGATAAGAAAATAAACTACCTACTACCATATAGTGTTTAGAGAACAATATTGTAAATATTTTCGAGTACTACGATTCTGTTTAGGGGATTACTGTAGATACATAACTGTAAATGTTTTTTTAAAAACAGATGCAGTAAATCAACTGCAACAGGAGTTGAACTGACCTGCGTGTGAGCAGAGATATCAGGGCGGCCATCCAGTTGTTCTTCTCCTCCGCGTTCTTCGCCACCAGAATGATACTTGGGTGGTCTCGAACTTGTATCTCAAAGGAATTTTTCACTTCTGTAAGAAGCATACAGAAAGAAACACGTTCAGAAATAGTCCTTGACAGCCAGCTACACACAGGTTGTGATTGTATGCCACAGCAGTGAGTAGGGTCATAACTGGTCTGTGCATTGTACAGGAATGTCTGTGTTTTATGCATGAAAAGTAACAACTTGGCAATCGTGTAGAGAGACAAACAGCAAGCTGATACATGAGGATAAAAGGGGCAATTCTTTCATACAATACATGGCACAGTGACAACAGCAGTTGCTGTGTTACTATAGACAACTGCCTACATAGTGGTTAGAACACAATCAACCACATAAGGTACGAACACAGTGCCTGGATGTGAGGGCCATGCACACTAATGCTGAAGAATGAACGGAGACAGTTCCAGCAGCTCTGTAGAACCCTCTCTGGAAGTTAGTTGACACTTCCTTTTTTAAGAAGACAATAAGAGGCCAGAATGGATGTGATGAGTGCACTTGTAACACTGACAGGTATGTGTATTCTGGGACTGAGGTGCTGACAGAACAAGGCAATATACAAGTCTGTAGGAATAACCGAGTGCACAGAAATACAAAAACAAACCTGGTGATAAAAGGGGAAAGAGTGACTTGGGAATAAAATTGGGATGGAGTACACCTTATTGGGAAGATTAGTCAGAACCCAGATGACGTGGATGGAACTAGTGGAATGGATGCAAACAGACTAACGAATCAAACAGAGACTGAGAAAAGCAAAGCAACATGCAAAGACAACAGCGGAGATTGGTTGTGTAAGGTGGTATTTCTGAAAGATGGAGCTACACAATATCACATAATATGAACGTCATCCCAAACAACAGAGAACTCGGAGGTAAAACAAGACGTTGCTATGGTTACCATCTGAGTCTTCGCGGTCAGCGACGTCCACCTTGCGGATGTTGAACTTTTCTTTCAGTTTGTAGTCACCGACCGGTCCAGTCACAGACGACCGCTTCGTGTTCTGCTTCGTCAGAATGATCAGCCCATCAAACAGGAAGACGTATCGTTCCGCGAACCGACGGCCTGCATACTTCATCAGTGTCCCCTCTGAAATAGTCACACAAACATATTCTGCATGATACTGAACACTAGTTGTTTACACTGATGCTCAACCTGAATGTTATAGCAATGTTAACAAGTGAAAGTTATGAAATTATACATAATTTCAAGTCAACAGTACGCATTTCTATCAAGAAAATGTGGAATGTCAGTATTGCTGTAAACTGGTAATACAATGATTGACTGGGCTGGAGACTCACCAATGACGCATTCGTTACAACTCTGTCCTATGTTCTTGCCCTCCCAACCATCTATTGACTTCTGCAGCTGGGCCATCTTCGTCAGTGCAGCCTCCCTCTCAGCACGACCTTGAAACCTCAAGGTCGTCTCTCTGTAACATTTCAATGGTATGATAACCCGGTGCTATGTAAGTATTTTATTATTACCATTATCGGTGCAGCTTCAGCAAAAGATCTAGCTCCAACATCACTATTTATCTGTGGAAAAAAATTAAATCAGAACTAGATGGTCAAGGTTCGACAGGTTGTCTTACAGGACTATGCAATGAATTTAAATACGATGGTAGGGTACACAACATTGACACTGTTTTCTTAGTGCCAACTTTCTAATTGCCATGACAACCAGTGAATGTGAGGGTGACGTAAACAATGTTCTAGGAATGACTGACCCAAGTTTCCTCTTCAACTGGTTAGCCACGTTGAGCTTGCGTTCAATCTCGACTTTGATCTGGTAGAGGATGCCCTGGACTGTGTGTAGACATTCCTGGTCATCCTCATCATCACTCATCTCGATGAGCTTCTGGTAACGGAGGCAGGCATTGGTGTAACAACACTGAACAAGACTGCCAGTCTGCGCGTAATCGCAGTCACTAATGTAACAACACTGAACAAGACTGTTAGTCTGCACGTAATCGCATTCACTAATGTAACAACACTGATCAAGACTGTCAGTCTGCACGTAATCGCAGTCACTAATGTAACAACACTGATCAAGACTGTCACTCTGCGTGTAATCGGAGTCACTAATGTAACAACACTGATCAAGACTGTCAGTCTGCGTGTAATCGGAGTCACTAATGTAACAACACTGATCAAGACTGTCAGTCTGCACGTAATCACATTCACTAATGCAACAACACTGAACAAGACTGCTGGCCTCTGAATAAAACCCCACATGGGATATTTGTCAACCTCTTCAACATACGATAATGGCATTTACTTAATCGGTAGACCGTTTATTTAGTTTGTTCATTAGCGTAAAAAAATGGCATATCCTGTCACCTATAATACACTGTTCCTCTACTAGTCTATCCTGTCTCATCTGGTTCTTTCTTTTCCATAATTTCACATCAGCTGAGAACTATATTCTACATTTTTTGTAACAATCCAGTACCTTTAAATACACATCATTAAACCCTGCCCTTATACCATGAATCATACATATTAAAAAATTATTAATTATTACATAATTTGATTTTTTTTAATATAATTTGCTTGATGTCAAAAGTCAGCTGTCACCCAGAGACTCGTCTCACCTTGATGACGTCGAAGTAGTAGAGACTGTGGTAGACGGGACCCAGCAGTAACTTGGGTAGGACATATTTGACGGCCTCTCTGAAGCCATGCCCAGCCGACTACAAGAGTAACGCGTGTAAACATGACTGCTTGTATCGTCAGCATGGCTGACAGTGGCACAAGAGTTATTAAAATATTCATCACAATAGAGAATATCATATACAATGGTTCAGGAATGTAAAGTACACTTGGGGTTTTACTAATAATATGCATTAGGAATCATACTGATTTATTATATGTTATGTGTTATGATCTGCACCAGCTTAATTTACAAATAAATCAATTTTTTTTTAACTTCAGCAAACACAAACAAATTCAAAATTCCTTATATCACATGATGTGAAGTTTTACACCATTGTTTCCCCACCACATCTGGTGGGTGAGAACCCCAGTAACCACCCACCTGACACGTCAGACTGCAGTCACTTCTCTGTAGAAGGGTGTTGAGTCTGTCTCGTCCGTTTGGCTTCAACATGTCATCAGCAAACTTCTCGTAAACATCAAACTCAGCTCCCTGGAACAAGGCCGAGTCACATGTGGGTTGACAATTGGGCACAGTAGACATGCTGTTTACTTAAAACAGATATGTGAATGGGAATTTGTGTTGCATAATAAATATGCAATAAATAACTATGAATGCACACAACCCCAAGAAGATGAAAAAAAAACCACATTGTTTCTGCGAATATATGTGGAACATTTAAGTTTTATAATAAATACACCCTTTAATATTAGGTAAAATTCTGTTAAAACAAATTTGACACATTTTACGTACTTATACTATTTTGATATTGATTTCAATCATGAAGCTGTTTACAAATATTATATACAAAACTAACTTTTAGAAAGCGATTTCAAGATGGTCACGGGTGGAGATGAGAACAACTAAAACTAAATGGAGACACTTCAGAAGGTAAGAACAGTCAGTCAGTCATGTGACCTCCACATGACCAGACACCACGGAGGAAGGACACTCCAGGACACTGCAGGACACTCCAGGACACTCACCTCGATGAGTTCCTCAAAGCAGACACCAACCAGCGGGACTGCGTTCTCCTCCGTCACCTCGATGGTGTCTTCGAGGGAACTCAGCAGCTTCACTGTCAGTTCGTACAGGTCGAGAATGTTGCTGAAGATGACCTCCAGGTCCTGCGGGGACAAGTGGTGAGGTCAACATTGTGAGAAATCACAAAATGTTATTTAAAAACAAATATGTGCAAATTTGACTGTACACAATGTTACACAATGTGTGCCTTTCAATGTTTTGGGCTAAACACTGAAAGAAAATCTTAATTTAAATATAGGAATAATACAGGTATATATATATATATATATATATACAGGTGTGTATATATACAGGTATATATATATATATATATATATATATATATATATATATATATATATATATATATATATCAGATTCAGACATGGGGTCAAATACATTGAAATGTATTTAAATACAAATACAAATACTTTTGAAAAGTATTTCAAATACTTTTTCGAATACTTTTCATTTTCAGGATATATTACTATATAGGTAAAAGAAACAAAACGATATATCAAGCAGTTCATCTAGTTTATTGCTATTGTCTAAGTTGTCTGGTTACATTCAGTGGTCTAGTATCTATCTGGCTAACTACATCACAGTGACAACTGACAAGTGAGGCAGTGGCTTCTTGTAACAAGCCTTCTTATAAGTGGTCTCAAAGATCCACTGCCTCAATGACTGCTCATATGATGGCTTAATTGCCTTTACTAGGTCGTAATTCCTGAGTAAATTGCCACAAGACACAGTACAGTTACATGAGTTTTTATAATTCAATCAAGACCTATTTAAAATTGCAATTAGTATACACATTTGAAAAAGTATTTGAAAAGTATTTGAAATATCAAATACTTTAGGAAAGTATTTAAATAAAAATTCAAATACTTTCAATTCCTAAATGTCAAATACAAATACTTAAAAAAAAGTATTTAAACACTTTCAAATACAAATGTATTTGACCCCATGTCTGATATATATATATATATATATATATATATATATATATATATATATATATATATATATATAATATGAATATGCACAATTGCAGCATTATTTTGTTATTTCAAGTGCTGTTATCAACTGATTAAAGCAAACTAACAACTGTCAAATTCTGATATAATCAGGCCTAAGTTCACTTCACTTTTATCAGTTCATAACTTCCAATTAAATTTCAATTTATTTGTATTTATCTAGGATGACAGGATCAATTCCAATTATATTCAATGTAATCACAAAAGTATAAAATTGAATACAATTCAATTCATTTGATCAAATTCCAATTAGATTATAATTTGTAACACTAAATACGCATAAGCCAGGATTACCATAATAAAAGGTGCCTGCTTTGTTTTCAGAATAGACAAGCCTTATGCCAAGAATTACAATTTGAGTGTTTGGAAGGGTTATATCGATTCACATCAGGTGACAACCTGCACCAGTGTAGCACCCTGCAGCCAGGATGCTGAAGAAATGAGATGATGAGCTTTGGATAATTCTAACTCACCGCCTCAGCAGAAATCAGTAGCTTTGGTCTCTAGCACTTAGCAGCTCTGTTTATATTGACCACAAAATCAGAATAGAGAGGGCATAGAACTGCTACACAAAGTATTGCAGCTCACATTTTTGTTGGTGACAAATTTTTCTGTGCATACAATTACTGGTGACTGACCAAAACTACGTATATACAAATGTTGTAATTTGCCATATATACATGTCAATTTATACAGAAAAAACATTTATGTTTTTATGTTTCGATCAATTCATATAGTTCCATAAAGATTCTGTTGATTAAAGCTAAAGAAGCCATTATTACACATGCACAGTACGTCTAGTACCTTGCTTCCGGGAAACAACTTTGCAAATGGTTCGCGGAAGACTTTGATGATCATCTTGAGGTCTCGGATGTACTGCGTCTCCTCCAGGATGAGGTCCTTCACAATGACCTCGTACGTGAGGGAGCCCCGGCGATCCATGCGCGGTTCCTCGTCCAGCGTGAACGCATCATCGTCGTCTTGAAAGAACATGTTCATGAGCACCTGGTGGCAGAGAGAGGAACTATAATAGCAATGATGCATTTCATGGCATTAATCTCTGCTCTGTGAGTGAATACGCTGTATAAATTTAAAAAGCTATAATATATATTTGTCATACAGTGTTGATAGGAAATTAGATAGCTAAAACTTTCCTAAACTGAGAGTTTTGTTTTATCAAGATAATGGAAATTTTTTTCAGACTGCAAGAAACCTGTTAAAAGTAATTTTTTACAGAAGGGGGATGGGTGGGTTATATATAAAATCTCTCACACTCATGTCTTGTTACTGTTGCTGGGAAACACTTCACCTTTATGTCACATCGGAAGATGTCTCAAAAGTAATCAACTACTCTTTTTGCTTCACACTGACTAAAATTACGTTTTTTTCCGTCATGTGTCAAACATGTATGCATGCATGTGTTCACACACACAGACCTTGTCCGCGCACATGGCCACCTTGATGTCCTGTAGTGTGATCTCCTGGTGTTTGATGTTCTTCACATAGTTCCCAGTGAGCTGCAGAAACAACATAAAACACTCATCAAAGTAGTCGTGTGTAAAGTATACATCCTTACCTTCTTCTGCAAGCTCTTGCATAGTTAAAACCAAGATATATTTAATTCCAATAGCTCATCCCTTGACATACATATGTAAATGAATTGAGAAAAATTTAGTTCATTGATGATGATTCCTATGTGACATAGTGTTGCTGACCATTTTATTGCGTATATTGTGTTGAATAGTGTATATTTGTCAACATCAACACAGTATATACATGTTTACTGTCTTGACACCCACTAGTATCAGTATCGTGGACGCTAAGTAAACCTTTTTCATCCTATCTAAATAACCATATTTTGTGTCTGAAGTATTGTGCAATTACAACGAATCTAACCACTATTTCGAATGCAAAATTAATCTTGTTTGGTTACTTTATCCTAAAACAATGGCAGTGATTATTGTTGTAAGCAGCAGTCACCTTCAGAATGTCAGCAGCAATGTATTCCAGCACAGCTGCAATGTAGATGCTGACTTGGTAGTCGATCTTGTACCCAAGCACCTCCTGATGGAAAACATACTTTGATGTAAAAGGCACAAAGTAACGTCATTGTAATAATAAATACACCTGTAATGGCATCAACTATATCTATTCTAAATTATTTAACACTGTGACAATAAAAATGTATTTTAATGAACCACAAACATAATATGACTATTTAATCATTATCTGTATGGATATCGACCTTGCTCTTCAGCAGTGCAAATTCCACACTGATAATGGTCAACTTGTTTTTTGGCCAAACCTTGCTAAAATGCTACAAATGATACAGACAAGTGTGTGTACTTCTAAAATATCAGACATGCCTACAGACCACAGCATCAACAATAATATCCATGTTGTAAACTCCAACATAAATGCTACTTTAAAATGTCAACTCTGAGTACAGTTAATGTGTTTTTAATAAAAGCAATCCAGACAGTATTTCCTGCAAATGCTATTGTTCCAATCACCATCTCATATTATATGCTTAGAAACAGTGTCCACTTGTTTTGTTAAAGGTTTCTAGAAACCTTTATCAAAACAAGAACAGCAACTTAAATAAATACCCTCTATTATACTACAATATAACTTACACAATAAAAGTACATGTTCTTATACAATTTTGAAAATGCAATCGTTTTGGTGTTATATTCATATAAATCGTATAATACAATAATGGAAGAAAAACAGCCACACACTGACAATAAATCGTAGTTCAAGACACGATTTCAATCAAACAACTCAGATTATATACAACACCTTAAAACAGCCAGAACAATATGAATGTGCGGCTAACCTTTACAAGAAGAGCGTGGATCTTGTCGACAGGCAGGACGAGTGTTGACTTCTTCTTTCCCTTCTCGAGGGCTCGCTTCGCGTCGTTGTGTGCCCAGGTCTGGATGGCACTGGGGAACGTGGCACCGACCCGGTGCTCCACGTCTGTCCATGTGTGGGGCTGGGACGCACACAACATGCCCAGCAGCTGCAGGATGAGACCCTCGATGTACTCCAGGGCATCTCCTTTCGCCGACAGCGACGAGTGGACCTGCCTCTGCACCTGTGTAATGAGTGGTAAAACAGGTATATATGAGATGGTGCCCTGGCATCAGGACTATTAAATGTGAATTTAGTCTTACACTTTGCCACCTGGCAAATCTGTCACCTTATCAATTTCACTGGTCATATGTAGAAATATGAAAACTATTCATATACAAATTATCCACCACTGTCTAATGAATGAACTTGCTTGTGGTTCAAAATGGCAACAAGAGGATTAAAAACATTGTGAACCTAGAATTTATTTATATTGAGTGAGACCATCATGCTGCCTTGCTTCAGCTAAAGGTAACTTAAAATGGCAGTGTTCAGTCTGAATATATACAAAATTATCAAAATAATTAACACAGTCAAAGTACACTGACCAGACAGTTTCCTGTCTGCACCTGTTCAAAATACTTGATTAATGTAATTAATTTACATGGCACAGTTTCGATCCACGTACGTATGATTTCTGATCCATGTCTGCATAAAATTATCAAAATAGTTTAACTCAACAAGAAAAAAGTTTGGTCCAACATTTTGGATGTGGCAATAAAAAAAGTCATCTAAGGCAGCAAACATTCAAGCGTCCAGATTGCATGGGTAGACTTATTGGTTTCACTTCTAGATGCTTTGGTAGGAGCCTGGGTGACACCTACTTTTACCAGAGAATAAATTGTGAAAAAAACGTGATACATTTTACTACATCGTCTTGTTGTCAATGTGCGTGTATGCATGGTGCTACTTGTGATCAAAAACTTGCCTTGATAGCGCAACTAATTGGTCACATACTGTGAATTAAAACTATATCACTGTAATCAATAGACAATATTATCACTGTAATCAATAGACAATATTATATACAGACAAATCAGTTAACAGATCCTTGGGGACCATTGAAAACAACAACAACACTACATCAAGAATAACACAACAAAGACTGAGCAAAAGACAATCTGTGACTGTGTATTTTGTGATTAGCCGCTTTCCCGTATACAAATGTCTCCAATTATCTCAGCTAGAAGGACACCCTGGACATAATTATATGTATATAGTAACGCACACACGATATGTCAATAACACAGTACATGGCTTGCTTTTGTAGCAACAACTCTTTTAAAGGTGCTAGTCTCACGCCTTGATAATGTGGTAGGCAATACATAAACTAATCATTCATGTGATTAAATTAATTAAACAAACTGACATTTTAAAAAGTAACAGACATCAAGTATGTATTTACACTGGATAATGGAATTTGTAATATATACATATGATGAGGGTTGATTGAAGAACAATTTTAAAATATTTTATCTAGTCTATACCTAGGCCCATACCTAGTCACCAAGAAATCTTATTTACAACCACCATGCATTGTGCAAATCATGAATATCATCCCAAAATGTGGATTATGGCTATTCAGAATTGAGGGATACTGATTAAGTATATCTGAAAAACTATGAATTCAGGCGTTGTCATAAAGCTGAAGCCGAATGATTAATTAAAAATGTAGAAACATTGGTTTATGGACAACACCAGACAACAGAATCTGACGGATGGGTTGTGGTTATGTCAAGTCGAGAAAATGTACCTTTTGCAATGCACTGACAAACAATCCCTTCCACTTCGGGCCATTTTCTTCCGAGTAAAAGTCGTATGCACTCGTTTCGGCGGTGTTACTTGTCGCTGGAAACATGTCCTTTTAAATGCTAAGC
>OZ024856.1:6962312-6982312 GCA_964017155.1 Oasisia sp. SBJ-2009 | reverse complement strand
GTTTTAAATTATATATATATATATATATATATATATATATATATATATATATATATATATATATATATATATATATATATATGCATGCATGCATGCATGCATGCATGCATGTATGTATGTATGTATGTATGTATGTATGTATGTATGTATGTATGTATGTATGTATGTATGTATGTATGTATGTATGTATGTATGTTTGCCGAAATGTATATATGTACGTAAGTATATATATATATATATATATATATATATATATATAAGTGGAAGTACGTATGTATGTACGGACGCACGCACGCACCCACGGACGTGCGCATGCACGCACGAAGGCAGACACGCAAGCATGTATGTCACGACCCGACCCGACCATTGTCAGTCGGCTAGTCTATCCTGACATCCGATTGTTTGAGGTAGTGGAACATTTTCAAATGTACTTGACGGTTACCCTACGTTGGTGACTCCGTCAGCAATAGTCGATGCGATACGTGTTATATCCGGTCATTGCTACTGTCAAAGCCTGAAGACATGACCTAGATGCTGTTGGCACGTATAACGAAACTATTGGTGCCATTATTCACCATTAAAACAAGCACAATGGCTGTACTAGTACATATCCCGTTGTTTAAAGACGGCAGTCACGTCACACGATCACAAAAACGTGCTAGACGACAAAAGAAACGAAGATGGAGAAGAACCGAACTGGAGTGCATGCGACAGGCTTGCGTATTGCGTCCAGGCGCCAGTCCGTCACGTCTTCTGTGCACGCACCGTGCCAATCTGGAAGAGCCAAAGGAAGTCGAGCTGCATGCATTACGCATTGGTCACTGTGACTCAGCATGTAATCTTACTGTTCAGTTTTATGCCGAAATGAGGATGAAGTCACACGTGACTGTCCTAATCTTTCACCCCCGCGACATCTTGAGGATCAGATTATCTCACAACTGCAGCGACAGCTAGGGTAAGTCATACACCTCAAGCAGATTTTATGTTGGCAATGCATTGTTCCACCGACTGCCTCTAAAGCAAATACAACGGCTTCAGAGAGAACTGAACTGAACTGACCGTGGGCGCTACGAAATTTAGCCATGCGGGACCGCTACTGATCAAGTTGCTCTGGCGGCCGATAACAATGCGAGTGGAGTTCACGATCCTTATCCTCACACATCGAGCTCTGACTTGTCAGTAGACCCAGTATACACACCAGAGACAGAGTACACCGAACGATGTGTAAGACGATACCAGCCGGCTAGATCGCTGCGGTCCACTGAACAAATTCTACTGCGTGTCCACGAACAAGTGCAGGACGTCACTGCGGTGACCGAGTTTTCAGCGTGGCAGCCCTAACTCTGGAACTCGCCACCGCAGCATATGGCCGCATCAACACCAATGACACTTTAAAAACTACGGACTCCTATATATTTTCTAGGACATCTTCTACAGCGCTGTGAGCAAAGACTATTTGAATAGCGCTCTACAAAGTTCACGATTTTTGATTGTTGGCGTCTACACTGCAGTAAGAATGAGAATGGTGTGATCGGGTCGGGCGAAAATGCTTGTTTATCCGCGGGTTTATCGTCCGGCTGTGAACCATAACACTGATAAAAAGACACCTTTACCAATGGGAATTTCAAATAAATTACATGTGTTGTTTTTCCGAGAGGGGTTGTAGAATAATACTTGAAAGTTTGATGTCCAAGGTGCAAGCCATCTCAGAGGAAGTTCCACTTCTCATCTCACCCTCTTTCACTCGTGCACACGTCAACTTTGTGTGTACGGCAGCTTTCTAAACCGCCTTGTATGCAATGTAGTCACACAGGCCTATACGGACTAGGAAGGGCATGGGCTGGTAGCGTGACCTGATTTTATCGGTGATAAACAAACCCTCTCCACCTGGTGAGTATAATGCCAACTCAATGACACGCATAAGTGATTTTTGGCCGTACGTGTACACGCCTTGTGCAGCTGTACAACGATCTGGACATCGTCTGCGATTTCACTGCTAGCCGGGAGAAACATTCGGTGTAACACATACCGTGGGTCGTTGAGAAGAGTTTGGGCGAAAGACTGACGTCGTCAGAAGTCTGGGAGTTAGTCACAATGTAAGTAAATTACTTAAACAACGGTGAAACGATCCGTTGTTCACAATATTACCTGACATCAAAGTATGGCTGCACTACCATGCACATTTACATATCAATCAAATCGATGTCGACCGATTGCTTTGACCCACAGGCACAGCGGGTTCTGAGCCCTCTTGTAACCGGTGACCTGCGAACATAGATCTAACTCTGTGCCTGCGAACGGTTTGCGCTTGTGTGGGCTGACCCACTCGTTTATGTAAATGGCACCGGGGGGCGTGGGGGCAAGAGGGACATGGCATAGCTCCCCACTCCTGAAAAAAAATAGGATTGCGGGAAACTGAGGACCAATAACTGGCTGCCTGATTCATAGCGTAACAGAGGATATAAGGATGCCTGTGTAAGACACTGCGTGATGGCTAATGGCTAATGGCTGTCACTATTATGGATAAAATAATAACAGTTGCCCCCATACTAAATTAAGGTCAAATTACACATTGTATCCAAAGCAATTTATCTAGTTGATATTCCACTGAGTAGTTGGATGTTCGGATAATGAATTTAGTATTCGCATTAGTTTTATTTATATTATGTATTCACATATTTATACACTTATATATATATATATTAATCCTACATATATTAGCTCAAGTAACTGAATTCGTCTTATATTTTACATATATCTGTAGCTTCATTTATTATTTTATTATACTAATTTAATTACTATGTATTTTCCTAATATTAATTTATATTTTAGAAACATAACAATGCATTTTAATGCATTTTGAATTACCATATACTTATATATTTTAATTAATACATGATTATTAGGGTATAATACTAAATACATATTTTATACTGTTAGTTACAATTGATGTTTATTTGGCCACTGTTATTGCCTGTGTATGGGTTCCTGTATATGGGTTATACATGTGGTAAAACGCCACGCACAATTATAATGGGCTTCCACAAATCTAATGCTATATCAAATAAAATATATAATTATTAGTTATGCATTTTAATAAGTAGCAACGTTATATATATAGATTCAAGATTCAAAAAACGTTATTGTCCGTTTAAAAACATATTAAAAACGGAATTTGTTCTTCGAACATTATCATTTAGCATTTAAATTAAAATGGCAGAGGGTACAAACGATTTTTTGAAGAGGTTCTTTTTTTGCTAATGGAACTTTTAGACGTCTCCCTGATGGCAGTTTCCGACAGGCTTGATTCAGAGGATGGGCAGGATCATAGAGAATTTGTGTGGATTTCCTTTTCAGTGCATCTTTATATATGCTGGACAGCTGTTTTTGATCGTTGCCAATTAACTTGCTTGCTGTGTTAACTACGCGAGCAAGCTTTACTTTATTTTTTCCACTGACATTGCCATACCATGTAATTACATTAAAAGATAGAACGCTCTCTATCAAACTTTTGTAGACAAGTTGGAGAATGTGCTGGCTAACATCAAAGCTTTTCAGCTTTCTCAGTAGAAAAAGTCGTTGTTGGGCTCTCTTGTATACATAATCGACATGTTCACAGAACGACAACCTCTCATCAAGCACAGTACCTAGATACTTAAAGCTCTTGACTATTTCAACTTCTTGATTATTTATCAATATCGGTTCCGGTTTCTGACTAATCCTTCCTCCTCCAAACACTAACTCTTTAGTTTTCGTTGTATTCTGTTTAAGAAAGGTAGAGGTAAACTGAGAAGCTAACGCATCAATTTGGAGACGATACTCAAAAAGAGATAATTCATCCTTAAGACGGCCTACAAGTGCCATGTTATCTGCGTATTTGATCAGGGTAAGAAATGAGTTGTTACATAATATGTCATTCGTATAAATTGAAAAGAGAATTGGTGAAAGGACGCATCCCTGTGGAGCTCCGGTATTTACTATAACGTCATCTGACAACACGGGATATCTGCTTAGAGAGTCGTTCAATCTGACGCGTTGTGGCCGATCACATAGAAACTGCCTAATCCATAGAATAAGGTCAGGATTTACCTCAAGGTTCAACAATTTCTTAATCAGAACATGTGGTTGTATGGTATTGAAAGTTGACGAGAAGTCCATAAATAGGACACGGACGGTAGTTCTAGAAGTGTCTAGGTGACTGGCAATTAAGTTGAACAGAGTTAGTGTTGCGTCCTCTACTGCTCTCTTAGCTCTATATGCAAACTGTAGGGGATCCATGTGATTGGCCACAGACTTAATCAGTTGATTACATACAAGTCTTTCCATGCATTTAGCAATGATAGATGTGAGCGCCACTGGTCGAAAGTTATTAAATTATATAGCGCCGGGTTTTTTGGCAATGGGCATAATAGTGGATTGTTTCCACGAGCGAGGCATAGAATGTGTGTTTAAGAGCAATTGGAAAAATCTTATAAAAAAGGGACCAAGCTGATCCGCGCAAACTTTCATAACACGGCCCTTCAAGCCATCGGGCCCATGTTCTTTGTTTGGGTTAATATATATATATATATATATATATATATATATATATATATATATATATATATATATACATATATATATACATATATACATATATACATATATACATATATACATATATACATATATACATATATACATATATACATATATACATATATACATATATACATATATACATATACATATATAATATATATATATATATATATATATATATATATATATATATATATATATATATATATATATATATATCCAGTGTATCGCTGTGGCTTATATATTTTTTTAAGATAGATCCAGTGATGCAATGGCCAATAGTTTTCTGTTCTCTCTCCTCCCCCCCCCCTCTCTCTCTCTCTCGCCGTGGCTAAAGGGTAGTGCTTCGGACTCTCAACTATCAACTAAGAGAACCTAGGTTCGAATCCTGTGCTGCAGTGTTAAAACCTTGGGCAAGTGTTTTGCACTCTACATTGCTCCAGTTCATTCAGCTGTTTACATGAGTATCTGGATATAGACAGTGCTAGATATGTATACGAGCAGCCGTCGCGCATTATAAGCAGCATATGGCTGGATGTTTTCCTAAGAAGTTGAGACTGTGTTTGATTGAACAGGTCTGCCAGGGAAGTAACGTATAAAAGCGCTTTGAGCAGTCCTGAGGAACGGATATTGCGCTATATAAGAATTTACCATTAGTTACATTTTTACTCTCTCTCTCTCTCTCTCTCTCTCTCTCTCTCTCTCTCTCTCTCTCTGTCTCTCTCTCTCTCTGTCAGTCTGTCTCTGTCTCTGTCTCTGTCTCTGTCTCTGTCTCTGTCTCTGTCTCTGTCTCTGTCTCTGTCTCTGTCTCTGTCTCTGTCTCTGTCTCTGTCTCTGTCTCTGTCTCTGTCTCTGTCTCTGTCTCTGTCTCTGTCTCTGTCTCTGTCTCTGTCTCTGTCTCTGTCTCTGTCTCTGTCTCTGTCTCTGTCTCTGTCTCTGTCTCTGTCTCTGTCTCTGTCTCTGTCTCTGTCTCTGTCTCTGTCTCTGTCTCTGTCTCTGTCTCTGTCTCTGTCTCTGTCTCTGTCTCTGTCTCTGTCTCTGTCTCTGTCTCTGTCTCTGTTTCTGCCTCTGTTTCTGCCTCTGTTTCTGCCTGCCTGCCTGCCTGCCTGCCTGCCTGCCTGCCTGCCTGCCTGCCTGCCTGCCTGCCTGCCTGCCTGCCTGCCTGCCTGCCTGCCTGCCTGCCTGCCTGCCTGCCTGCCTGCCTGCCTGCCTGCCTGCCTGCCTGCCTGTTTGTCTGTCTGTCTGTCTGTCTGTCTGTCTGTCTGTCTGTCTCCCTCCCTCCCTCCCTCCCTCCCCCTGTCTCTCCATCTCTCTCTATCTCTCTGTCTCTCTGTCTCTCTCTATCCTCTCTGTCTCTCTCCGTCTCTCTCTGTCTCTCTTTCTTTCTGTCCCTCTGTCTCTGTCTCTCTCACCCTGTCTCTCTCTGTCTATCTCTCCCTGTCTCTGTCTGTCTGTCTGTCTGTCAGTATGTCTGTCTGTCTGCCCCCCTCTCTCTCTCTCTCTCTCTCTCTCTCTCATTTTGACTGCTGTTATTATTGTCAGATGATCTGTGTAATGACGTAGTGCAACCGCAACGATGTCTTGAACGTTTCGCAGCAGATTCTGGGTTTTCGTTCGATGAAATTCAGCAGGCAAAATAGGTCTTTCTTCCCGCAGTCTGGAGACTCGCTGATATCATTTCCTCTATATCTGTGTATATAAAAGTGTTCCAAATGTTTCGTCCGACATAGGCCGAAGATAATTGCCTACAATACTTTCTGCAAAACGGTATTTTACATGCCAGCTTCTGCATGGTGTTTTATTTATGTGTCATGGTTGACAAAACAAATACGTCATTAAGAAAGGCAGGTAACATACAGATATTATGCTTGAACATTAAAATACAGCACAGGTACAGCATAGATATTCATTATCAGCAATGATGAAAATAAAGGCTCTGCGTGATCAAAATATCCTACATGACTAATTATGCGCAAGACTCCATTGCAATATACAGATATTATCTAGATATACATTCGGGGCCCTCCCCCAAACAATATTACAGTAAGTCAAATAGATAATATAATATAGATTTAACAATAGTCTCCAGTTCAATGTGTTATTCATAAGCATCCATAAATCGTATCTTGTTTGTATAAATGTTTGTGTTGTCTTTATAAATATTAATACCCCCCCTCTCTCTTATAAGTATAAAGAGACTTGTGTCATCAGCAAACATAATTGTAAGCGTTGTGTCAGATAGAGTGGTCAGATCATTTATATGAATAAAAAGAGTAAATGTTCCAAAAATTGAACCATGTCGAACTCCACGTTTTCATGTTAAAGGAAATAGAAACAAGTCATTATCTAAGATGCTTTTATTGCATATACATGTAGTATAGTATTATATGTAACATTTGGGTATGTTTAAAAATACAGAACAAAAATCTATATTTTTAAAAAGATATATTAAACACGGCATGCCTGCAGATCCCGCGGACTTTTCAGATTTAATGAGCTAAGCGATCACGTGACATAGTGACGTCAGAGTTGACACCGCTTCAGTTGTTCACTGTTAGGAAGTTGTTGCGATCATCATGGCTAGTGGATTTTGTTCCATTAAATTTTACTTGTTGTTGCCTACTACTTAAGTAATTATGTATCCACTCAAGTTACGTTTCCTTTAATTCCACAACGAGCTAATTTTCTCAATAAGATAATATGATTAACAGTATCAAACGTTTTCGCAAAATCAAGAAATATAACAATTACATACTCTTTGTTATCAATTGCCTTACAAATGTTATCAAGAAATTAGCACTGAAATATCCATAGCCGTTCCTATATCCAAATTGGGAATTATATAGGATTTGTTGTTGTTGTATAATTTATTAATCTATTATACATTAATTTTGAAGAACCTTTGAAACTACTGGCAAGATAGAAATTGGCGTATAGTTGCTAATTATTGTGGTATTACCAGTTTAAAAAAACCGGAATTACTTCTGCTATTTTAGATGGTCAGGAACGCATCCTTGATCAAATGATAAATTTACAATGTAACGTAGCCGAGAAGATAGTCTGGTGTTTGACATATGTAAACCGAATGGAGTGTCATAGTTCGAAGCCGCCAGACGGCATCAATGTTTTAATTAATTCATATATTTACGTGTGTAATAAAAATTAACATTTATAATGTACGCATGCCTTTGATAAAGAAACTAAGTTATAAGATATCTACCACGGAATACACAAAATAAAAAATACTTGTTGGAAAATTAACAATGATTTTTTATTTATGTTTATTTTGTGTGTGACATATTTCATTGTAAGTTTAATTGCCAATATTTTTTAACATACAGTATGATCAGATAAAATGGTATCTTTATTTAATTTGTTATTTTAAATTCGGCCTGAGAAAACCGATCTCTACCCTGGTGGGGAAAGGTATTTGGAGACATTGTTGGATTTCTGCAAATGAACCATTCGAACAACACACAGTTTAATGAATTTTTAATGCACCAATGTGTGCAAAACCCCGTTCTAGTACTTACAATGACTCACATATTTTATATGATAGCAATCATATAAAAAGGTATTAATTTATCGGAGCCATTTTTGTATTAGGCTAATTATCTACATTACTACCACATTTAGCTGGTGTTCTGGAGTCTTCCGGAGAAACCCGCTGTTGAAAAACATTATATATATACAATTTTATTTTATACAAGTTAAACTTTATTTTGTCTGAGCTATTCTCTTTTATTTATTTTCATCATGATGTCATAACATGTGTTTTCTATTTATAGACGATATAAATTATTTGTCTGTTTTATCTCATGATAATCAATTTCCTGTGGTAAAGTACATATTACTGTTGTTTCGACGTAAAGCTTGCATAATGATTCTCAGAAGCGTTTTCACCCTGTAAAGTTAAACCATTATTCTGACTCGCTTATTGAACAGATTGCAAACAAAACTCCGTAAATGCAGCAAATGTACATTGCCTCAGTAGTGACACCGTATATATTGCATTTTGCTTGTTTACAGGTGGACCTTTCTCTGCATACTGCTCAGCTTAACTGGAAGTTGTCTTTGTAAGTGTCTCGTCTTTCCTTACATAGTTCGATATTGAAATGCACAGTAACAGGCGTAACTGTTTTCATACTGATATCAAAAATATCAACAACAACACAATATAGTCTCCCAGATTTATTGTGTTGTACTGTATGCACATAAGCTATTTAGTGGACATATAATTTTCTATTACATACATACATGCATACATACATACATACATACATACATACATACATACATACATACATACATACATACATACATACATACATACATACATACATACATACATACATACATACATACATACATACACACACACACACACACATACACACACACATACACACACATACATACTACATACATACATACATACATACATACATACATACATGCATGCATGCATGCACGCACGCACGCACGCACGCACGCACGCACACGCACACGCACACGCACACGCACACGCACACATACACACACACACACACACACACACATATTCATATAATATTCACAAAAAGGACAGACAGAAAGGAGCACCACTCACGCCGAATAACAGTCGAAATAGTGAAGCCAAACCAACATGTGGCGCACCCGGCGTCTGTCTAGGATAATTCAGTTCAATATAATTCAGTTCAGTTCAATAACTTTATTCATGAAAATTACATGCTAATAAAACGTATACAATGACTAATAACAGCTAACATAAAGGCTTGTTGCCAATGTAATAGCGACACAGTGGTGATGTGTACAGTGTATCATTATTCATTATACTCTTAGTAGGGTCTAGAATTGCAGTTTCATGGTCATTCTCTGGCTTCTAAGGTTTGACGATTGATTTTACTTCTATAGACCTCTTAAACAAAATGTATACCTTAGGTACGTCTAAAAATGCCTGCATTTTTCGGCAGCGGGCCAAATCCAAAATGGCCGCTTGCGCCATCTCGAAATAATTACTTTTGAACCAAAGCGCCAAGTCATTCATGAAGACACTTTTTCGGGTACGGCGTCCACGCGGATTCCCAATTTTGACATCAGTTTGACGTTATGATATCAGTTGGTCCCATGAATCCAAGATTGCAAGTAAACCACGGGGTATGTCGACTACGATACATTATTTCGACTAAATCGATGCGCTGATGCAATGTATGAAGATGACAGATCGAATAAATGTCAATGTCACATGGTAAGGTCAAGGTAATTCAAGGGTAATCTTCAAAGTAATATATAATGGTTAAGGAATCGAAGTCCAATTAATATAAAGCGAGCGAGAACCCCGCTGCCGGACATGATGAATAATGATTATAGAAGTGAGCTCCTTATTGGATGACGGCCATATTGGCTGGAGACAAGGGAACATTTTAAGATTCTGAGAAATTTGAGTCTCTCCCAAGAATCCAGCGTTGTTGCTCATGCGGCACTGGAGGAGGATGCCGACATCGAGAGCCTCATCACCAACATCTTGTCAGTCCTGGACCCAATTAATATAAAGCGAGCGAGAACCCCGCTACCGGACATGATGAATAATGGTTATAGAAGTGAGCTCCTTATCGGATGACGGCCATATTGGCTGGAGACAAGGGATAACCTTAAGATTCTGAGATATACGAGTCTCTTCCAGTTGTTGCTTATGCGGCACTGGAGGAGGATGCAGACCTCGAGAGCCTCATCACCAACATCTTCACCCAGACGGAGGCCAGTGACTGGCGGACTACCGTACTTCCTGTCCACGGCGGACGTGCTGATGCAGAATGTGCACGCAGTCCACGTTTGCAACTGGGACGAGTACGTCAGCTCTCTGTGCGCCATGCTGCCATGGATGGTAGCGTACGACAACAATAGGTACGTGAGATGGCTGCCTGATTTCAACATGTCAATCCAGCAACCGATGCAGAACTATAGTTTTGACCAGTCTGAGGCTGACACTGTCCTCGTCTCCGCTTACGCAGCTCTGCGCGAGTTAGGCTACCGTGGACCTGGTGTCATTGATGCCGCTGACACAGATGCATATGTCGCGGCAGCGGTAATCTCGCAGCAACTGCTGGTATGCTCCGTATCAAGAGAAAGCAGTAGATAATTTTCTGCCGAGGTAGCTGACGAGATGGCAGACTGTATTGTGCAGCTGCACTGTATGACTGGCTGTGGTGCCAACACAGGCTTCTACGGAGAGAGTAAGAATTCGGTGTATGACCAGGTGGCGAAGAGCCCTGTGGCGCGACGGCAGCTCTCGCGGTGCGGAGAGAGCCTTAACCTTGAGGAGGAGGTAGTGGAGCAGTTCACACGACATGTCTACAACAAGAGTAGCACCATGGCTGAGGCCCGCGAAGTCGAAGAGAATGAAGAACAAATATCATTAGTCCGTCTCCCTCCAGATGCAGATAGCCTACGCCAACACAGCTTCCACGCCAACTACTTGGCACATCTAATGCATCACCCGTCCCTGAAGCACCACCCCTCGCCATGGCTGGGTGCTGGTGTGTAGTCGCTATCGCCCTATCGCCCTGCCGCCACACGCGACCTGCTCTCCCAACGCTACAATGTCGTGTCATTTGGCTAAACAAAATGGCCAAAAAGTACAATTTTTAAGGTAACATTATGTTTGTTGACATGTTTGAAGTGCTTTCGTGTGATAACAATTCAAGTTACAGCTATTAAAAAGAAGTATAATTAGTCATACATTCTTCATATTTCTTTACTGCAAAAAATCAGTTTGGAGGTAGTTTGCTTAACCCACAGCAATACCAAGGTAAAATGGGTTTTGACGTTAATATATTTCACTGAGCATAGTTTACAAGCGTTTTTTTTTTAGATACTGTATAAATGTATACTCCATCTTCCTTTCTCGCTCAAAAGTTACGTTTTCGCTCTACCCGAAGGCGGCCATCTTTGACCGGATGATAGCCATCTTGGATGTGTGGGTCAAAATGATGTCATAACGTCAAACTGATGTCATAATCGGAATCCTTACGTCAAACTGGTGTCAGAATCGGACGACTTACCAAAAAGTGTCTTCATGCATAATTTTGGGCGCTTTTATTAACAATTTTTTTCTCGAGATGTTGCCAGCGGCCATTTTGGATTTGGCCCTCTGGCGGAAGATTCCAGCATTTGTAGTGGGACCTTGGCCAAAATCTTTAAAAAAAGGTCTCTCGAAGTCAAATCAATCGTCAAACCTTAGTAGCCAGAGAATGATCGCGAAACAGCAATTATATACCCTACTATATATAATATTGCATTCCATTCACACGTCGTAACTACGCACCGGCGCTATCTTTTCAATGCTATAGCATATCAATTTCATTGAAATAGTACAACAATCATCATAGTTTTGTGTTCATATGTACAGAACATATTTTATTCTGAAGGCAATTATTTATTTTTACATAATGGTACTCTTATTCATCGTTAATTTTTTTTAAATACTGGACGCAGGTGCATGCAATGTGCTGATATCAAATCTATATACGGCTGCCGTAGGACTTTGTATGTTTGGCTTATGAAACGACTTCAGGTCTTACACATTTCTCACTCTTGAAGTTGTAAAAGTTTGTTTTTCATCTTCAACAAAGCATGAAGAGCAATAATAATAAATACATATATACATATATATTATATTATATATCTATCTATCTATCTGTCTGTCTGTCTGTCTGTCTGTCTGTCTGTCTATCTATCTATCTATCTATCTATCTATCTATCTATCTATCTATCTATCTATCTATCTATCTATCTATCTATCTATATATATATATATATATATATATATATATATATATATATATATATATAATATATATTATAGACAAGTTGACGTTCCAGACCGTCACACCGGCTTCACTAAGACCAGTGGAGTGGTGCCTCTTTTCGTCTATTTTCTTTGATATGTTCGCAAACCATTCCAAAAGACTCGACACATGATGTGCCACGGATTTGGGGATGGAATTTAAAACATGTAATAGACACAATAACGACGAATACATCTAATGTATCTATTCTTCTTTTCTAGGTATTGCACAAGACAATTTTGTCATTGTCACTAACAACCACGATTTGTATCAACTTGATTTGGCAAACAACACATTACTACTACTTCCTATAAAACGAAACTACGTAAGCTGGACGAAATATGATCCAACTGAAATGAAACTCTATACTGTGAACGATGTTAATGATACCATGCACAGTTCCAAGCTGGATGGGACACATTCTGAAATAATCGACCAAACACGTAAGTTACTTTACACATTCACCAACAATAATTAATGCCATATCATAGTAACATAGTTTTATTATCCCAGGAGAAATATGGTTTACATAGCAACAACTATTTCATTACGATTTGTATATTTGGAAATTACGTAAACAACAGTATCCAAAGAAATTCATTTGCGGAAATGTATAGTTTAAATACCGGATAATATGGATCTCAAAACTGCCGCACGACATCTATAAATTATGCTATTATAAATGTCACATATGCCATAACAATCGTTACGCATGCTTTCATATTTTGAAGTCCAATTATAGCTAAATTTGAATGGTTATAAACCACGAAGTTCTACGCACTGGAAGTTAAAACAAAACATTTGACATGGATATTATATTGAAAATGTATTATAAAGTATCGCTATGGTCATCCATTGAAGTATTTTTTCTATACACTTTAATTATGTAGATATACAGATCTGTGTATGTTTATTGGCTGGTTGAAAGTGAATTTCCTGTTTCAGCTGGCTTTACACCGACATATGACAGAAGTATTGATATAGACTTTGTTTCTCGACTGGTGTACCACGTGGAGAATGCTGGTTTTGCAAAGATCTTCTGGGTCATGGCCCTGGATGGACGTCATCACTTCACTCTCTTCACACACGTTTCATCATCTGAACACTCATACAGTTATGGCGATGATATTGTGATAGCCCCTCTTCGTGGGTAAGTGAGAAAGTGGCAGTTCTGTATCTCATGATCTAGCGATACAAACAGAATCAGCTAATTCTAACTTGTAATTATTCTAGTCACTTACACTTGTTTCGTCCATATGTACTGGAATATGTGTGTTATAGCATCCCATAATCCAACTAAGAACTCCAAGATGCTGTTAAACCAGTGAAAGGTGCTGAAGAAGAATGAAATACATGTTTGAAATATCTTTCCATATGTTGTTGCAAATATGACATAACGTTCACTATTTGCAATTATGTTGTCACAAAACTAATCAGTGTAGGCCAACCGTTGTCAGTAGCACACAAAATAATATAAATAAGGTTTATTATATGATCAACAAATCTCTCAATTTGTAGACGAAACATTCCAGCAATTCTGCAATCGTTCATTTGTCTTTTCACGAGTAATTTGCGAAATCGAATATATGCGCATTTTCCATCCGGTCCTTGTCGGCGTCACAGAAGTAATTTCCACTGTTTCCACAACACTGGTGTTTCATTTGTACCACGGCAAAACAATAACGCGATGTTGTAAAAATAAGAACAATAAGAAGATATTTGTCCCGTAGAAAGCACAGAGTAGGCCCAATATATTGAAAATAAGTGTAAACACCTATAATCGTGTCATAATTGTGTTGCAGTATGATGTATTGGTACTTGAACATAAATGGCTCCATACACATGGCGGCCATGGACGGCACACTGCATAATGTATTAGTCAATAATTGTGGCGAAGGATTCTCGGACGAACTTGCCATTGATACAGAAGGTACTCTATCATCTTACCACTTACGGCCACGCATTAACAACTCTTGGGTGAATGTTTTTTTTATTGTAATTGACAGCAGCAATACATGTTTTGTTAAGCAAGTCCTCAGCAATTGCGCCGCCATTTTATCATTACACTACAGTCATGAGTACTTGCTGAAATTCCAACACCCCGCCGAAGTATCGTTGTCAAACCTTCAATTTAAAGTCCCCAATACAACAAACAATAAGTCGTAAGGCGGTCCAAGGGGAGAGAGGACGCGATCCTGACGCCGATTCATCAGGTGTGTTTTCAGATCACCACTTGCCACAATTACATTTTCAAATGTACGCTCCATTCGTAATAAAATGGAGATATTTTTTTCTCTGATATCACCCTTGATTCGGACTAATACAGAAGTCGGCGCAATTTACTGTGCTTCACAGAAACTTTGTCAACATCCTGATTTGGGAATTACTTGTTTGGCTTCATTACGTTTCGACAGAGAAAATAATAAAACGGAGAAAAACATTGAGGATTAAACAGTATCAATGTTTATATAGGCGAGTGCATACATATTGGGATATTGTGAAATGGGATACTGTGAAATAATGACAGTCTCGGTTCGACCTCACTACCTCCCACGTGAACTGGGGGCAAATGACGGACATAAACTATTTTCAATCTTATGTCATTCATTACATGTGCTCCACATGTCACTGTTTTTGTTACCTTTGAATGGAGCTTCTGAATCACACTTATATAATTCATCACAGCTTCAGACATCACCGCTTCAGATCCCTCTCTATGTATAACATGTTCTTTGTAAGAAAGTCTTAGTGATTCTGATTTATGTTGAACTGATTTTGTTTTGTATCTCCCCACACTGACATTTTTGCTTTGTGTAGGTAGACGAATCTACTGGAAAACGTATCCCCAAATGAAGCTCACAGTACAATCGGTAAAAAGTGATGGCAGTGACCGAAGAATCTTGATACAGAGACAAGCATCGAACAAAAACAAAGGGTTGGCCTTCCTGGGAAATTCACTGTATTGCACCATTGACGATAGGCATTCAACAAACGGGTATGTAATAATGATATATTTTAGATACTCGTAACAGGATGTAACTGTTCATTGATACAACATGCTAGTGTATATTATCAATATGTCAATTTATTTACTTTTTTATTGCATCTTAAATTTTCGGAGATCAATGTAACCCTGACTACTTTGCTAATTTACTAGTTGGTAGTTGGAAGTTGATGAACCTAGCGCCCTTTTATCAATAACCCACTTCAATCAAGAATCTCCAGCTTGTAACACCACACCGTTTTCAAGCCAAACTAAGTGCATGCATACCTACTTAGGCCTGTTTGACCGCTGGGAGCATAGGCCACCGATCAAGGAACTGTTTTCTTCCGTGGCCATCCTCTCCAGGTGTAACCCATCTCTTTTTTCCCTTTCTCTGTATATATAATTACTTTACATAATAATTATTTTTGTTGGTCCCAACATGGAACCTTGAGGAACACCACACGCTATGTTTAGTATTTCTGAATCAAAATTTCTAAAACAATTTTTTATCCATATCAGTGCGATACCATGCACACCAAAAAATTGCAATGTTTTACACAATATATCATGATCAACAGTATAAAATGTCTTCTTTTGGTCAATAGATACTCCAACAGCATACTTATTATTTTCTAGTGAAGTGACTGACATATATCGAACTATCGATTGTAACGCTGAACAATATGTCGTTGAACAGCGACAGTCGAGTGCTAAGGTACATGAGCAATTCATATATTTCACGCCTGCTACGAGGAACACGCATCGTTCGCACATCAACCACTAAGACATGCGATTTAGATCCAATGCCGACAGATATGGTGAAGGAAAACATCGACTTGCTCGCGCCACTGTTAACCGACATCGTAAATGCATCCCTGCAAGCAGACATCGTACCAACGAATATGAAGCACGCCTCAATAGTAACATAAAGATAACACTTATTAGGGTATTAATACAATGTGCAATTATGTTGTAGACATTCCTTCTTCATAGCAAAACTTAACATATCTGGAATAAACCAGCAGACACTTCAGCAAGTTGGACCTTCAATGAGAGGGTCAGGGGGGCCTATGACAGCCTACAGAACATTAAAAGACATCGAAGGTAAGGCAGCTGCGTTGCTGATGACGTAAGACCAGAATGAATATTGATATGTGCGTCAATTTATATATCATTGTGGGGTAGACTCTTGGAAACAGTGCTTCGTGTTACTTAACGATTGTTGGGAATTATTAAAGTTAATTGTTGGCGTTTATGGAAAATATGAGTCATGTGAGACAAAATGACACAATGTAAGTTGCTGTTGTGGAATAGTCACGTAAGGAAGGTACAAGAGACGAAGCAGCTGCAAATAAACACGAAATGGCAGAATTAAATAATAACAATTATTAATACTCTATGACCTGTCACTATATTGATACTCTATGACGTTTTAATGCAGTAATTTAATTTTATTGTATATTGTGAATCTAACTAGTGTTATTATTAGAAAATGTAAATATCGTTTGTGATGCAGAGGCAAGCTCACTTGAAACGGCAGGCATTGTAAATAAGATGTTACTCTATTTATATGCAGCATAAGCTTAGCGTCGAACAAGTAACTTTCCCAATACACACATTTGCCCTTCTTGACATTGCACAGTTTTACAGACCTTAGCAACAATGCAAACTCGATCATACGCTCTTGGTCCAGAAAAATAGTCGCAGTGAACCTTACAGTGAAAGGGGAAAAGACGGTGTTTGCCATCTTGAGGTCTTTCAATATTCGATCGATGTCCTGCCTTTGTTGTGGGAAATGAATCTACTGCCGAAGTACATGATTAGGCTCTACAAAACGAATGTTACAGCTACAGTGCTACTGCCATATTTAGTGGACAGATTGGTTTAGTTAGAATACCAAGTTTTGCATTACATTTAGGTCATCCTTGTGAATATAAGAATGGCGGATGTGAGCACGTCTGTATACCGACACCCACTGGCCGTCGCTGCGCCTGTCGCGATGGCTTCAACTTCGTTCAAGGGACCAAATGCTCAATTCCAACATGTGAGTTTGTTCCCCTTATTAACCTATCACAAAAGTCATATCGTCAGTGTATCTGCAACACATGCTAATTTCCACCCTTCCCTGCATTACTAACCCATAGAATCGATGGCTAGCGGGCTGGCTGTTAGGATGACTGGCTAATCTACTTAGTCAACTGATTTACACGCTCAGTCACCCAGTCACCCAGTCACCCAGTCACCCAGTCACCCAGCCACCCAGCCACCCAGCCACCCAGCCACCCAGCCACCCAGCCACCCAGCCACCCAGCCACCCAGCCACCCAGCCACCCAGCCACCCAGCCACCCAGCCACCCAGCCACCGAGCCACCGAGCCACCGAGCCACCGAGCCACCGAGCCACCGAGCCACCGAGCCACCGAGCCACCGAGCCACCGAGCCACCGAGCCACCGAGCCACCGAGCCACCCAGCCACCCAGCCACCCAGCCACCCAGCCACCCAGCCACCCAGCCACCCAGCCACCCAGCCACCCAGCCACCCAGCCACCCAGCCACCCAGCCACCCAGCCACCCAGCCACCCAGCCACCCAGCCACCGAGCCACCGAGCCACCGAGCCACCGAGCCACCGAGCCACCGAGCCACCGAGCCACCGAGCCACCGAGCCACCGAGCCACCGAGCCACCGAGCCACCGAGCCACCGAGCCACCGAGCCACCGAGCCACCGAGCCACCGAGCCACCGAGCCACCGAGCCACCGAGCCACCGAGGCACCGAGCCACCGAGCCACCGAGCCACCGAGCCACCCAGCCACCCAGCCACCCAGCCACCCAGCCACCCAGCCACCCAGCCACCCAGCCACCCAGCCACCCAGCCACCCAGCCACCCAGCCACCCAGCCACCCAGCCACCCAGCCACCGAGCCACCGAGCCACCGAGCCACCGAGCCACCGAGCCACCGAGCCACCGAGCCACCGAGCCACCGAGCCACCGAGCCACCCAGCCACCCAGCCACCCAGCCACCGAGCCACCCAGCCACCGAGCCACCCAGCCACCCAGCCACCCAGCCACCCAGCCACCCAGCCACCCAGCCACCCAGCCACCCAGCCACCCAGCCACCCAGCCACCCAGCCACCCAGCCACCCAGCCACCCAGCCACCCTCACTCCGACTCCGACTCCGACTCCGACTCCGACTCCGACTCCGACTCCGACTCCGACTCCGACTCCGACTCCGACTCCGACTCCGACTCCGACTCCGACTCCGACTCCGACTCCGACTCCGACTCCGACTCCGACTCCGACTCCGACTCACTCACTCACTCACTCTCATTCCAAAGCAAGCTAGTAGTTATGTTGCCGAGCTCCACCGTTTATTGGTTGATGTAAGAGTTGGAAATAACTACAAGGAATAACCGCGTCTGGAAATTAGAATGATTGATTAACTAACTGATTTTCAGCAATTCACATTTTCTTGTCTTAATTGCAGACACCTGTCCGCAGGAATACAACACCACAAGAGGACGCGTTCACAGTCCGGGGTTTCCGGGCTATCGAAATAACGTACACTGTGAGACAAGGTTGCAGTATCTCGATTATGACCGCAAAAAAGAATGGCGTGTCTTCCTCGACATTGAAGAGTTTGACATAGAAAAGGAACATGACTTCCTCCTTTATCTTTGGCACTGGCATTCAGATATAGCTATGGAACCGATGTATCTGCACAATAAACAAAACTACACAAGTAAGTTCATACTTATTCCTGTATAACATCCAAATGTTTAATGTGCGTTGGTAATTGGTAGAAACATTATACTAACAACAAAGTGTATGTTCCTCCCCAGAAACGTTTCAGGTGTTCCACCGCATTCTTGAGAGGTTTCATATATAATCAGAATATTTCATTATTCTGATTATATATCACTGGTACTAACCAATATGCCGTTATAGTTATAGTTATAGTATTATCATCATCAGTATATTTACACAACACTACACTGACACGTGATAACAGCGTTGGCAGAAAGCGCCAACGCCAACAAGATCATGACCTATTTCTTGCAGCATGCACCTCGCTTAAAATATGAAGTCCTTTCTCTCCGAAAAAGAATTATCCGAATTTTAGCTATGCATGATAACCATGCTTACATATGCTTTACTATCTTATCATTAGTTATGTTAAAAGTAGATATGCCATAGATCCTCTGAGAAGAGGATGCGCCGTAAATAACAACCTGCAACACCACTCTCATGGTAAACATAACAGAAGTTGGCAACAGGTCGCATCAGCATTAGCAACATCTCAAGTATACTAGGCTCTGTCTGCTATAAACACACAATTCAACAGTCGCTAGCACTCTTATGGTTCGTCCGATCCCAGCTTTCTTGATATCGTTTGAAAGTCGTCATTTTCTGCTAGTCATGTATACGTATGGTTACCTATAATCCTTCAAAAATAACTTCTATAATATAGCGGACTGTGCCGATTCCGGTGTGTACGATACAAGCGAATGAAGTTGGTTCGTCAACACTGCTCATCCAAGTACCAAATGAGGTGCCAGAGCGTCACTTGGGCCCGCGCCTCTAATTAAA
>OZ024856.1:6809812-6954812 GCA_964017155.1 Oasisia sp. SBJ-2009 | reverse complement strand
TATCAAATAAATAAATAGTATTAATGGTGTTCATGATGTGCATATACAAGTATCAAATAAGTAAAAATATTTCAGTGTACATTATGTACCTACACATGTATCAAATATGTAAATATTATTTGTGTACATAATGTACATACATAAAGATTTCTTCTCGCAAAATCTTCCATTAATTCGATAGTTATATCAGAATGCCAAATGTCCACAAAGTAGTTAACCGTTTCGGTTTTTTTTCTTCAGAAAGGTGAGCGCAACAAGCCAAAGAGGATACTCCGAAATGGATCCCTACCCTCTTCCTCGAGCGGATGAGGTAGACATAACGCCAGCCACATACGATACTCGACTGGAGTAGACGCACGCGAAATAATCGGCCATCCGTGCGACCTGATCGTGTTTGCAGGGACGTTCGTTAAGCCACAGTCATACTTTCCCGGATCGGGGGCCGGACGGCCCCGGACCAAATATCCCGGATGTGGTGGTCCGGCTGATTTGGGTCATTTTGTGCATAGCAGTCACACTTCCCCGGATGAGACACGGTCCAGCCACGGATTATAAACCCGGATGATGCCGGTAGACACCGGAACAAGCCAGAGGATAACTCACGGAATGTGCCGGAGAACTCACCAAATAACCCGGTCCACCCACGGAATAGCCCGGATGAGCCACGGTAGTGCCCGGAAAAGCCCGGAAGACCTCCGGAACGCCCCGGTTGAGCCAGGATCGGAAAAATCCGGGGATCTACCCGGATGTTTTCGATGTAAGCGAAAAACAGCAGACCTGCACTCAGCATATACAATGTCTCCTTCCTCGTCCCAGCATCAAGCCGATATTGCGCACGTCATGACTTACAGCGACCAAACAATCACCAATGCACATTGTGTGTACCTAGGTTTAGTGTAGCCTTCTTTGTTTAAAGCTTTTGGGCATGGCACACGTGATGATGTTGTCGAGTAGTGTCCCACTACACATTTTTGTATATGCACGACAGCCGCCTCATGGCGGGGTTTCACTAATACGTAGAGTTGAATGTTGTCAGCATAAAAATGAGACATCAAGTTGTTCTTGCGAATGTTCTTAGCAACTGCTGCAAACGGAGTCAGTACACACATCGGGGGCGAAGTCTGCGTTGTTGAAATTCTGACTCGGTTCGGATCGAATTATCGAAATCTCTATTGCTATTTATAATAAACACTATCATGCAAGCCGCACCGTAAGTAAACATACTAGTGGTAGTAGACATTAGGTTCGCAAGTAAAGCTATAACTATGCTTAATCACTTATATGTTAGGTGATAGTATTTTTATTCGATATATATATATATATATATATATATATATATATATATATATATATATAAGTTAAAATGATGTTTTATATGTATGTATGTGTGACGTAGCTTTTACTTTTAAACCTACTCGTATGATAACTCTACTACAAGATACATGACGATGCAGACATGCATACATAGTATATGGTTTCTTAATAAATGTATAATAAACTAGAAGAGTGTTGTTGTTATATCCCACAGGTGTTGCATGAGACCAAGAAACGTCGGCATGATAACATTTACGAAGCACTGTGTGAGTGGTGTGACAGGTATGATAGGTTTCCAAGTGTGTCATATGTGACATATACACATGTGGGCACATGAAACATTTGAACAAGTGAAACATGTGTAACAATTGTGACAAGAGTTGTGATATTTGTAACATGTATAACAGGTGTAGCCGGTGTGACAGGTGTGACGGTGACCGCATGTACCAGACGAGCAACTATTCAGGTTTTACATGAAATATGTTTATTTGACCCTAAATTAGATTACACAGACTCAGTATAAAAGTACATTACTATGTCATATATATCAGCTATACTCAAACGAAACTCACCATGACTCGTTAAAACAACATGGTAAACAACAACGGTGAATCGTGGTCTCTCACTCATATCAAGACAGATATGTCGCTGTCATAGGAGCCATTGTTTTCATACCAAACAAATAATTGGCCTCGCTTCATACATATTTCCAATTACATATATTTTTGGTAATGCTGTGCATGTCTATCTTTTTGCAAATATAATTTGGCTCTAGAGTGCACGTGATAGTATAATTGTATATATATATATATATATATATATATATATATATATATATATATATATATATATATATACATATATAATTGTCCATATTTCCTTAGATTTGCAAACTTTGCTTACATAATATATAACAATTTGATAATTATGTTTTTAGTATATGAGAGATAATATTGTATTTAGTATGCAAAACCACGTACAGTGTGAGGTAATGTTTTTCTACAACTAATTTTTGAGTTTCAGCTATAACCTAAGGCAAGTTGTATTTAAAGGAACATGCAACCATAGTGTTGAAAATGCGTTAAAATCCCCCCAATTCCCACATACTATTCATGATAGAATATTGTAACACATGCATTTTTTGTTTAATTTGGTAAGAATGTTATACATTATAAAATTCATCTTGAAACGTACATTTTCACTGACCATGGGCGCTGCCATTGTTGCCCATTTCACGGGGAACTCACGAAGAGTAACGCGAGAGAATGCGTGAGTGTGACGTAGGCTGTCCACCACTCTCGGCAATTATAGGCGGTGCGCAACATGTAAATACTAGCATAGCGACATGAATCTAGTTGTTTTATGAGTCTTGTGATAATGAAATGCTTGAATGTCAAGCATACGGATGTCAAAAGAAGGCACGAGAAGAGTCCGTGAAAGGAAAGAGATTTTTCCAAATGCCAATACATTCTCTACGAAGCGCGTGTTGGCGATGAAATAGCTCCACAATATAGCCACAGGTACGGGTCATACTGTGGAATAATTCAATTTCAACCGGAAAATGATTTGCCAGGACCATGTCACCGTTTATCTGGAACACATGTTGCCGGGATTGGGTGAAAGACAACTGTTGAACGAAGCTACTGTCCCCATCTGAATTTGTGCGCAAAACGAAAAGTCCGGGGCCGAAGCGAAGGGTCGGTGTTGCACGCGAAGAACTGTCTCGCAAAAGGGACGAATATAATGTATGCAAATACTATGAAAGGGGTGCTAGAATATCATTTAATGTATTTCCTATATAATAATAAAAATCAATGATTAGTAAAATATTCATTGCGCGACGGTCGATTGGAATAATTAGTTGGATAAACTATTTGTTTACATGTGAAAGTGGGCGATAATAAAAGTTATTAAGCTCCGTCGAACCAACCAAGTCCAAAATGGATTGCGCAATTGCCTATGGCGCTTTGTTGCAGTCTCTACTTGAGCATCATTATTCTTTATCCTATTCTATGAATGTTTATATTATAAGGGACGCCGTTTTTGTTAGCTAACGCTCTGTAACTATAATTAAATGGATGGATAGATCTCAGACTCAGTGGGTACGTGAAGAATTCGTTTTGTTTTGCCCACCCGAGGCGCTAGCGGTGGTGGAGATATGACGTCACACACCCACAGGCGAAATGTCTATGAGATATGATTCAATGAACATTGTTTAATGGTTTAAGCAATTTTTACTTTTTGGGTTGCATGTTCCTTTAAGACATTTCTGCAAAATATGTTGTCACATGTAAGTAAACGTCGAAGAACCAGATTCATTACGAGACAACGATCTAAGGAAGCATCGTTAAAATTTGTTACCGCATGCATGAAACGACACTGTACATTTCATATGTTATCATTTGTGCTATTGCTTTACACGTCAGTTGTGCTACAGTACGTTAGGTCCTCGACTATCGGTAAACAGAATAGTTCGGCTAGTTCAATCATATCCGTCCCCGACTTCTCCGTGTTCGGAATTAATATAAAGTTGTAGAGATTAACATTTGTCACTTGTGCTTCACGGAGGTTACAACTAGATACTTGTCTTAAAACATACAGTATAGTAATAGAAACTGACACAGGATTGGAATAATGAAAATAATAATATTAATAAAGCAATGTTATAGTCAATCTAACAATAACGACATACCCAGCACCAAAGCTAAACATCTCAAAGTAATAACGCAATATTAACATAATACTAAGACAAGACTATAAGCTACACGTCTCTTGATATACTACCATCTAAACGCCTATACACACCGGCGCGGTGGCCATATTGGGGAGGTCGCTATATGGTTCTTACATAGACGTTGAGAACTGGACATAGTTGGAGCCAGGCACGACAGCGAAGGAGCAGCACACACAACTGGCCAAGACCGCGTCCGATTGATTGGACCAGTCCAACAGCAGTCGAATTCGAATACAGCGGAATGTATTTATCTCAAACGTACGTGTGGTGTAACGTCATATTTCGGGGACAGTTTTGTGCTGCTCTCGTATATAACGCTTTCGAGGCATCCCAGTCACGTTTCGGAGACACTAATGCTACCTAACGTCAAAGTAATGTGGCCCTCTACCGTCACGGCGGCGTCTTCACGACCCATAGTTCTCATCATAACCGCCAGAGCCTGCAAGGAAATGTTGTTCTTCTCGCAGTGGTTCAGCAGCACCTCAGTCGGACTCCTCCTTCTCTGCAGGTAGCCGACGTTGTGGTCGAGTCCCAGTTGCGCGGCCAATTCTCGCCAGTCGTGGCCGCTTACCTGGTCGAGCGGATCCAGCAGCAAGGCAAGGCTTGTCTTCAGATCGTCAGGGATTACACATTCGTCTTCTACTAGTTTGGGTAACGTTTCTGGGACGTCCCTGACTTGCAAAAACGACTCTATCGTCGACGCGGCGTCCTCCCGTTCAATGGTTCTCATTGTGTTGGCGAGCGAACAGAGACTGGCATTCCTCATTTCCCAAACCATCAACAACAGCTCCATCGGATAGCCCTTGTTCTGTAAATACGGAACCTTCTCGTCAAGTCCGAGTACACTCGCCAGGTGTCGCCAGTCGTGACCTCGAATGTGATCCGGAGGGTCCAACAGAGAAGCCAGCTGCATCTTCAAGATATGCGGGATGGTGTTCAGTCTAATCGTTGTGTCTATCTGACGAAGATGTCGCGTATTATCCTGGAACTGAACATTCCACAATTTGTTTATTAAAGCACTTAATTTCATACTTCAAGAAATTATATTTCTGCAATATTATACCATCTGTTAGATTAATGAAGATAGGAAGACGTCTATTAAACATGACATATCAAGACAGAAAAACAAACGTCTGAGGAACTGAGAAGACAAGGTCATAGACGTGATTGAACAAGTCAGAAGATGGTAGTGGACCTTGGCACGGCAAGTCAGTAAAATACAACATAACCGATGGACATCGTGCATCACCATCTGGGAACCTTACGAAGGGAAACAATTTAGAGGAAGACCGGCGAGACAATGGAGGGACGACTGTTGTTTACGAAGTGCTAGTTTCAGTTACGTATTTCTGCCAGTTTTAGTCGATCTTAACAGTGACTCTTATTATCATATACGTGTTGATCACCTTACGATTACACGTATACGTGACATCTTTCATTAGGCCGAGCCGATGTGATAGATTTTAAGTATTTTAATATTTAGCTGGATATCTGGGCCTTTTATCGCCCAACGGGTGATTCTACCAGGTGAACGAACAATAGGTAAAAGCAATAACATCAGCTTAGCAGCTTAGTTGTAACAAATTGTACCGGTTCCGCCTGAATAACCATGGACAACGACTCTAGCCCGGTGGCTAACAGTTCATGTGATAGCTGTTGCGGATCACCTGAACTAACGGTTCATCTGCCGCCAGTAGACGTCACTTGTGACCCGGTGAGTGACAAGACCAGAAAAGCGCGCCGGAAAGTTGCGAAAGATAAACACGCAGGCAACTGGAAATACTGTGTGAAGACCTGCATACACAACGGCAAGGACAACAATCAAATGGTTCAATGCCATTTGTGCCAGTCGTGGGTGCACCCGGAGTGTGTGGGTGAAGACGATAAGGACATTGTAGGCATTTGGTCCTGTACGTCCTGTCGTATGCTACCGACACTCGTGGAGCGTCTACTCGAGAAGACGTCCCTGCTCGAGTCGCTGGTCGTAACACTCGAACGATCGAACCAGCAACTTGTGTCCTTGATGGGCGAGCAGAGCCAAGAAATACGAGGCCTGCGAGAAGACATCGCGACAAGCAAGCGTCCAGACGGCTACGCCGACGACAACGATGGGAGACCACAGGCCGTGACACTGCTTGTGGGGAACAGCCTGCTACGTGACGTACACGTTGATAAAACGTCCAGTGGCAATCCCATCAAGATTCGAAGGAAGTCAGGCGCCACTCTCGCCGATATCGAACAAATGATCGATGACGCGGCTAATACTTTATTTAAACTAGATTCCGAGGGGGGATTCACAGAGAAGCCAAATACTGGAGGCACAGATAAGGACAGCACAAAGAAAACGGCAAAGAACAGTCTGAAAAACTCTACCACATTTGGTTATAAATGTGTTTGTTTAAATGCAAGGAGCATAGTAAACAAAAGAAATGAACTAAACATTATGGTAGAAGATACTGACCCTCACATAATAGGTATAACTGAATCTTGGGCCACCCCCGACATATCAGATGCCGAATTAGGAATGACAGGATATGTCATGTTTAGGAAAGATAGAATAGGGAGAAGAGGAGGTGGCGTTATTTTATATATTAAAGAATCCATCCAGGCTTACGAAATAAAATTAGAAAAATGTGATGCAGAATGTGAAGAAGCTGTCTGGTGTAACATAGTTTCAGGAAACTCAACGTTAACTGTTGGGTTAGTTTATCGAAGTCCAAACATAAACACAGAAGAGAATGAGAAAATACAAAACGCTATAAAGGAAGTCAGTAAACGGGACTGTATAATTATGGGGGATTTTAACCATGGGCGTATACAGTGGAAATCTCTACAGAGTACTGGGAGTGAAGATCAAAAGTTTTTAAATTTAGTACAAGACAGTTTCCTTATTCAACATGTGTTAGAACCAACAAGGGGTGAGAACGTGTTGGACATAGTGTTGAGCTCACAGAAGGAATTTATTGATAATGTCAGGATATGTGAGCCACTGGGATGTAGTGATCACAACCAGATATATTTTATCATCAAAGTAAAAGGAGAACAGAATCGAAAAATACGGTACAGGAAAAAATTTCACAAAGGAAGATATAAGGACATGAGGAAATATTTAGCAAAGATAGACTGGAATAACACACTGGAGAATAAGACAGCAAAAGAATGTTGGAATATCTTAAAGAGTGAAATTGACTGCATTGTCGAAAAATTTGTCCCCTTGAAAAAACAAGGGAAACGGTCAAAAAAGAAACACTTATCAAAACAAGCCATTAGAAAAATCAAATACAAGCAAATGATGTGGAAGACATATAGACATAATGGAAGTGAAGAAGACTATGCCATTTATAAAGAAGCACTTAACCAAGCTACAGCTGAAATTAGAAATTCAAAGAGAAGCTATGAACAAAAATTCGCTTTTAATATAAAACATGACAGCAAGAGTTTTTATGCGTGTGTTCGAAGTAAACAGAAAGTTCAGGATAAGGTCGGACCTCTAGAAGATAGTGATGGAAAAATAATAACAGAGGGATTCTTAATGGCAGAAAACCTAAATGAATACTTTAGTTCGGTATTTACCAGGGAAGATATTAGTGCATTACCAGTACCAGAGACTAAATTCGAAGGGCGAGAGTCAGACTATTTAGGACAACTAATTGTAATACCAAAAATGGTAGCAAAGAAAATAAGGGACATGAAGGATAATAAGTCACCTGGAGTGGATGGGATTCCTCCCAAATTACTACTGGAAATTGTAGAACAAATTAGCACACCACTTGCAACAGTGTTCAATTTGGCATTAGAGGAAGGAGTAGTTCCGTTAGAATGGAAAGAAGCAAACATCATACCATTATTTAAAAAAGGATCAAGAAGCAAGTCAGAGAACTATAGACCAGTGAGTTTAACATCGGTGATTTGTAAACTATTAGAAAGACTAATTAAAGACCACTTGGTTGATTTTCTTGTTAAAAATAACTTGATTAACCCATCTCAACATGCGTTTCTAAAAGCGAGGTCATGCTTAACAAATATCTTATGTTTTTTGGAAGATGTCACAAAGTGGGTAGATGAGGGATCACCAGTAGATATAATATACTTAGATTTTAAAAAAGCTTTTGACAAAGTGCCACATCAAAGATTACTACTTAAACTGAAGGCCCATGGCATAGGCAATGTTATGATTAACTGGATAGAAAAATGGCTTATTGATAGAAGACAAAGAGTAGTAGTTGATGGGGAGGTTTCAAACTGGAAATCGGTTTTGAGTGGAGTACCGCAGGGATCAGTATTGGGACCTATTTTGTTCTTAATATATATCAATGATTTGGATGATGATATAACAAGCAAGGTGTTGAAGTTTGCGGATGATACAAAAGTGTTCAGAAAAATAAAAAGTGATACAGATAGACAGCAATTACAAGATGATCTAAATAAGTTGACCGAATGGTCAGAGAAGTGGCAAATGCTGTTTAATTATGGGAAGTGTAAGTGCCTCCACACAGGACATGGGAATGAAGATGCACAATATACAATGGGTGATACTGTACTAAATACTACCGTAAAGGAAAAGGACTTAGGGTTAACTATTAGTGCTGATATGAAGGTATCGGAACAGTGTGCAATTGCAGCAGCGAAGGGAAACCAAATTCTTGGATTAATTAGGCGAAATATAGTGTACAAGGAAAAAGAACTAATAATACCACTGTACAAAACAATAGTTAGGCCTCACTTAGAATATTGCATACAGGCATGGAGGCCATATCGCAAGAAGGATATTGATATACTAGAAAGAGTACAAAGAAGAGCAACCAAAATGATACAACAACTCAGGAATATTAGTTATGAAATGCGTCTAAAAGAATGTGGATTAACAACACTAGAAACCAGGAGACTGCGAGGAGATCAGATAGAAGTTTTTAAAATATTGAATGGGTATGAAAATATTGACAGAAATATTTTTTTCTCAGTCAAGGAAGAGAGAAGGACTAGAGGACATGGAGTTACATTAGCAAAGAAGCAATGTAGATTAGATATTAGAAAATTTTCATTTTCACAAAGAACAGTAAATGAATGGAACAGATTATCGGCTGATTGTGTAAGTGCTAGTAGTGTTAATATGTTCAAAAATAAAATTGACATGTACCTAAGAAGGGCGGGGTACATTTAGATAGATAGGTTGGACTCTCGATAAACCAAAGGGCTTCCTTGTCCACCTGCCATCTTGAGTTGATTCTCTAGGTGGGAATCTTGTTAAATCTTGTTAAATACGGAAACCATCGACGAAATATTCATCGTTGGTGGTACACACGAAACAACGAGTGACGTCAGTGCAGCAAAGATAAAAGAAAACATCGCGCAACTACTGCGGAAGGCGAAAACCGTGACACCAACCATCACGGTGAGTAGCGTACTGCCGTCGAAGCGTCGAGCCAATCCAGACAGACGAGCCGAAGTCAACATGAAAGTGAAGGAAGCATGCAACGAAGTCGATGTCAAATTCATCGACAACGACGCAAATTTCACATTCCGGAACGGGGCTGCCGACGACGCGGCTTTCCAGAGAGACGGGCTGCATCTATCTGAGAGCGGAGTTGGCAGATTGCTGTTGAATCTGTCTCTCACAGAACAGCCACCGAAACAGCACAAACGCCAACATCAACAACAACACCGACACGTGTCAAACGCAACGAACCACGACCGATCGCCGAACGCAACAGTGGCACCTGACGGTAAGTGGACAGTGGTTAAGCGTCGTACTCGTCAGTCGATGGGCAAGTGTGCCAAATGCGGTGAGACGAACCACGTCACTGCCACCTGCAGACACCCCGACAAAGTGTTGTGTCGTCAGTGCGGGGAACGAGGACATAAAGAAAAGCATCACACCCGTGATTAGGAAATGGGCCTAAACGATCTGGCCATGGAACTTCCCCTTAACACACAAACCGAGAACTCTGATTCAACGCGGTTTTGTGTTCCGAATCCAACAGCGGACAAAATACGCAAATGGGATCTGCCTTCCCTAATTAATTTAAATGCCAGATCTTTGAACAGTGAACAAGTGGACGAATTGCATGTAACTGTAGCAACACATGATGTCTCAATTGTATGTGTTAGTGAGACATGGTTTAAAGACTATATGGACTTAAGTAGCCTTACTATGCAAGGGTTTTGCTTAGAGAGAAAAGACAGGGGTCATGGACGAGCCGGTAGTGTAGCTTGCTACATTAGACATGATTTAAAGTATAAGAGATTGAATGATATGGAGGTTGATGATTTAGAGGTACTGTGGATTAAGGTTATGCCAAAGAAAACACCTCGAAAATTTTCATGTATACTGGTGGCATGTTTATATTATACTCCAAAGACGGAGTATTTAAAAATACGTGATCATTTAATCACCAGCATTGACACTGTAATGCGAAAACACCCAGAATGTGGTGTGATCATAACTGGAGATTTCAACCAGTTGCGGGATAACTTTATGAAAACCCACTATAGATTTGTCCAAGTAGTTAATGTTGTAACACGTGGACAGGCGATATTAGACAAAATATGGACGAATATGGAGGAGGTATACACCCCACCTGTTACTATCTCCGAACTGGGGTCATCGGACCATAACATGGTTTTGCTTAAACCTAAAGCGAAAAGCTCAGTTGATACTGGATGCGTGACACGGTTAACCGTAAGGTGTATGGGGCCAAAAGAAAAAGCCACATTCAATATGGCTTTATCAGCCATTAAATGGGAACCCCTATTTAGGCTTGATTCATGTGCAGATCAATATTCATATTATCAAACGGTTATTAGCAACCTGATGGAAATATGCTTTCCTACTAAAGTTGTTACGAGGCATACGGCTGATAAACCATGGGTTACAGACTGGTTCAGAGACTTAGTTCGTAAACGACAGCGAGCTCACATGAGTGGTGATATGAATCAAGCAAAAATATTGCGTAATAAGGTCAACCGAGCCGCGTCGAAACTTAAGTATAATTTTTACCAAACACAAATTGCAGCAATGCATGAATCGGGATCCCACGATTGGTGGAAGCATATGAAAACAATAATGGGACTTAAAACAAATGGCAATTCATGCATGCAAGGTCTAGCTAACAAAACAACGGATGGTGATTGTGGCTTACTGGCCAATACAATGAATGATTTCTTTGTGTCTGTGAGTGACCATTTGCCTCGGTTAAATAAGAACCACAAGGTGTTCGACGTTAACGAGGAACTGCCGGATCAGTATGTGATAAGCGTATATACTACTTTTAAAGCTGGTGTAAAGGTGTACTCCCTATGGAATGGAAAATGGCCAATGTAATACCGTTGCCAAAAACAAGCCCCCCTGTGTCGATTGAAAAAGACATTAGACCAATTTCACTAACTCCAATAGCTGCCAAGGTGTTTGAATCAATAATAATGAAATGGGTGGATGAAACAATTGAAGGTGAAATTGATGCTAAGCAATTTGGAGGAATTAGCGGAACGTCCACAACAGATGTTCTTGTCGAACTGGTTCATATGTGGTATAAGGCGACAGATAAATTGAATTCTTATGTCAGAGTTGTAATGCTAGACTTTAGCAAACCGTTTGATCTTATTAATCATCATTTGTTGCTAGATAAGCTACAATCGTATGGGTTGCCCGCACATATTTTAAGATGGATGGCAACATTTCTATTAGACAGAACTCAAAGAGTAAAAACAGGAAATGAATATTCCCATTCTGGTCATCCCAATGGGGGAGTACCGCAAGGGACATTGTCTGGACCTAAATGTTTCCTTGTTTACATAAATGATTTAAGAACGACTGTTCCACTATATAAGTATGTAGATGATAGTACGTTATTTGAAATATGCGACAGAAAGGGTGTATCTGTCATTCAAGAGTCGGTTGATATTGCTGCTAGATGGACAGAAAAGAATGACATGAAAATTAATTCCGAAAAATCAAAAGAAATAATCATTAGTTTTGCACAAGGTGGCAATTTCAGAAGCACTATCCCGAATATAAAAATTGATGGGAGGGATGTAGCACAAGTTTGCCATGCCAAACTATTAGGTGTGACCATTTCTCAGGATCTGACATGGAACAAACACGTAGATACTATTGTGAAAAAAGCTGGTAAACGCTTGTACATGTTATATCAGTTAAAGCGTGCAGGGATTACACAGAAATATCTGGTCAGTGTATATGTTAGTGTGGTGAGACTAGTTCTAGAATATGCATGTCCTGTATGGCACACTAACTTGCCCCAATATTTGTCTGACAATATTGAAGTTATACAAAAAAGGGCATTAAAATGTATTTTTCCTGGATTGGGTTACGCGGAGATACTAAGACGTGTTAACCTGGATACGTTGAATGTAAGACGGGAGAGCATTTGTCAAAAATATTTTGATAAAATTAAAGTCGGCACACATAGATTAAATTATCTGCTGCCTGACAAAAGACATACCGAGTATAATATTAGACAAGAAAATGTGTACCCGTTACCAGTTACTAGAACGAATAGATTCCGTAACTCCTTTATACCGTGGGCTTTATACAACTGTCAGTAAAAAGGTTATTAGTACGGTATGATTTGCGGTATCAAATGTATTTATATTGTATTTGTATGATGTTTTGATGAGTCAATTGTAACCTATTGTAATGTCAATCCAACTCAGTTGAGTTGCTAATAAAACTTGTGTTATATTATATTAAGTAGACGAGACCTGGAAGAGGATAGCGCAACAGGCAGATCTAGAAATAATATGTTGAGGCCATCGCACAAGAATGGGGCAACTCGGTTACACAATGATGCTGACGCTGATAACGATGTCTGATTAACGTCAGCCCTATACAACATATCTAAAACAAAGAGAACGTCAGCCTGATTGAATGGGTAAATGTTAGCTACACGACAATCGGAGCCTTAACATTTCACAAAAAGGCTCGGTTGGGTATATACCAATCTTGTGATGGAATAGTCACTGGTAGCCGACGTAACATTATCAATAACGCATACTGTACATGAGCGAATGATTATGATATTATCTGTAATTCATATAATGTGAATGTGAGACATTTGGAATGAGCCATGATGTGAAATACAATGCTAAGAAGAGTGCAGTTATGATATTTAGATCTGCGACCTTAAAAGGATGTTCTATCCCTGAATTTAACCTAAAAGGGGTTACTCTGCATGTTGTAGCTACATATAAATATCTTGGAAACTATATTTCAGATGATCTTTCAGATGATGATGATATTAATAGACAACGCAGAACTCTGTATGTACAAGGAAATATTATATTGCGAAAATTTAGTATGTGCTCCCTAGAGGTTAAACTCACACTGTTTCGTTCATATTGCTCACCCATGTATGGAGTGCAACTCTGGTGGAATTATAAGAAATCCACTTTAAATAGGTTGCATATTGCATATCATAATATTTTTAAGTTGTTTATTGGTATGTCAAAATTTGAAAGTACCAGCCTGCTATGCACTGTTTTTGATGTACAATGCTGCCAATCAGTTATTAGGAATATGGTGTATAGATTTATGTGTAGAATTGATAGCTCTGTTAACTATATTTTAAATGACATACTAACTACTAGCTTAAGATTCACTTCCAGGATCCGCAAACACTGGAACAAGCTTTTGTATATACACACTTGATTGAAATAACTGTATGCATGTTTCTTTTATACACTGTCACTGTTCTGTACTTTTATATACTGCACATATTGTGTACCTAATGTAACATATGGACCTCAGAGTCACATATACTTGCTGTATGTGCTCTGTTGAGTCTGGAATAAAGTTATTGAATTGAATTGAAAATATAGCAAACCAGTGTGTTGCTGGTGGCATTATATCAACTATGTACAGGTCAGTTACAACGTAAACAATTAGGTCTCATTCAAAGGAAATTAAAATTATGTATAGGCCTAGTTCCTCTTTAATGAAGGCTTCCCGTGCGTGTTGTTCGAGATGTAAGAACGGGGGGCTGCTAGTTGTCTGATTTATATAAGGCCATTCATGACTAATATACGCATAAGGGAATTGATTTTTCTGTATGCTGTGATCAAGGAAATTGATTTTTCTGTAATCACAGCATACATAATTTTTCTTAATTACAACATACTAACAACAAATACGGTGGCAAGTACCTTGCTCATGTCTTCCAAGACAGTGATGTGTGCCACATTTCCTATGTCGCTGTTCTCTTGCACTGTCGTGGTCTCCTGTGCTGGCGTGTGCTCTTGCGATGCCGTTACCTTGCACGATACCTCAGTAGCGACCTCTGGTGCAGTAGACCGCAGCACAAACGTACAATTCGGGCGCATATTTTGCCAGACTTTCAGGAATTCGATTTTCTGCCAAAAAGACAAAACCATAGAAAGCACCGTAGTATTTTATAAATTACTGAAATAGTAGTGTTAGCTGATTACAACTATCACAAATAGACATAGACAACTACGATACAGTACATATACTAAAACGGTGGTTAGTAGGTCGGCACCAGTATGTTACCTAATAATAAAACACCATTTCTCGGTCCAGTTTGACGGCTAACACGTGAAACACTGGCGAGGTGTGGATATTATGGTCTTGCTAGGGATCTCACGTCAGTATATAGTTCTATTGTATTAAACTGCTCATTATATATATATATATATATATATATATATATATATATATATATATATATATATATATATATTATATATATATATATATATTATATATATTATATATATTATATATATATATATATATATATATATATATATATATATAACTATATACATATAAATAATATTATATCTAAAATTAATATATATATAAATAAAATATATATATTAAGATAATAATCGAATATTGAATAACAAGTTTTGTCCACATTACAGATTTTCAACAAGGGAAGGCGCACCCGGCAAATCTGCTGGATAATCGCAGTTTTAGAACACGCCGTCACTCAATATATACATATATATAATATTATTTATATATATATATATATATATTATATAATATTATTTATATGTATATGTATATGTATATGTATATGTATATGTATATGTATATGTATATGTATATGTATATGTATATGTATATGTATATGTATATGTATATGTATATGTATATGTATATGTATATGTATATGTATATGTATATATATATACATATATATATATATATATATATATATATATATATATATATATATATATATATATATGTGTGTGTGTGTGTATGTGTATATGTATATGTATATGTATATGTATATGTATATGTATATGTATATATATATATATATATATATATATATATATATATATATATATATATTCTTCATGCAATGCAGTGTGTGTGCGTGCGTGCGTGCATGCGTGGTGACGGAGTGTATAATTATGCATATTGTACACCTGCATTCACTTGCCTGTGTGACGTCATCCTGAAGTTCCCAACTCTCTGTTATATCGCTCATTGACAACACGATGGGATTCGTGTTGTCATGCACGATAAACGGTTGAATTCCAACCAACAGGGCATCGCTTTCTCTTGCCTGGATGTATTTGAACAACTGCAACAACGTGAGCAACTTTAGCAGCATCCGGCGGATATTTGAAATGTTCAGTGCGAGTTAAAATGGAGTCTCTGTAAGCTTCTATGTCGAGATGTTCTATCAACACATGATACACTCCCATAAGTACTTTATCTGCTACTTATGTTTTGCATACATGTGCATAATATTAGTGTCATATGTGCAAACAGCCGATAAATTACTGTATTTACGCAAATACGTTTGAGCTTGCTATTACATGGATTATTAATTATGCAGATCGATTATAATGAACATTGATATCAAACGGGTAATGATGATGTGGAACATGCATTTCTGGAAACATAAAGACGAAATCTGGTGTACGATGCCGAATATTCATAACTATTTATGGGCTCAGCATTTTCTAGATCCGTCAAATTACCTCCGTTTCAGTAACTTCATTGTCGACACAGTGCGATATAAACCGCATTTTCTGTGTACTCGCCACGTAGTCAGCATAGACGAGAGCGTTAACCCCCTTAGCCAGTGCTGCTGATCCTGTCTTCTTGTTCACTACTGTGAAGACACAGAACTGCTCCAAGAAGACAAGACAGCGTCTACTGCCATCGACTACGAAGTGGCATGAGGCAGAATCTTCGACGACATTCCAGACCGGCACATCGTCCACGTTTGTCGCACTGTAAACGAAATACATAAAGCAATATATCTAGTTGCATGCCTTTTGAAATATCAACACGTCCTTAACTCTCGTCAAAGAGGACAAGTATACCCAGTCTTTCGGATTATAATTTTCGCCCCGGTGTATGAAATTATCACGACTAGCTAAAGCTCGGTTGAAACGTTCGCATTCAACAATATAACTTGCCAAACACCATACAATATTGCAGGGCTATTCAGCCCAATATATTAATGCAGTACTGTTAGAATTTCTACAAAAACATTATATTTGTTCCTTAATTGTTTTACATCATGCATACCTGTGCAACACTTGCAGGTTAGCTGCTGCTTTTGGCGCTGATAAATGTGAATTGCACCCAAAAGACAATGTTACTGGCTTTCGGAACTGAAACCCGTGCGGAAGGCAGTGAATGACTGGTCCGACTACGCAGTAGCTCTCCTGTGGCGGTCTGTCTTGGTCGTTGTGACTGACTGCTATCTTGATGGTGACGTATTTGTCGACGGCGTCTTTGGGAATCGACAGGATGATGTTCATCACGCGTAAGATGCCGCCTGCCGGCCCGACGGTGAACGTCCAATAGAAGCGTTCATTGATGTTGGATAAGTCTGTCGAATCAGAACAGGATTACATGACATCTTGTGAAGCCGAACTTTGATATGACAATTTCAATGGTGAAAAATCGAGATATATGTATGTTATGTAAGGGTGGAATCGCGAAACCAAGGTTCAATACTGGCTACTATGACGTCGTTTGAAATGGACGTTGACCATTCAGTTTGAGCTTGAGATAGTTTTGGTATCTCACCTTTGAAACATGGGGCTGTCAGATTGTTGTGCCGTGGCTCAGGTTCGGAGTGCTGTGGACCGGACCCACCACTGTCGGTAAACCAGCATATATTATTAATAGAAATGAAATGCAAATAATCGAATCATGCCAATAATTAGCTGTTGTTAAAGAGCATTCATATCAAATGTTTGCCATTATATTGGCGTATTCTATTGGCGTATGTGTCTGTCTGTCTGTTTGCATATGTACTAGTATGCATGTATGCACCATGCGTATATACATACATACATGTATGTATGTATGTATGTATGTATGTATGTATGTATGTATGTATGTATGTATGTATGTATGTATGTATGTATGTATGTATGTATGTATGTATGTTTGTATGTATGTATGAACGTCTGTACAGTGATACATATGTATGTATATAATTTATGTATATATATATATATATATATATATATATAAGCATACATACTTTATATACATATTATAAGTACAACTGCACAAACGTGCATACATACATACATACATACATACATACATACATACATACATACATACATACATACATACATACATACATATATACGTACATACATACATACATACATACATACATACATACATACATACATACATACATACATACATACATACATACATACATACATACATACATACATACATACATTATACACACTCACACTCACAATCACACACACACGCACGCACGCACGCACGCACGCGCGCGCGCGGCGCACATATATAATGTGTATCATATTAAACAAGCCCTGTGTCTACATCAGCATGAAAAACAATAAAGCTGTGTCAGAAACATCTTTTTCCCGTTACCAACGCATACAAGGTAAATTCCACTCGGGCGACAACAAATGGAAACGTCTATGACATTATAGTTTAGTTAATTCATGAAAATGAATGGATAACCTTAAACTATTTGATACATTTGTTCATGAGAAAAGAGTATTCAGTCATAATTTAAATTATTTGAAACTCGTAGTCCTATATGTTACACATAGTGTATAGTGCAAATATTATTACTAATATTGACATTCAGCTTTCTGTGTGAGTGAAATTCTTGCTTTATGTAATTATGTGTGAAAGGTATTGTAGGTATATTACAATGAATGATATATACGATAAAAGATAACTTTACCAAATTAGCTATTAGCATGAGGTCTGTGTCATCTTAGGAAGTGCAGAAAACATGTAATTATCTTCATAATAATCATTAACTTATTCTCACTCATCATCCGGGTAATCAGGATCAACAAAGCCAAACGCAACACCCTCAGGCAATCTACGCTTTTCGTCTACATCTTCATCCTCTAGTAGCTCTTCCTCCAAATCATTGTCTTCAGCATTCTCCATCTCGATACCATCCTCGTCTTCAGCCTAAACTCTTCTGTGTTTGTGTATGGAGTACAGCAGCCGTCCTCACCAGAGCAGTTGCTGTATGAGATGCACGAAAGATATTCTTTGTCGCAGCCACATACTCCAGTGCTGCCTTTCTTGCCCTGCACTCTACACATACAGTGAATCACATCACAGGTATGGTGGACCTAGGTCAGCCTAAGCAATAACAGGCGCTGGGACGCAATCCCTGGTCTCCTAGCCGAACTGAGTGATATCGACTGACTTGTGCTGCTCTGGCGCTTTCTACAGCATAATCTACAGATTGGCCTGCAGCACATGCAGGAACAGGTTCGTTGATGTTGGGGGCAAGGGTTTGACTTTGGGACTTTTCTTGTTGATAAAGAGCATATGAAGCAGGCACACTACATGAATATCCCCGGTGGCTGATCATAACAATAATAGTCTGTTGAAATAGGCATCTGGCCGTCTCCACTGGACCACTTCCTCAATGCATTATCCTGGGAAATCTCCACTGAGCAAGGTGTTTAGCGCATTGATCTCGGCTTTGGTGTATGTGGCGTCTATCATGTCATGCTACTGCCGACATTGTGGCCAGGCATTGTCTTATCTCACCGCTCCATCGGCACCTTGCACTCCATTTCCTCCCGATACACCCAACATTCAAATAGGACAACCACGTCTGTGTCTTCGCTAAGTACACGGATCATGGTTTTGTTAGAGTAAGCCGCATCACAGAGATCGAAGATTGTGGTGAACTCTTTACCAAAGTGCTACATCTTCACGAGTCCCCATCGTCAAGATCTTTCATGCATTGAACGTTGACACACATGAGCCAAGTTCCGTTTATTGTTCTTGCTCATCATGGTATATACACTACGTGGATGTTTCTCTTATTACAAATGTTTTGGCCAGAAATTCCAAATGTTCATCATGGTGTGCAATAACATGTTTAACTAAAAAGGTAAGTATTTAACTCATTTTTATGGGTGATATTTGTCTGCTTGCTACGTCACAGTAAAAATTTTAATAAAATAGGTTCATTCCTTGTAACATATCTATAACGACTTTCATACATAATTACTTAACGAAAGAAATTCCATCACAGGCAAATATGAATGCCAATGTTATTAACGATACTTGTACTATACACTATGTGTAACATATGTGAATATGTGTTTCAAATAAATTAAGTTACGACTGAATACTCTTTTTTCATGAACAAATGTGTCAAATATTGTAAAATTATCCATTTATATTCATGAATAAACTCAAATAAAATGTCATATAGGTTTTCATTTGATGTCCACCGAGAAGTCAACTTTGACCTTGCCCTGACCTTCAGCATCTGATCTTGACCTTGAAGTAAAAACTTAAAATTATAAATGGATTCTACATACTGAAATACCATTAAAAGAGGTACTGCACATAATTCTAAGACAAGTGGTTTTTAAAGTAAGTTTTAATGTCTGACCAGTGGCCATCTTGGATTTATGCAAATCACCAATGTTGCTCAAAGTTACGCTTTGGGCAGTCAAGCTGAATTTGTTGTAGGACCAGATGAGTCCAACTCAACCAAAACATTCTCTATTGAATATATGTGACTGTCAAATGGACATGTTCTTAAATTCATCATTATGCGATAAACCTTTTCCTCTCAAAGGTTTTCTCTGAAATGTTAACACAATTGTTTTCTCACCAAACCTCATCTTTTTATATACATAACATATGATTAAAAATAACATACCGTATTTCAGCAGCGTTGTCTGAAACAGAATACAACTGTGAGCGTGATGAACACGTGACAGTATTATAAGCTATATACCTTAAATTAATCATCTGTTTACTTTTCTCGTTTTCATATTCATATTCAAGTATACACACAGTTATACATTTCCGCATGTATACCCACGCTCACGTGCACTTGCGCACATGCAGATGCACGCACACGCAAGCACGCACGCACACAGTGATATTATGTCAATCAGGAAATAACACTAAGCTGCGAAAAATTATGTATGTATACGTGTTTTAATTCTGAACTGCATATATGTTGTAGCATTACACGAGATGTTTGACAATATAAACGTAAAAGGGCAAGGCATCGGACATAAGGTCACATGCAAACTTTGGAGACTGTATACTACGTCACCGAAACGTGGGACGTCGCTACTTAGTATTTGACTTAACGTTCTAAATACCGCATAAATACCGCATAACACTTACCTTGGGAAGCGGCATTTCCTCCTGAATAATAGTCTTCTGCAAGATCATCTACGTTTGTGGACATCGCCAACTCCATCTCACTTGAGGGTAACCTGAAATGTTATTTTAAACTATATGGCTTGGCTTGATTGTGGACTCAGAAACGTTTCATGCATATTTCAAAACATATGCCCAAATATCACTACAGCGAAGAATTATGAAACCTAATTTGAGATGCAAACTCGCCTGTCCACAGCCAATACATATTTTCAAATCAAATAACTAAACTAAATAACAATGTAAGCATAAATCATATAGGCAATATATAAAGGAACATGCACACACCCACACACATGCATGCACTCATATATACACACACCTGCATATGTATACATGCACGCAAATGCAGGTTTATTAATTATACATGTATAATAATCTGTATTCTTTACCCGATTTCATTATCGAACGTCTACACACTGTTATACATTTCTTTCACTTGTTCTCTCACTCTCTCTCTCTCTCTCTCTCTCTCACACACACACACACACACACACACACACACACACACACACACAAACACACACAAACACACACACACACACTCACACACACACGCACGCACGCACACACACACACACACACACACAAACAAACAAACAAACAAACAAACAGACACACTCACACTCACACACACACACGCACACACACACACACACACACACACACACAGACACACACACACACACACACACACACACACACACACACACTCACACTCACACACACACACACACACACACACACTCACACAAAAACACACACACACACACACACAGACACACACACACACACACACACACACACACACACACACACACACACACACACCTCGCCCAGCTGCTAGGCTTTCGCAAGACTCGTTGATGATTTCAAAGGCTTTTAAGGAGGAGTTGAGGGAGTTTTGATAACGTTTGCGCTGACAGCCAGTAGACCTTCTCCCCTCTGCCGGTTCTTCTTACAGCAGGTGCTTTGGTAACCTTTCATTGCTCATTCTGACAACATGGCCAGCCCATCGAAGTTGAGCTTTCTTCAGTAGAGCATGAATGCTTTGCAGTCCTGCACGCTTGAGGACCTCTGTCTAAATAATTACGTGCATGCATATATATATATATATATATATATATATATATATATATATATATATATATATATATATATATATATATATATATATATATATATATATATATATATATATATATATATGTATATATGTATATATATATATATATATATATATATATATATATATATATATATATATATATATATATATATATATGCATGCATGCACGTAATTATTTATATAACTAATATATAAATCGACTTACCTCATGTCAGCTGCGTTATCTGCAACAGCATGGAGAAAACATTATTTGTTTATGATATTCCATTAATACGTAGATATCTATTTGTATGATGTATTGGGAATTTCAAACGTATATAATGGCTTCAGAACTGTCTCCGTGTCACGAAATGGTTTGTTATTAACAACGTATTATAGCACAATTTTGTTTTTATAACACACTACTAATGTAAAAAGTGATAAATAAAATCATTAAAGAATAAATGCTTTTGTTCCTTTGGTTGTGTACCTCTTTGCTGTTTTCGACGCATCCAGACGACCCCAACAACGATGATGAAAAAAAGAATAACAAGGAGACTTGCAACGCTAGCCACAATAGGTTGATTGTGACCACTCAAAATAGATGGATTATATGCACTGATTCGGTCATTGTGATCACTGGGTCGGTCAGCTGTAACAGACGACCGTTATGCTGCGATGATGATAACAATAACCAGAAGAAGTCGAATATAACTTACACCATCAGGCGCAGATTTGCACCCAACAAATAATTTAGGGATATATGATGAACAAACTTTAACAATGATAATGTATAATAATCAAAATTATATGCGACCACAATACAATACAGTGCAGTGCAGTGCAGTGCAGTGCAGTGCAGTGCAGTGCAGTGCAGTGCAGTGCAGTGCAGTACAGTACAGTACAGTACAGTACAGTACAGTACAGTACAGTACAGTACAGTACAGTTCAGTACAGTACAGTACAGTACAGTACAATACAACACTGTATTGTCCCGGACCGGGAGCTTCATGTTGCAGCGTTGGTCATAAAAATTTAAAATACAGGAGCAGAGAAGTATAAAAATACAGATAAATGTATTACTGAAACGTTGTGTAAACATTAATCATAATAAAATACAAGACTAATCTATAATATGATTGTAAATAATAGTCATAATTGTAATCTAGATCTGTCAAATACAAGTAGGTAGGTAGTTGTCAACGGATGTGCGTGAGTTGAAGCACGTATGGATGTCAGGTAACACGGCGAATGACGAAAACTGTAGCTAGATCGATTCAAATAAATTTACATTTACATACACTAATGACTATAAATACATAATTAAGCTATGTTGATTTTTTCTTTATATTTTAAACATAAATACCTAAAGAGTTCCTAGTTATCCGCGTTTAGCTTTCTAATAAAATGCAACATGTGGCATGTGACCGGCTGCCTGGTCAAAACTGAAACATTTCCGCTTTTTTCGCAGCCAAGAAACACTCATTTGCTGTGACGTATGACAGTCAGGAATGTCCTGGTAAAGTAATATGTGTCATTAAACGTTTTTTTTATGACAAATGACTGAATTCAGAATGAACTTGAGAAATTTGTTGTAATCGAACACATATCATATCTATAAATTACACCATGACATGATCAGATATACATACCAAATGTATTGTGTGTTCACGTATTTACAATTATCAATCGACCTCTGTTGTTTATCACTGATTTGGTATGACACCTATTTGGAGACACGTGTGAATCACCAGTCAAGCCAAACCATATAGTTTAAAATAACATTCAGTGTACTTTCAATTCTAATAATGTTTACCTATATATTACATACATTATTAAGGCGGCATGCCATTTGTCAGGTTAGCCCTTATACATAGAGTTCTCATGGAAAACACCTGTGTACTATGATTTGTCGCGACGCAAAATAGAAAGGTAGCGTATTTTTATATAGATAATATGATCGTACAAACTCACGAGCTTTTTCGCAGCGGCGGCCTGTGTAACCACCTACACAGAGGCACTTGTAGCCACCGAGTGAATCATAACACATTCCTCCGTTCAAGCAGGGTTCGTCCCCCCCGCATTCATTGCGTTCTGTCAATCAGAAATTCACAAGTGGAGCAATGCTGTGTGTTTAGCAGACAAACAAAACGTGTGTGTGTGTGTGTGTGTGTGTGTGTGTGTGTGTGTGTGTGTGTGTGTGTGTGTGTGGGTGCGTGCGTGCGTGCGTGCGTGCGCGCGCGCGCGTGCGTGTATGTCAGTACTAGACTATTGTTAGTTTATTCTTTTAGACTTTAAGTGAGTGTTCAAAAATAAGACCACAAATACAGAACTGATAAATTATTGGAGCCGATTTGTTGTTTATACAATTTGGCACCGTCACATTAACTAAAATATAAACAAGAAGGCATTGGAAGTGCAATTAATCATTGCATAATGAAGAAGTGGGTTAAAGTGATGGAAAATACACACCGTGTTCACAGTCTGTCCCGGTGGTGCCTGGTCTACAGGAGCAGGTGTAGTCTGACGACTGTCGCGTGCACTCGCCACCGTTCTGACATGGCAGGGAGCGACAAGGGTCGTCGTCAACTAAACCTGGTAAACATGGGTTATTAAAATAACAACAAATTAGAACGCATTTGTATTACATTTGTACACATCAGTTTTGCAACGAGTAATTGAATAATCTCACAGTTATCAACACTGTGGACATTTTATAATAATAATAAGCATTAGTACTTTTTGCAACATCTATTTAGGTGTTACATTTTAAATAAGTACCTGTTTCACAGTGAATGCCGGTGGAACTGTTTCTACAGTGACAGTAGTACATGTTGACTTCAGGTGTGGAACATGACGCCCCATTCAAGCATGGACTACTTGAACATTCGTCAATATCTACAACATTCACCATCGTTAACAGCTTTACATTACCACATACAACAATAATCCTATCCTTATGACAGCCAATTATAAAGAAAGACTATTCTTAAAATGTAAACGAAACAGACAGGCACGATTTGTAGGGCATACATACCTGTCAAGTCTACCGATTTGATCGGGAGTCTTCCGATTTTAGACATGTCTACCGATCTACCAATCGGGTTTTCTATTTAAGCAGTTTTTCCAGATTTAATAAAAAAAGTCTGCCCCCCAAATCTCGACTCGTAGATTTGTCGCAACGTCGAACATCAAAACATGAAAATGCTTATTCTTGCCGATAGATGGTGCTGTTACTACACAGCGCGCGATTTGTCCTATGTCTATACGGGTACTTCGCAAGGTGAAACTTGACCTGCGCCATTTTGAGGTACGCAACGCAAGAAGCAGGTCACGATAAAACAGCAGAAGTAATAATTGATCATAACAGAAAGGAAGAAGGAACCACCAAAGAAGAAACAAAGACATACATGCAAGTATCAAGATAAATGGACGGTCGAGTACCCGTGGGTATGTAAAAGTCGACAAGGTATCGAGCATGCCTTTTGCAAAGTGTGTGTGATAGACATCAAAGTGGATTACGCAGGCAAGAATTATTTGAAGAAGGTTTCAATCACAGAGAAACACACCCGGCTGCATAAGCAAGGCACTCCTGAGAGCTGCAAAGTGTGCTACCTACAATTACAATAAGGAACACCCAACCAGAAGTGAGAACTAATCTAAAGACTTGACACTACAATGAATGAATGTGATATGCTACTCGTTTTGTGATATTTTCAGTATTTGTTCCAATTTTATAGCCTGTGATCCAGTGGATAACACGTGTTATTAACAATGTGATAATAACAATGTGATAATTTATTCAATGTTAGACTGACAGAACATTGAGTCTTTTTATTTTAATTTTGTTCTACATTGCGGCCTGTAAATTGGATTTATTTGCAGATTATTTGGTTTAAATGTTGTGATTTGCTAATAAAATCATGGAAATTTGTTTTCTTGTTTCATTCATAATTTCATGGGCCATTACTATTCCATGTATGCGTCCGCAAAGGTCGCGTTGACCCGTTCGTGGTTGGCGTAACAGCTCGCGCGCAATCTCCCCCATGGACATTTTCAAATGTTGACAGATATGGGCATATCACATTCTGAATAAATTCTTAAAAAAAGATCAAAAGGACGCCGTGAATAAAAGTAATATATATATATATATATATATATATATATATATATATATATATATATATATATATATATATATATATATAAATATATATATATATATATGTCACATTTCAGTGATATAATTGTTTCTTTTGCCATTCGTCTTGAGGTCGGCAACTATTCTTAAAATGTAAACGAAACAGACAGGCACGATTTGTAGGGCATACATACCTGTCAAGTCTACCGATTTGATCGGGAGTCTCCCGATTTTAGACATGTCTACCGATCTACCAATCGGGTTTTCTATTTAAGCAGTTTTTCCAGATTTAATAAAAAAGTCTGCCCCCCCAATCTCGACTCGTATATATATATACATATATATATATATATATATATATATATATATATATATATATATATATATATATATATATATATATATATATATTACTTTTATTCACGGCGTCCTTTTGATCTTTTTTTAAGAATTTATTCAGAATGTGATATGCCCATATCTGTCAACATTTGAAAATGTCCATGGGGAGATTGCGCGCGAGCTGTTACATATATATATATATATATATATATATATATATATATATATATATATATATATATATATATATATATTATGAGGAAAACAATGTCAGAACATTTAATACCAACTGGATAAATTCAAAAAAGGACCAATAGGACGCCTGTAAAAACAACAAACGGCTGTACAGTTTGGAGGGCCATACGAGTTGTGTCATATAACTGACCTTGTTCACAGTGTTGTCCCGTGTAGCCCGGCGAACAGTCGCACCAAACGCCAGCAGATATTCTTATACACGTCCCCCCATTATGACATGTGACCAAATCACAGTGGTTTTCTGAAACAAAGTAACACTTACTATTGAATAATTAAGAATAGTGAGCCGAAGAATGTCACTTACTTGATAACAAACATTTCAGACAGAAAACGTTAACTTTCTGAGATAAGTAAGCTCGATTATAGTTTGATAACGCAAACAAGTTGCAGTTTGTCTACATTTGAAATGTTGCTACACTTTATACCATGGCTTTCTGTCATGTACTTTTTGGCAGCAGTGTTTCTTGAGAAATGAGCATATATAATGATGAGCAATGCATGTACCTGTCTCACAGTCTGTCCCAGTCGTGCCTGGTCTACAGGAGCAGGTGTAGTCTGACGACTGTCGCGTGCACTCGCCACCGTTCTGACATGGCAGGGAGCCACACGGGTCGTCGTCAACTAAACGTGGTAAACAACAACTGTTATTACAGCCATAGCTACATAATAAAGCCGTTCGGTTCTCTTCGTTCGTTTTGTTTCGTTTAATTTTGTGTGTGTGTGTGTGCGTGCGTGCGTGTGTGTGTGTGTGTGTGTGTGTGTGTGTGTGTGTGTGTGTGTGTGTGTGTGTGTGTGTGTGTGTGTGTGTGTGTGTGTGTGTGTGTGTGTGTGTGTGTGTGTGTTTCTTTGTGGATTCAAATCAGTTAATTTCGTATACATGGGACTAAAATGTCACATTTCAGTGATATAATTGTTTTTTTGCCATTCGTCTTGAGGTCGGCAACTTAGGCTCAGTATTTTGACATGGCATTGCTATATCAGCAACACGTAATTATACCATCTAGAAAAAGGTCACGCCACTGGGCATACACAACACAACGTCTGAAAATTATATATACAACGTTTAGACCAGCGTCACATCTGCCTGTCGAAGATTACATTAAAATTTTGCAGATAGATGTGTGCTATTTCTGGCAAACAACATGTTACAACAAATATAATAATTAACAGTTTGATTTAGCATAGAGGCCACGGTTGTCCCCAAAATAGGCCTGTGACCAGTTACAGTTATTATCAACGTTGGTAACATTTGGTATTGTTTTATATGGTATATTCGGGGGTGAATGGAATTTAACTGTTGCAAATGGTGTGTTCATATTTGGCATAATGCAATATAACCATTAGCAATTAAATAACGACTGTTGTTAATTCAGAATTTAGTTTCAAAGTAAGAGATTCTAATAAGTCGTATTTATTCACCGAGTCTGACATATTGCGACATGCAGGGGTCGCTTCGTTTCTAAAACATGCAACACGACCCTGAAATCGTAAATGTCGATTCAGAAAGAGCGGGAATAAGCTCGTCGATAGTCCGAAGGGTCCTAGAACATAGCAGACCCGTGTGGGGTCGACGGATCTGTAAATATGAGTCACATCATTTGCAATAGTGTCACTTCACATGCATTTTAGCACGTAAATACTACGGGAACTGTATTGACGACGCTTTATACCAGTACACTAAATCGGCAGGACAACTTGACAGAAAATGGAAAGGTTTTTACCAGCGCCACATCGATCGCCAGTATAGCCTACTGGACACACACAGTACTCCCCGTCGATACAAGATCCGCCATTCCAACAACTACCTTCGTCGCAACCGGTCACTGCAAGAAATAAGAGGCTCAGCATTTTTTACGTGACAGGTAGGTTGAAAATGTCTTTTTGGATAGGGGATTTCTAGAATGTAGTGGCAAAGCTGTTTAAATACATGGAAATGTAAACCGGTTAAATATCTTTATTATGTAAATAATATTCGTAAGATTTTGTCATACAATGCTTTAAAACGACCTTTTACTTTTGGAAGACATTACAAAATGGGATGGTGATGTACCACCAGTGGATGTTATTTGTTTAGATTTTCAGAAAGCTTCTGGTATAAAATAGGATGTCAGATAGAAGACAGAGAGATATTGTAGAGTTATCAAATAAGAAATATCTTATGAGTGCTGTGGTACAGTGTTTCGTCTTGTAATATTCTTAATATGTATAGATGATTTGGATGATGATATATAAAGCAGAGTACTGCAATTTGCAGATGGCATAAAAAGTATTCAGATAAGTTAAAAGACATGCCGATAAGTAACGGTTACAATGTGATGTAACAGATAAGCTACTCCTGATAGGAGACTTCAATGCGAGGATAGGAAGAGACAATGACAAGTGGCCCTTGGTCATGGGCAAACATGGGATTGGGAAATGCAACTCCAATGACGAGCTTCTACTGGCTCTGTGCTCTGAGTTCGAACTGATAGTGACTAACACCATGTTCAAGCAGAAGGATGAACGCAAGACCATCGTTCCAGACACTGGCATATGATCAACTTCATCATCACGAGGTGTCGGGATAAGATGGACATCCACAGTACCCGAGCCATGCGTGGAGCAAACTGTTGGACCGATCACCAGATGCTGAGGTCAAAAGTGGCTTTCAGAATACGACAAAAGCACAGCAGGCAAGGAACAAGTAAGCCGACCAAGCTCAACACAGCAAAACTAAGTACCACCAGCCATAGGGAGAGTCTTGAGCAGGAGATGGACAGTGCTCTCGCCCAATGGAAGGAGAAGGAAAACTCAACACCAGACGAGAAATGGGCTGCTCTGCAGCAGGTCGTGTACAACACAGCAAAGACATATCTTGGCAAGCCAGACAGAAAACACCAGGACTGGTTCGACCCCAACGACCACGAGCTACAAACTCTTATGAGCAGAAGAGACCAAGCCCACCAGAGAGTGTTGCAAACCAGGAGCACTAGATCCACCACTGCAGCATATAAAGACGCCTGCAGACTGCTACAAAAACACACGCGTGCACTGAAGTCAGACTGGTGGGAAAGGAAGGCAGTGGAGCTGCAGAGAGCTGCTGACAGTAACAACATGAAGGGCTTCTACAATGGACTGAAGGAAGTGTGGGGACCCAAAAAGAAGGGACCTGTTCAACTGAAATCAGCAGATGAAATGGAGACCTTCTCTGACAGCAAGAGAGTTGTGGCAAGATGGAGTGAACACTTCCAGAAGCTACTCAACGTCCCTATGTGGGAGACATAGATCATGAAGCATTGGACAACGTCCCGCAGCGCATTATCAAGACAAGCCTAGATGAGATTCCAACTATGGATGAGATGGCTAAAGCAATCGCCGGCCTGAAAGATGGCAAAGCACCTGGAGGAGATGGAATTCCTGCAGAAGTATGGAAGCACGGAGGAGACAATCTGTTCAGCAGACTGCACCAACTAATCACCAATGCCTGGGAGGTGGGTTCTGTACCACAAGCATGGAAGGAGGATGCCAGCATTGTAACCATCTACAAGAAAGGTGATCGAACAGACTGTGGGATCTATAGAGGAATCTCTCTTCTTTCCATAGCAGGCAAGATCTTCGCCAGGATCCTACTCAATAGACTATCTACCCACATAACACCAGAGGTAGTTCCAGAGACTCAATGTGGCTTCAGAGGTAACCGGAGCACTGTGGATATGATATTTTGTCTCCGACAACTACAAGAAAAGTGCATTGAGCAGGACCGACCACTGTACATGGTATTTGTCGACTTCAGTAAGGCGTTCGATACAGTTGGTAGGACCGGGCTATGGCAGCTACTGAGGAAGTATGGATGCCCAGAGAAGTTCACAACAATGATCGAGGCAATACATACCGGAATGATGGCAAATGTTAGTGTTGGAGGGGAAGTCTCGGAATCGTTCTGTGTCACAAATGGGGTCAAGCAAATATGTGTACTGGCCCCCACGCTGTTCTCCATCTTCCTATCAGCAATGCTCGATGATGCTTTCCGAGACATGGGGGATGGCGTCTACATACAGTCCAGACAGAGCGCTGATCTATTCAACGTCGCACACTTCAGAGCGAAGACCAAGACTACTCGGATACTGATGAGAGAGAGCTGCTATTCGCAGATGACAGTGCACTAGTTGCACACTCTACTGAAGAGATGCAGAATATAGTGGATGCTTTCTCCAATGCGTCAAAGAAGTTTGGCCTGAAGATTAACATCAAGAAGACCGAGGTGCTGTACCAACCCAACTCTACAAGAACCCGAGAGGAGGGTATCATGGTTGATGGAAACAAGTTGAACTCTGTTCTAGAATTCACCTACCTCGGAAGCACTATATCAAGTGATGGATGCATTGACGATGAAATACAGAGGAGGATGGCCAAGGCTAGTGCATCTTTCGGCCGACTACGCCAGAGACTCTGGAACAACCACCATGTGTCCATGCGGGCTAAAGGCAAGATATACCGTGCAATTATGCTGTCCACCCTCCTATACGGAGCCGAGGCCTGGACAGTGTACAGACGACAGGTGAAAAAGTTGCATGCCTTCATGATGCGACATCTGCGTTCGATCATGAGGATAACCTGGATGGACAAAGTGACAAACAAGGAAATACTCGAACGGACAGTGCTGCCATCTATGGAAGATCTTCTGATCAGAAAGAATCTCCGGTGGACTGGACACCTCATGAGGATGTCATCAGACAGGCTACCGAAGCAGGTTCTCTACTCCCAACTGTCTTCTGGTCACAGAAAGAGAGGGCGCCCTCGTCTCCGGTTCAAAGATACCATCAAGAGAAACCTGAAGCTGAGAGACGTAAAGATCGACTCCTGGACATCACTCTCACAGCAGAGAGATAAATGGAGAGCCACAGTCAAGTGATGGAAGCAGACTTTGTCGCTTAGCGACCGACAGCATGATGATGATGACAATGTGATGTAACACACACAGCTACAACATCCCCTACTGCAGGACACAGTACATACAGATGTCATTCTTCCCCCGTACCATACCCGAATGGAACAGCCTGCCCCAGGAAATAGTGGCAGCCAAGTCCCTGGACTGTTTCAAGTCCAGGCTTGCTGCCCACCTGTAACCATGACAGATCACCCCCCCCCGCCCCCCTCCCTTTGTTTCTTTTGTCTACTAACCCCACAAATCACCATAATCATCACAACATTAATGTTGGCTGATCAATAGAAGAAGAAGAAGAATCAAATTGGTCAAATGGTTTGAGGAATGGCAAATATTTGTTATTTAAGAAAATGTAAATGCGCCCCCTTAGCTACATATGCCACTAGAAGCATGACGCATGCATTGACAATTTGGTGCATAAGATTTAGCGTAGTACAAAGTTCCCAGAATCGCTCAAGGCACTTTAGGCTTTACTCTCTGGCAGACCTGTTCAATAAACACCAAGACTATTCGTACACAAATATGCACCACTGTCTTTAGCACTTTTTCATTCATATAACTGAGCGAACTGGCACAACATAGAATGAACGAACTGCCAAAAGATCAACACGACAACATAAAATGGGAACCAGTGTTCTCTGGGTTGAGAGTCGGCCACTATTGTTATTAAAAATCGTTTGAAATAGTACATACTTATTACTTACCATAATGCATTTCATAAAGCAATTTAAATCCACGTCTTACTATTGACCCATCTGTGACGAAAAGCAAAGTGTAGGGGAAGACATCGTCCATTTTCACTGAAAATTACCAAATTACTAGCGCTTAACTGGTGTGTGTGTGTGTGTGTGTGTGTGTGTGTGTGTGTGTGTGTGTGTGTGTGTGTGTGTGCGTGTATGTGTGTGTGTATGAGGGTGTGTGTGTGCGCGTGCCTATAGTTGTTTACCCATGTTGTTAAGTAACCGTATGCCTATTTTCTTGGTAGTTAGTCGTCTACCATAAATCACGCAAATAAAAAACACCATCAGCTTAAATCAACAACTAAACTATTGTGTACTTAATTATTCGCAGTGCGGCACACGTTTTCTAAAATTGCTGCAAGCTACGAAAAGCATCGCTAACTGATCGGTGGATTGCTTAAAACTGTGCAGTGAATAATTTTGAAACAATCAATACAACTATGGGAAGTTTCAGAAATAATTGCCGGAACGTTAGCAACCAAACACGCAAACCGTTTAGAAGTTGCATCTTCAGACATAAGCATAAACATTCACCCACTCACGCACTCACTCACCCACTCACGCACTGATGCACTCACGTACCCATGCACTCACCCACTCAGGCACTCATATTCGTACCATTGTAAGTGTGTTGTTGTTTCAGGCGCACTGTTTCATGACTGGCGGTGAGTAGAAAGTCATGGTCTTCTTCTAGGTCAAACACTTCAGCATAGAGAAAAAGACGTTCAGCTCGTACCAAGGGCTGTACGCGTATCTCACAATACACGTTGTTTCTATAACCTGGATATCCAGGGCTTTGAATGCGTCCCCTTAATGCTGTGTGGTTTTGTGGACATATATCTGAAACGAAGAAAATCTCAGTTAAGTCAGTTGTGAATATACACGCATACGCACCCGCATACACACACGCAAATGCACGGGCACTCACACACATTAAAATTGTTGACCAGTCTTCTGATCATAACATACCCCCTGAAAGTCATAACCCTTAAAATGTGATCGAAAATGGTTTAATTAATAGTGTGATAATGCTGTCGTTCGAGTTTCAGGGTGTGGTTCACATTACACTATTTTCAAAGCAAACTTATTAATAGTTTATAATACCCACATGACTACTCTTCCAGAAACATGTTCGATGCTGATTGTATAACCTTTTTAAATTTAAAGTGAAGAAATATTGAGTGAATGTGTATGCGAGGTGACAAATTCACACTCAAATTATACTGGGATCCTTGATATTATAACTGCCATAAATTATAACAAAGGCTACTGGCAAATGATTGCCACTCTGAACTGGCCAATCATACCTCTTCATTTGGTGTGATAATTAACATAATATACACTGTATGTGAATCGTTTAGAAATAAAAACATATCATGCAACTAAAGTTTTCTCAAAATACAGATATATTTATTTGGTATGGAAAATAATTTTAACTATCAAGTGTCATGGCGAAAGTTGTCTACAAATAGTTTTGATTGAATGTTGTTACCTACATGCTCCACATCCACACCACGACGTGCCAGAGATAATTAATTTGGACACTCTCTCTGAATCCAGCCGTGTCAGGCAAGCATTAAAGCTCTGACTTTAAACATGCCTGTCAAGGAGATCATGAACTCTGAGTGTAACGAGCAGAAGCATCCAACAGAACAGAAGAATCCATGAAGCAAACCTTTGCTTCAATACCAAGAAACAACTCAATGAGACAACGTTTTATGTGGATGAGATTGTAGTGGAACCTTTGCACCCAGAGTACAATCCTGACCGTCTGTTGTGCAATGTACACCCAACACTGTTATTTAACAGGGTTATCACAAGCCAATGGACATAAATAGAGAACGTGCAGGTAGCGAGGCAAGACCTACTCAAACGTTCTGGTCAACGCAACAACAACTGCTGCTACAAGCATCACCGAACAAGCTCTTGCCTCTCTGGCTAGGCTCATGGATCATAACATTGTCCACAAGCCATGTAATAAATGAAATAAATTTGACTTCCACATATCTCCACGACAAAACAAGTCTGTCAGTCAGAACGACGAGATGGTAGCAGCATTTTTCTGACACCAAGTGCAAAAGGCCCTGAAGAGTATTATGCTCAAATTGGCCGTTGGCTTCCAGTGGCAAAAGGGGCACAAGGCACCCGTGACACACATTCACAATTTGGCCTTAGGCCTCTGTGTGGAGTGTTGGCTTTGCAAACTATGAGCTCTCGACCAGAAGCCAAGCAGCTTGTCAATGCATCTTTAGTGGAATTTAATCCAATCTGATATCAGCAATTATGTTGGAACACAAGGCAGCAAGAACTAAAGAAACAAGGACTGCATGATGAGGAAAATAACTAATCTGGCAATAGAAAGTGGAAGAATTAAACACTTTGACGCACTTATGAGAGTGGGAGGCCCATTCACATGATGCAAATGATGAGTACATCGCAGCAGCAGACACAGACGGGGAAGTAAGTAGAACATCTCTACATGAAGATCGCTATGCTCATGACACATATGTTTATCAATAATATTATGGACATTTCAAAAGTAATTATGTTGATATGTTTGTCCACGTTCATACTTTTGTTAAGCAAATCTATCAATACGTATTCTTAGACACTTGACTGATTCTTATTTTGTAAACCTCTCCTACATGATTAATAGTTTCACTCTTTATTTTAATACAGTTAGTTAATACTAATAATAATTATAATAATGTACATTGCACCTAAATCCTTGGCAACAAAGCTCAGAGGCGCATCAAAACAAAAAGGTTGATCAATTTCATATTCAATAAGCAGTACTCGTGTGGTCAACACTCATACTAATAAGTCAAGGCGCTATGGTGGATAAACAAGGTTATAAAGATATGTTTTGAAACGACTGTTGAATTGTGTAATAGTTCCAACTGATTTAACACAATAAGGCTCAAATTTAATTGATTATCCAGATTTTGCTGATATAATGATACATACAAACTCACATGTTGGAATTGAGCATTTGGTTCCGTGGACGAAGTTGAAGCCATCGCGACAGGCGCAGCGCCGGCCAGTCGGTGTCGGTATGCAGATGTGTTCACATCCTCCGTTCTGGTGCCAACAAGAATGTCCTGAATTCAAGATGAAGCATACAGTGTTTACTGAAGCAAATTAATAATAACAAATCCAACCACTGGCAGCAAGAACAAGTGGATATGTAGTCGGGTAAGTCGGCCTTGTTACATTTTTATGATAAAATGTGTGTCACATTGATGTTGTCTCTAGTCTTCACGTGTTCTTGCCCCAGGATCATAAAAAGTGCCTTGTTCTTTATAGGATGTTCCTTAAATTGTCTACGTTGAAGATGATACATCGATTATTACGATATTCGATATTTATTATTACAGTAAGAGGATTTGTTGAAGCATCACGTACTGACACATTTATGATTACAGTAACAGGATTTGTTAAAGTAACACGTACTGACATATTTATGATTACAGTAAGAGGATTTGTTGAAGTATCACGTATTGACATATTTATGATTACAGTAAGCGGATTTTTTAAGTATCACCTACTGACATATTTATGAATAAAGTAAGAGGATTTATTGAAGTATCACGTACTGACACATTTCGTCGAAGTAATAACATTACGAAGCATTACCATTCAGTGCCTGATACGGATTAAGTACAACACAAACAAACAAAAATAACCGCTTGTTAAATCTTGTTAAATAAAAACAAAACCTGAACATGTTCGATCATGCACTACTTAATGTAGAACATTTTGAAATGAATACCACTCACAAATACACTAATGATTGACTCCGCTGACAATAGTACGCTCTAATAACGTAAATCACAAGTTGGCATCCCCGGTAGGATGTTTGCATTATTTAATAGTACAGTTACTTTAGAACTTGTCCATTCTTTCAACAAAATAAATTGCAATGGCCATGTCACCGTCGTGTTAAAACAGAAATATAATGAATTTGAGTGATGTTGAAAACAGTTAACGTTAACTACAGAATCGGTCTGTAAGCAACTGGTACAGGAAACAAACGATCCATACACCTATATAACATAATTATATGTGATTACATTATGTTTGCTGTGGTCTGCCTATTGGGATATGGTGAATGTGGCCAATGTATCATCGGGGCCTACCATCGTCGAATCGTCGATATCATCGTCAATATTTGTCAGTTACCTAAATTGTCTTGATGTATAATTTCAGGGTAGAAAGGTTCCAAACTATACTCTCTTAAACTGGGTAATAATGACCCTATGACAATAAACTGAGTAATTATGGCTAGAAGTGTGATTGCTTAACAAAAGGAAATTTTTTAATTGATATGTCTACCACCGGTTAGGTCGAATAGGTGTTCTTCAAGTACCCTTCCTGGTTCGGAGTCCAGCGTATTCTCGTGTTTGGCTTCGGTCGAATATTTTCTCGTCTTTTCGTTAGTGTATTTATGAGTACTCAATTAGTATGTAGTGCTTGATATCCTTCTTATTTACCTTCTGGAATATTATCACTATCATCACCTTTGCGTTGCTGTAAATATCAACTTTCTGATCAGCATTTAGTGTACGTATGGTATATTCTCTAGCGTTTTATGTATCAATGTTGATATGGTAATTGTCTTATGCTGTCCAATCCTCAATACCTCTTAGTGCTTCTTCCACTTCCCATCGTGGTATTGATTTATTTTCTTATTATTCTAATATTGATGGTATTAGTTTTTTTCATATTTACATATTTAAAACATATTTGCCGTATGCACTTTAAATTGTAAATAAGCTGCACTGATTTTTTTTTACACAAATAACATTTTGTATACTTTTTAACATATCTTACAGCAAATATTATTTATCATGTTGTAAGAATTAATATGAAGCTAATCATTTTAGAAACTGATTATGTTGTACATACCCATGGATGGCGGGTAACATTATTATATGAGAACTATTAAAATGGTTATAGTGGAATTAATATTGTAGAATTGGTAACCTAGTTTATGTTTTTATAATTGTAATTACAATTTAAGTATATATTTCTTAATTATAATTTATTTTTAGTAAAATAATTACCCGTTGTTTTGTATTCTTTATTTTGTATAAAGCAATGCTATTTAATTGGGCGTGAGGACCCTTCATGAAATAAAGCTGAAATGATGTAATTTAAAGTAAATTACATACTTGCATTGTGGAATTCCTGTCTACCAATGCCCTTACCTTCGATGACTTGAACATTTTTGTAGGCGGTCATACCACGCAAACTCTCTCTTACATAGCTTAAGTAAGGCCCTACTCGATGAGGCGTCTGATTTATTGCAGACACATTTAGTCGTGCTATGAAGAACCTAAAAAGCAAATAAACATGCTACTAACTGCTGCGCATATATAAAACAAACTGCAGTTGCATCTTGCTGCAAGGAATCCGTTTGAGCTAATACAAATACTCCACATTGCGATAATAAATTACAGTAACCACACATTTTACTTCCATTATCTTTCCAATGAACCGAAACACTGCCTTTATTGATAGGCGTATTCTGCTCATAGGCTTACTACTGGACTTAAAATATTATATTTCAATATAACATTTAATTGTAATTTATGTTATTGTAATTGTATCATGGTTGCTATTAGAACTATGCAGAAATATTTGTATACCACGTTTTAATTCACTGTTATATGGTGGACGTATGAAATACAATTTGTTTGTTTGTTTGTAACTACGATTCAGTTTTCCAAGTACAAAGAATCTCTAGAAAAAGGCATCATCAGTTCTAGGGAATAGCTAAAGAGAAAGACAAAGAGTCATAATAAGAATTCCCGAATTAGACGAACATGATTTGGGTTTTTGTTACAACATATTTTGTAACAAACGTAATATGAACACATTTTATAACACAGTTACGACCATTTTGTGACAACAGCACGTTTTGTAAAAAAAAAAACCAAGAGGCCCGACATGTGTTGCATATGCTAACAGGTGAATTAAAATAATAGACATTGCACGCGTAATCACAGATTAAAACGTTATGCAGGCCGATTTTATATAGATGTATACATATGTCGGGTTACGTGTAGGTGGAATATTGACTCTCGATAAGCCTAAATGCTTAGAGCAAATGGCAAACTGCTTGCTACGAGGTAGTGGATCTCTCTCTGTCTTTCTTCTTTTACTCTGTCTCTCTGTCTCTCTGTCTCTCTGTCTCTCTGTCTCTCTGTCTCTGTCTCTCTCTCTCTATCTTTCTAATTAAATACTACAACATAAACAATATCATATATACCCTTTCTCATCTTCGATGCTGCTAAACAGTTGATGTTCCAGGAAGACCAGTGTACCAGCAATGGATGGTGTATGCATCTGCATCAACAATCTCCTGTCACTTCCATCAGCTGCTACCGATTCGACAGTATACATATCGTTTGAACAAGTTGTCCAGTAGACTCGTGTGCCTGCACAGAGCAACAACGTAAATGCAGGACAACAAAGGTAGTGTACTATAAAAGAAGAAAACACATCATAGTCACGCAACATACACGGAATTATATTACGCTCGTTAGGCTAAGACCGTGAGATCTGTGCCAGGAAAAAGGCCAAGGGGAGACCAAGAGGGAGATGGTTGGATTGCGTCGGAAGGGATATGCAGGCACTGCGGATCACCCTGGAGGATGCCCAGGACAGAACACTATTCTGGAAATCAAGAATTCGGGCCGCTGACCCCACCTAGTGGGAAAAGGCGAAGAAGAAGAAGATTATATATATATATATATATATATATATATATATATATATATACATATATATATATATATATATATATATATATATATATATATATATATATATATATATATATATTAAACTGCCTGCCTGCCTGCCTGCCTGCCTGCCTGCCTGCCTGCCTGCCTGCCTGCCTGCCTGCCTGCCTGCCTGCCTGCCTGCCTGCCTGCCTGCCTGCCTGCCTGCCTGCCTGCCTGCCTGCCTGCCTGCCTGCCTGCCTGCCTGCCTGCCTGCCTGCCTGTTTGCCGGCCTGCCGGCCTGCCTGCCTGCCTGCCTGCCTGCCTGCCTGCCTGCCTGCCTGCCTGCCTGCCTGCCTGCCTGCCTGCCTGCCTGCCTGCCTGCCTGCCTGCCTGCCTGCCTGCCTGCCTGCCTGCCTGCCTGCCTGCCTGCCTGCCTGCCTGCCTGCCTGCCTGCCTGCCTGCCTGCCTGCCTGCCTGCCTGCCTGGTGTTCTGGCAGGGATCGACCAAACACGGGCAACAAACACGTTTTCCGGCTGTGGAACGCTTTTCTCGGCCGGACTGAACAAGTGACGGCCTAGTCAGCACAGTCTACACCGCGTACGTAATCACAGAGTAGACACCATCGTAACCAGTTCACTGACGCTGATTATAATAAAGATGGTGATGATTATCTTCCTACATCAATCGTTGCCAACTGATGCTTAGTTGTACAGAAAGAAATGTAATAATACATAATAGGGTATCGAAATCTGGGTTTGGTACGATACCTTCATTATCAGTGAATGGAAACGTGAGATCTGAGAATCCATCATCATCGCTCAGCAATGTCCTGTGTTGTGTACCATCCATGGCGGCCTGTTCTATCGTGTCTCTCTTATGCCCGATCCAATACATCATTCTGAAAGACAGATGACAGAAGACCACAAAAGGAATGAAGGGGTATCAGGTTTATAAGTGGTTTGTGGGAAATTGAGGTATTAAAATGTTCTGGAGTACGTATACCGGCGGAGGTAAATTATGCTGTGAAATTTTCGATAACAGATCTATACACATTTGATAGGAAAAGAAGGAATCGTACTAATGGCTACGGACAAGTCAAATGTGGTCTTCGGTCAGTTGTTATTGTTGCGTAGCTCCTTTTAATTGTTACGTGGGTGCATGTACTCTTATAAGCATCGAATTTCAATCCACGTCCTATTATTTTTTTTTACAATCATTAAAATACTGCACTGTCTGTTTTCGTTCAGTTAAATTCTACTTGCACCATGGAGTTTTTTAAATATCACATGAATTGTGAAGGAAAGCCAGCCACTCGTTGCTTAAATCAAACATAATCGTTGTTCAAAATGTGATAATGCAACTATAAAAGTACCAACGAATTCATTGTATTTTTGTTTTTTATAATATACCATCATCGTGAGCATGAATATCTATGCAGAGACAGATACATAAATGGAGATAATAGTAATTTTACGCACTCACGCACTCACACTCACACACACACACACACACACACACACACACACACACACACACACACACACACACACACACACACACACACACACACGCATAGCATACTGTTTTACATGTTCCAAACTTACCCTGTAAGCGGTGATATAACTACTACCCCCACAAAATCCTCAGGCTTTGTTGAAACGGTTGTGAAGAGAGTGAAAGGAGGATCATTTCCATCCAATGTCATGACACGGAAGATCCACGCAGAAGGGAGTTTTTCTATGTAATACACGAGTCCCGAAACAAAGTCTATGTCAACTGTGGACTCCCACGCGAAGCCAGCTAAAATGGAATAGTCATATGGAGTGAAACGTCAATATTAAGGCCACACTTGGGACTGGGCAAGTGACCCGAATAGCGAAGTGGCCACATTAGCGAGACACACTTTCTACACTTTACTCTTACAAAATAATTTCGGTCTCTCCCAGGGTGACCTTAATTCCGATACGGCTGTATCACTGAGGTGACGCAAAGGATCGGTTCGCCAAAGAGTTAATAACTTTACTGTCTTAGCCTAATTTCTTTTCATAAATAAGTATTTTATTATACAAGATGTATATCCATATGTTTTTGTTACGACCTGCCAATGCAACATAAAATTTTCGAAATTGTTATTGAAAACACTCATTAGACTAAGTGGTCGATAGCTGTATGGTTCATACCTTGACCCATTCTTAAATATAGGTAGAAAGTTATGAAACAAAACATGGTGAATGTGAGACGCGGGTGGAGGTAAAGTAAGGCGAAATAGGGACAAACCTGTAATATGAAGGGAAGAAGCAATGATTGCAATCGCAATACGGAATACGCATGAAAACTGAGGAAAACCTATGATATGGTGGGGACGAAATAGGGTTGAGAAGATGCAACTGTTTCTACAGGAAACAATTATCGATGAAAGACTAGCGGATGAAGCGAGGAAGTGGCGGTGTATAAAACATTATAGTAAAAGAAAGATGAGCACTCAATGCATCATCCTACCGAGAAACGGCAAAAAATAGCAAAATGTAAAAACGCTTACATATTGTGTTCACAGTTGTGCGATTGCTGCCATCCACTGTTGCCCTTTGTATTTCTTTTAATGGACCCAGTGAATACAAATGTTTATCAATTGGATTATATTTCATCCAATTTCCGAACTGCCTGCCTTTATCATAGAACTTGTTGTTTGATAAATCAAACTGATAAAAGTTACCATAATTGAAGAGCAGAAAGTTGTCTTGCACAATACCTGTAAGAAAAACAGGAAATATATCACGTGCACATGTTGTCGTGTTATAAATAAAAGGGTAACCATTTGGTGTTATGCATCTAAGTGTTAACACAAACTAATCATTTCCAGGTACAATGCATATTTTCCAGTTACTGATAAATTAATTCAAAATGAAGTGTCAAATTATAATACAAATATCCGCTAACCTGAATATTAAGGATCACTTTAGTAAAACGAATTTTGAAAGCTCATGTTCCGTCCGATTTTGTTTAAGGATGTGGTTTTCTTCATAGAGCAATTTATCTTAGTGAAACGGTCCGGCGTTCCTAGTTTTACTAGAAATATGTCTAATAAAATTAGGAGCATATATATATATATATATATATATATATATATATATATATATATATATATATATATATATATATATATATATATATATATATATATGTATATATATATATATATATATATATATATATATATATATATATATGTATATATATATATATATATATATATATATATATATATATGTATATATATATATATATGTATATATATATATATATATATATATATGTATATATATATATATGTATATATATATATATATATATATATATATATTTATATATATATATAATAGCCCTGCTCATTTACTGGTTTCTCGCATTTCGTAGTATTCAGAATCCGTGTTACAGATGTGTACATGCATAAACGACTATTGTAACACCATAAAAAGGCCACACGAAGGAAAAAATATAAGAACATTGATGATACTAAAAGGATCAATATTGATGATACTAAAAGGATATATATGTATATATATATATATATATATATATATATATATATATATATATATATATATATATATATATATATATATGTATATATATATATATATATATATATATATGTATATATATATATATATGTATATATATATATATATATATATATATATATATATATATATATGTATATATATATATATGTATATATATATATATATATATATATATATATATATATATATATTTATATATATATATAATAGCCCTGCTCATTTACTGGTTTCTCGCATTTCGTAGTATTCAGAATCCGTGTTACAGATGTGTACATGCATAAACGACTATTGTAACACCATAAAAAGGCCACACGAAGGAAAAAATATAAGAACATTGATGATACTAAAAGGATTCGAGGAATACCTGTATTATGTTACAAGTATAATTCGTAAAATATTATTACAAAAAGAAATAGGGCCTATTGTTGGGGAAAAAGTGTTTCCTTACCGTGGCAACTTACTGCCAGACAGAGCAGGCTGCAGAGACACGTCCACGACATGGCGCCTCGGCTGTAAAGAGACATTCACAACATGGTACCTTACATACAACGAGAGATTCAAATCATGATTCTAATCATGATTCTTTGCAGAGAGAAAACGACGGACGGACGGACGGACGGACGGACGGACGGACGGACGGACGGACGGACGGACGGACGGACGGACGGACGGACGGACGGACGGACGGACGGACGGACGGACGGACGGACGGACGGACGGACGGACGGACGGACGGACGGACGGACGGACGGACGGACGGACGGACGGACGGACGGACGGACGGACGGACGGACGGACGGACGGACGGACGGACGGACGGACGGACGGACGGACGGACGGACGGACGGACGGACGGACGGACGGACGGACGGACGGACGGACGGACGGACGGACGGACGGACGGACGGACGGACGGACGGACGGACGGACGGACGGACGGACGGACGGACGGACGGACGGACGGACGGACGGACGGACGGACGGACGGACGGACGGACGGACGGACGAACTTAATATAGCACATATAGGCCTTAATATAGCACATAAAGCGTATAGTTTAGCATCAGCGCGGGAATTTATTATTATTATTGCGTGGCTGAGCCTGAGCCTGAGCCTGAGCCTGAGCCCGAGCCCGAGCCCGAGCCCGAGCCCGAGCCCGAGCCCGAGCCCGAGCATGGGCCTGGGCCTGGGCCTGGGCCTGGGCCTGGGCCTGGGCCTGGGCCTGGGCCTGGGCCTGGGCCTGGGCCTGGGCCTGGGCCTGGGCCTGGGCCTGGGCCTGGGCCTGGGCCTGGGCCTGGGCCTGGGCCTGGGCCTGGGCCTGGGCCTGGGCCTGGGCCTGGGCCTGGGCCTGGGCCTGGGCCTGGGCCTGAGCTTCAGCAGCACTCCGGTGTTGCGCTGTCTCGGATTGTGACATCGGAAGACGGGGAGAGGAATGCTGCTCAAATTGCACCAAACTCTATTTAAGGGCTCATCTTATATCGGCCGAAAGAACCAAAAACTACACCAAAAATGCACACCCCTGCCCTGGCCTGATATTGTGAGGACTAATTCCCTGTACAAATTGTGTGGACTATGACGTTCGTTATACCCAGAATTGCCCTGGGGTGAAAACCTCTGACGTTTTACTTGCACAGGCACTAAGAATCGTATTACTTTGCACACATACTATGCTAAGCACGACACAAAATTAAACGATCTATATTTAGCCTTTTAACCTTTCTGTATTTAGCATTTTACATTCTTATTTAGCCTTTTAATAAAAACAATTTAATTTCAAGCTACTATTTATTTTATTACTAATTTTATATATAATTTGATTACGTCTATGTAACATTTTCTACGCGTTTTATTTTTATAACTACTGGTTACATTCATTATATTTTTACATTGCGAAATAGACAAATGATCTATAAAATTAGTAACAAAATAAATAGTAGTATTTGGCTACATAAATTATTCAACAAGCCTTTGTTGTTTTGTTTTTATCATGAAGTGAACGAATTCATATAATAAACTGTGTTTTTATATGAAGCCTATAATTTTAGTCTTTCGAAATGACAATGACATTACACTTACCATCTGGTAGGGCATGTCAGGCACAGCTCTGGCCTCGTTTTCATCATACCTAACCGATATACTTAAAACAGTAAAGACTAAGATTTTTCGGCCGCACTCCCCATATCATGTGGCATTCCCCAGGGTTCTCTGCTCTTCATCCTCTACGCTACACCAATCAGTGCTGTAATCAAAAACCATAATCTGGATCACCACCTTTATGCAGATTATACTCAGGTTTACATTTCGTTAGCGACGTTGGATACAAGCCAACTAAATGATTGCCTCGAAGATATATTTTCTGGATAACTGACGGAAATTTTAAGTTAAATGCAGACATCGCTGAGTTCCTTGTAATTGATACTCCTGTGCAGCGCATACAACTAGATGGGTTTTTCCCACATGTATCCTGAGTCCAAACTTCATACCAGCTACGTCTGTACGGATCTAGGAGTGACCTATGATCATAGCTTCAACTTTAGACAGACCGCGATCCCACTTCTGACACCAGTTGTCTAGGATGGACGCGGAGCGCGCTGGATCTTCGATCCAATCACTTCTTTATTCACACATAAACAAGACAAGACAAGAACCTGTCCACAGCCAGACGTCAGGGACATATACTTCGTATCAAATCATCACCCAGTGCAGCACTCACACATAGCAACTTATAATTTCCCACTGGAAAACACACCCTCGTCACTCGCGGCTCGGCTCATTCCTTGCACTGCCACCTCCCTCAAATCCCGCTAACTTCCCGCTGATCAAACCGCAATAACATCTATTGTCACCGCTTTTCAACACTAACCATTAATTACCAGATGGAGTCACCGATCAGAGAACAAAATAAACTCACAAAATACATATTATATAAATATAACAACGTCATGGCGATCCATGACATCAGCATATTTGTTCCAGTATTTGATTTATTTTTACAGCTACCGTTTACATATTTAAATTATATACTTGATTTTAGTGTATACATGCATTACTATATGACTTAAATATTGTGTTATTTTTATGCAATTTCCAAAGTGCAAGATGTTTATCCATTCTGACTGGACAATAAAGTTATTATGATTATTATTTGTGCCAGCCTCAAGCACAGCTGCCGTGTTATTTCCGCCGAGCACGTAGATAAATAATGAGCGGTATACAGACCTACATTTATACCGACCGCACCGGCTTTTCGTCCTCAAAAGTTCGCTAAAACGCGCTGTTTATAAAACAAAAATATGCGTGAGGTGATGTTGAATGACTAATTAACAAAGTGAAATATCAAATGTTGGTAAAGATACAGTTATAACGACAAAACTGAGGTGGGTCCGAATTATACACAAGTGCCCATGGGCATGGCGTTGCTAGGGCACAGGTAATTGACAATGACATACGAGCATATATAATTCTCACTGGGACGGACGTTTGACTTATGTTATGATGATCTTGCTACTTACATTATGTACACACCGACGACGTACAACGAACAGTGTTGTTCGGTACCCAGTCAGAGGCGGCTTCCCAAATTTTAATTCACCACATTTCTAGGATCACGCAGTTCAGTTCAGCCGCCGGTACTTCCTGGTTGCCAAACCTGATTAGTCCAATCTGGCGTAATTACCAGGTTGACGCCTTTCAAGCCGAGAGATGGCACCACTGTTTCAGCTCACGCTCCATAGTGTCAGTGCGCATGTTCTATGAAGTCAGCCATGTGTGACGACGTCTCGTTCGTGTCGTCACGTCCAGGGCCGCGTCAGATGTTGTCGAGTATCGGATGTAACACTGGTGTCAGCCGGCGGAGCGTTCAGCAGCGAACACCATCACGAGACCGCAATTGTTTATGCAGAACTTTCTGCGTGTGACACGCTGCAATTATAAGACCAACCGTATCGTATGCAAGGTTGTATGTGTAATTGTAAAAGCTTTCCGTTGATTACCAGCCTGGAGAGGTTACGATGCCTGATACCAACGCTAACACGGTGAAGTCGTTCAAACAACGCAAGTCGTTCGGTGAGACTGCTTGTGTTGTTTACCTTTCAGCGACCATTTCTAGGTCTACGTCACCAACATCTTTCGTGCGTTATACCGTGCGCGGATATTCACCCATTTGCGCATGCCGATTCCTTTGATGCAAACCAGCGTCCCTTGCGGTGTTATAATATGTGTGTACTTAATAGAATTGTGTATAGTAAGCCTAGTTTAGTATAGGCTAAAGTGGTGTCAGTTGGTTCCAATGCGTAGTTGATTACGCAATGACAACCATAATGTACCGAAGCTAAATGCTACATATTTATAGCCATAGGGGTTGGTACGGCCTGTCCAAAATAAAGGTGCACATTACTGCGGTTGAATGTGAAGTCGAGTCAACAGATGGTTTTACATGGAGATAGACTATTGGGAATTAGGTCATGACTTGCTTGGTCACGGTATGTGGCAATATAAATACCCATAGAATACACACAGCCTATGTGTGTTAAGATGGGAAAGGATAGCATACTGTTTATGCATGGTACAGCATGAAATTGTATTCTTAACATGATGACATCTCTCATTATACTCAATAAGGTACAGAGAGATTAATACACCCTGTCGAGTAGACACAGGTGAACATTTCCTTACAGGTTGGGGAGCCATGATATTTCGGACTCTGATTGATTTTGTTCCAATAAATGAATTGTGCTGTGGGACTGGAAATGTTGTGTGTGTACGTGTTGTTTGCCAAGGAGGGTTTGCTAAAAAATACTGTTACAGTGTGTTAAGAAGGTTGTGTTGTATATTTTCCCTGGTCTTTTTTTCAGTTACAGGCAGCAATAGGGTCACAGCAGCCTGTGGCAACTATATCCCCCCAATTCCACTGATGCCTGCAGATTCAAGTTTTCCATTTGACCAGGGGATGCAGAACTTAAACAAATTGTGAATGGGTCAGGGTTACACAGTCCCGGTGATTACATACTCCCTCACACTTGGTCTTTCTCTGGTATATAATTAGAAACAAAATGTGACCTGGATAGCCAGGTGACTTTATTATAGGAACTAATTTCCTTTTCTGAAAGTAATCTGGAACTTAAAAATATGTTGTAATTGTAATACAGAGGTGACTACATAAAGTGAAGTTTGATTGTAAGATGCTCATGTGTGTGTGTTTGTTTCAGCTCAGAGAAAGGAAGAAGTGGCTGGAATTAGAGCAAAGTTTCCAACAAAGGCCCCTGTAAGTAGCAAACCTGTATATTTTACCCCTGTCTATTTTACAAGATTTAGGAAAGAAGACGTGTATGTAAGAGGTAGCCTCCATCTAAGTAGAAATGGTTCTGTAGTCTTCTCTGAGAACATGCTTTGATCTATGGACAGATTGCAACTACATTTAGATTGATAGGTTGGACTCTTGATAAGCCAAAGGGCTTTCTTGTCCACCTGCCTTCTAGAGCTGATTCTTTAGGTGGCAATCTTGTTAAATCAATGATGCCACCCAATGAAACAACTTGTACCAGTGCACATTAGCCATGTCTTGTCATCACAATAAATGGTTTCGGTTTATAATAATTATTATTACTAGTGTTTGTATGCCTATCAAATTGTGTTTAAAAATAACACACAAGCCTAAAGCAGTGTTGACAGTTTGAATGTTATAAATAGGCACTATTGCCAGTTATTGGAAATTATTGCAGAAAAAGTGTTGCTACCTTTGATATGTTTTAAGATTACATGTCTAGCTAATAATTATAGATATTCTTAAATCTACGTAGGTACATTAATTTACCGGTATAAAATAAGAATGACCATCAATGTGTTAGGAAACTTATAAAATATAATATATAAAGAAAACACATTTCCTTAACAATGAATTGTAAATAAGTTTCTTTTTAAGTTTTCAAATGTTGGCATGTGCACAAATTTAACTTAGATGGCATACATAAAAATGATCACAGCTGTAGTGGCCCATGTCCACAATTTAGACATTTATTTCCATGTTTAGCATAGACAATCACTGTTACCTGGTGTAATTGCTGACATATATATAGAAAGAGGTAGGCAGTAGTTTTAACCAATAAAAATTAACAAGATGTCTTTATTGCAAAATTCTAAGACCACACCCCAAAGTGAACTCATTATAGAAGGCGTCAATATATTAAACAATTGTGAAAATACTTATTATAATTTTTTCACTGTTTAAATCAAATAGAACAATAAAATGTGGAAAAAATAACATCGATTATACATCAGACCTTTTTAAGCTAAAAATACAAATAGTTTAGAAAAGCAGGTAAGATACAGAAAAAATTGACTCTTGATGTGTCAATGGATGTCTTGTCTAGTTACAGTCTTGTTAATTATAAACCTAGTTGGCATGAGATGTCAAGTACTTACTATGATTACACATTTACAGATCTAAGGTCCTGATTGTACTGTTAGCAGAATTTACAAAAATCAATATTTAACAAGAATAAAACTGTTCTATCAAGAGACATGGGGTCCCTCCGTGACGTCAGGACATTAATCTTTTCTAAGTGACACATTAGAGTGTGGAATATTTGTTGTTCTGTGATGTATTTGGCACTGTGATGGATGGACTACTACATTTAAACATCTCACCTGCAGTCAGGGCTTTACGCAGGACCAAATTATTGCCACATATGTTTTGGCAGACACATGGATAATAACTGTTAAGCCAATTTACGAACTTTAAAATGTGTCTGATGACCTAAAATGGACTACAAAAACACATGTGACACCATTTATACTCAGTTCTAAGACAATTGATAATATCTATGGTTTTGGAACACCCTTTTTGCTCCATTTTTTTCACGCCCATCACCCGTCCACCCATATTTCTACCCGTCCACAACAGTTTTTACCCATCCAAACGACAGGTGGATGGGTTTCTGCATAAAGCTATGCCTGCACACATATGACCCCCCACAACAAATGGGGTCACTCGAATGTATTCTGGATACCAGCCAAAAGTAACTATTTGGGTCATGCTCCATCAATTTTGTGATTTTAGCTGAAACGCATACTCTTTAAGAATGCTGGAATCCATGACGAAACATAAATGTATACATCGAGAAAGTCTGGACACCCACAACTAGAATCAAGGGTTGGGGTTTAGTTCTCGCATCACTTTTTAATCCCATCTTTCATTGTCCAGTTTAATATTGTGAATGAAACTATCAAAACTATGTAGTATGTCATAGTCCAGCGTTGGTTTTCTACTGGACAAAATGGTATTTCTGCCCTGCTGATGGCAGGTAGAAACAGAACCAATACAAAATACATGCCATTGATGGTGATTCGCCATTGATAGATAATTGTTTCCTTATCATAGAATATGTTGTCAGTCTCTTTCTATGTCTTTTTGCATAACTATTTGTTTTGAAACACTACCCATTAAATGTCTATCCACAATTTAAGGTAAATGTCCTAATCTGCTGTTTGCTAAATTAAGCCAGGAAGTCTGTAATCAAATGCCTATGTTGTTCTCAGAAGAGACAATGCAACTGACTGCTAGGATTTTGTGAAGAAATGTGAAAACTCAACTTAAGACAGTCTGGAATTCTAGCCAGAATAGACTGGTGCCAGCGTGGAACTTGATTAAAGAACAAAGGGGATATTGACCTATATACCCTGTCAGGTGCTAATCCACCCTTTGGCTCTGAGCAAACAAACCTTATGGTCACTGCCAGGGCCCTGGAGGTCACCTGTCACCAAGTGTCTTCTTCAGTAATTACCTGGTACACCTGTACCACTGTTGGGTGAAAGACACAGTGAAGTTGGGATCGATGGGTATTTTAAAGGTTGAAAACAATCAGTGTGGTGAAAGGTGATTTGCAGTGAAAGTCACCAGTTTGACTGGCATTACATGTCATTGTAGGGGACCAGGGGTGTAGGAAAACTTCTTAATTTATCACAATTTACCAAAGTATGGTTTTTAAAGTTTCCTTAAATTGTAGCAGTACAGTATAAATCAAATCTGCAGATGTTCCAACAAATGAGGACAGATGAGGTACATTTTAAAAAGTGTGCCACCCACCTAATACTCCATGCCAGGTCACTGATATATCATATCTGATTTCTCTGGTGTTTAATTATTTATTTGGTCTTGTAGGTAGGTCACGTATCTGTACACACCTGCAGATAATTTATTGGTGTGTTTAAAGTAACAGTTATATCACATATATGTTAGAAATTGTATTGTTTTCTTTCAAAAACAGTACTTAAGCATTTACGACATTTAGCAATTTATACAGTGTATGACATTTTTTAAACTGTAGTGTATAAACTGTATTAAAAATGTCAGTCGCATGTTACTTGTAAAACCTGTTGTTTTCAAATCTCCTTTGCATCTACTTGTCATCACACTATTATATATGCTTTTCAGTATGACAATATTCAAGATGGAGACTCTGAGAATGAGAACATTCCAAATGAATAGATAAATGTTGAATGTTTTGATGACCAGTAACAGTGGTAATGTAGTATAATGACCACTAATATAGCAGCCATGTCTGTTTTCTTGCAGGTAATTGTAGAGCGGTATCAGAAAGAGGTTCGTCTTCCAGTTCTTGACAAGACAAAGTTCTTGGTGCCACAGGAACTGACCATGTCACAGTTTGTCACCATAATCAGGTATGTGTGAAGTCTGTATGTACTTTGCAGGTGCAGCCTCACAAACTCCCACCATCCACTTAAAGATGTCACAATTTTTACATTGATTGAAACCCCTCCGCATCACATTTTCTGAGACATGTGATTTTTCGCAATCCAAAATGGCTTCCAAAACCCTATTACAATGGCCACTAGATTCAGCTGATATTCTCCACCACAGTGTCGGGCAGTCATATATTGTCCACAATAATGATAATGTGCTTTAGTGTATATTCCACTCGGTAGGTGGCACCATGGGATCAGTTATTCATCCTGTGAGATGTGGCAACAATGATGTAAGTAAATGTAAGTTCTTATATAAGGAAGTACCATTAAAATGAAGAAGTTGGAAGAAAAGTGTTACGATAATGGTCCGTGCGTGTTCTTTTGGATATGTATCTACAACCAGATACTGCAACATAGTAAAATTCGTGCAGTCAGTGAGAGGTGTCTTTTTCATCACACATGTTTCGTAAAGTTTATTCACTGCTGGGAGTGTCGTGCCAATGGTTTTGCTGGCTGACCGTACTACACGATCTAGCAGCACTCTATTCTTAACTGATAAGCTAACAAAATAGACAGTAGCACAGGGCTGACTGGACCGTAGATTTATAGAAGACATGATTTATTGCCCGACACACATTAACGAGAGTGCCAGTTTCATGGTAGAATGCACCTGTATCAACAGCTAAGTTGTTGCTCTTTTAAAAAAAACAGCAATTTTTTTCAGTTATTATAGTCAGTTCCATGGAGAAGCTGGGGGTAGATAAAGAACTGATTGTGCAGTACAATTGATTGTGTGGTAATGGAACAGTAAGTTCACACTAACACTTGAGGGTGAAGACAGCCAGTCAATGCTAAAGTAGTAAAGTGCCACTAACAGTCAATTTTGAGTATTATAGCTTCAAGTGTGGGTGCATTTATGCAACTGTAATTGCTGGTGCTAGCCATGTGAATGGCAAATACCACACCTGCAGAAAATTGTGATCCCAACAAATGTCTGTGAAGATAGGTTGTAAAGTTTCTGTCTGTCTGTAAGTGTACATAAAATATATGCACGAGTAGACATGTATAGTGCTTTGCAATGTTTCAAATCATGACCAGGTTAGGCCAATGTGCAATATGCAATTTTAATGATCCCAAAACACGGCTGATAAGTGCCAGATTGAATGCAGTGTTGTGACCAAGACCTCATGCACCCATGCTGCCCAGTTCTCATAGCCACACCAGCACCAGGGAACAGTCAACATGTGTTCCACTTGGTGCCATGCTATCACCAATGTGTGGCAATGACCAGTCTTGTGACGTTATGTGCCTATCCTCTATCCTAGTCATCCATGCATTTATATTGTAATAGCCTGTTTTGTTTAACCATGGACTGCATCTTTTTATAAATGTTATCTATATTTTTACTTAATTTTTTTATTTAATTAATTTAGTTTAATTAATTTAATTAAAAATGTTGTTGTTGGCTAAACATTTATTTATTTATTTAATGTTTAGCCAACAATAAAAAAATACCTAAATTATTCCTTTATAACTTATTTGCATTGTCTTTATATATTTATTTTATTAGCTTTCTATGAATTTTATTGTATGTTGGTCCATGAAAACTCCAGAATAGTGAATTATCGCTTTAAACAGTATCAATTTAAAGAAAAATTGAAGTTTATGACATTGTTCTTAGGATGTGTTCCATGTTCCTAGGAATCGGATGTCGATCAATGCGAACCAGGCATTCTACTTGATTATAAACAACAAGAGCATAGCAAGCATGTCAACAACGGTGGCAGAGATCTACAAAGATGAGCGAGACGAAGATGGCTTTCTCTACATGACCTATGCATCACAGGAGATGTTTGGCTGATGCAGACACCAGGCGTCTGTTGACACTGTACGTGGACAAGATCTGTGTCCTAATCGTGGGAGATGAGTCACTGTGTCACAAGAATGAGTTGACTGTTCGATATGATGTGTAAATATGCATGCATAGGTCATTTTCAAATCAGTACATTTACTTGTACCACACATCACACAAACCACACAAGCACATACACACAACGAAAAACACAAGACAGATTGCAAATATATTTAATAATTTTTATGTGGTTCCAGTAACAATGTTCAAGGGAAACCACTATATGCTGGATTGATATTTTCTGCAGATTTCAGTACATTTTGAAACAAACGTTTTACGTTCAGTTATAATCTCATTGCAACTAAAACATTTCTGTTTATAGTTTGTCTTTGCTATGCACTGTTACATAAATCAAACCTTTTTTATGCATTTTAAGTTGTTAATTAAATAACAAAAGTTGGACAACATAGGCCACATATGGTAGAAGGTTAGGTGGAAATTCGGAAATGTTTCAGTAACATTCTTAGAAAATGTGATGGTTTATTTGGTATATCAACTTCGTTGGCCATATGTATACATTTGTGTGTGTGTATAACTGTCCTTCTGATGTTTTCTTGATATTAAAAATGTGATGTTGGGTGGGGGTGTATTAGGGCGAATACTATAAAATAGTCTATGAAGATGATGGGGTAGCATCGTATAATACTTATCATATTCTTATAGGCAGGTGGCAATATCGTTTTAATTAATAATAGTGGGTTTTATGTTATATTTGCGTAGCCAGTTAACCACTGCTCTAATAGGTTGTAGTAAGTAATGTAGCAAGTTTATGTAATTTGAACAGAGACTACATTTATAGTTGGGTAAGTAAGAGTATGCAAAGGGAAAGTGGGCTGTTTCACATGGGTTTAAACAATACATTCATGATACTGTTTCTTGATGCAACGTTGGGATATTATTGTAGTACTGTAAATGATCTAATTACAAAGTAGCTGTTGTGCAGACATTAATATATTGTTCTGTGCAGATTAACAATGTGTGTTGACGAGGTTCTGCCGGTGAAGATGTGAAAGTGGTAATTAAAACTATTGCATGCATCCTCTGGATTGAAGAGGCCTTGCAGTTAGCTGAATGAGATGCTGTTGCAAACATTGAATTCAGAATGTATGAAAATATTCATGGTATGAACTATCCAGCAGGGGCATTGTCTCTTATGTGTTTGACGTGGTAACGGGTGGTTCTCACATCAGTTTGCAAAGCCCAAGACAAGTATTACATTATCGGTGGCTGGAATGTATGACATGTCAGTGGGAAGTTTGCAAAACCAAAAGGTGTTTTGGTGAGCTTTGTGCAAACTTATGAGACCACACACCACTTATGTAGAACAATGTTTTTTACTACTGTATTATACATTTGTTGAAAATACTGCAGACAGGACATGCATATTGCTATGTGATCATTTGAATAGCGGTATAGGTACGGGTAATAAATACGAGTTGAGCAGTATGTCGATGTGTGCAGAGTCTGCAGCATGCTGGGACCAGCTGGTGCAGATGGTTTGGATATTTTAATAATTGTTCATGTATATAAATAAAAGTGGTCTGTAATAAACACTGTTTTCTGTCAAATGGTGTATGGTCGCATTATCGTTACATCTGCGACTTGTAGAAGTATGATCTATGTTGTGACCATTACACACGTGGAAGTCTGTTATGTATTCTTTATGATGTGGAAGGGGAAAGAGATTTCTGGAAAACCATCAATAGGACGTCATACTGTTCTAATCAGAGGAACAGCAGGCCAGATTGCACATTGCCAGAACTATCAGCTTTTAAGTACAACAGTTGCATCAGTGCAAAGGATTAGTCGACCCGAGGGTCAATAACGATGATACGGTATCTGATAGGAGGCGAATGCACACTTTAGAAGCAGCTTAGAACGAGTAACACGGTAGACACAACCCTTGCTTAGCAATTTTAAACACGGTTTAAATATATATATATAATTGGATCAAGGAATGTTTTATATAGGTTTTATTACGGAGTTGTCGACACTTTCATGTCTGTCAATTCTCGCATGATGTACTCAAGATGCACAAGTATATTATGTATATAATTTATATATATAATACATAATATTCAGTATGAACTATAATGTTAATATGTATGTAACATGTCATATTTATATGAAACATGTAACACGTAACATATATTACATAATGTAATACGTAACACGTAACATGTAACACTTGACATATATCACATAACACATAACACGTAACAATAAACACGTATCATGCAATACGTATCATGTAATATGTAACACATATCATATAACAGGTCAAATGTAGGTCGAGAAGGGTTTCAGAGATATGCCATTTTCTGTATTTTCCTTGAGTGACGGTGGCCATCTTGGATTTGTGGCCGTACAGGTGTCTAAACATTTTAACCTCAGATTTTTGCTTAGTTCATACCCAAATAAAGTCAAATCAATCACTATCTCACTTTGGCCGTCCCATTCCTAAGTGCAAGAAATCAACATGAAAGCCACGAAAATGAACAAGTCCTATGTTACAACCGATAATGTATAATCACATGTTAATGTAACATCTGCCTGATAATGTAATAACTGCATGACAATGTAATAACATCACCTGATAATGTAATAACTGCATGACAATGTAATAACATCACCTGATAATGTAATAATTTTCGCCTGATAATGTAATGAACTCCTCTTGCTTGATAATGTAATATCTTTCGCCTGATAATGTAATAACGTACATATTTCACGTAGGACTTAGAGTCGTATTCGTGGTTTTCATGTTGATTTCTTGCATTTAGTCGAATTCATCTATTTCGTCTATTTCGCAGTACTGCAACTTTTGCTAGTGGGGTCTCTTTAGATTAAATCCAATATGCTGGTTCCGAATCTGAAGTCAGACTTGGCCCAGCAGGTTAGGATTTTGAGTTAAATACATTCTCGCACCATGTTGTAAAGAATCACCGCTTAGCTTTTAATATTTAATCATATATAATCATAATGCACTGCTTAGCTTTGAATATTTAATCATATTAATTATATAATCAATGTACTGGCTACTAGACATGTAGAAAGACACTTTATATAATCGTAGAATAGCACGTTAGACATAAGGAAACACTCTACTCAGACAAACAGGGAACGGGTTGACGCCCGTGTACTAAGAAAACAAGTTTCACATTAGGGAGACAGAAGTGTTTATAAAACGGAGAGAACAGCGACTGGTACCCAGTTCGAGCAACCTTGTATATGATTAATTGCTCAGAAGGGTGGTCTGCCCCACCCTTGGAGCACCCTGGAAGAGCGAATACGTAGGGCCGACGTTTGTAAACGGTCACGGTTATACGTGAACAGTTTAACTACGGATCTGCGGGAAGCAGAGCAATCTGGGATAACTGTTAACCTTTAAAGGACAATACGTGAATTATCGTTACAAGCGGTCATGGCTACGCATGTGCAGTGAGAAAGAAGCAGGGATACTTGGGATAGATTTGAGCATTGAAATAGAGGGATTATTGGGAGATACAGGGAGACCGAACGCGTACGAAGATGCGTTACGGTCTACCATTTTGGCGTTTCAAATTCACTATTATAATATGAGACTGATGCTCATATTTTTATCATGAACTTCTAAATTGTGCGGCTACTTTTAAAACATGTCAAATTGTAGAGGTTTTGTAAAGACCCGAAGAAAAGTAGGGAGTGCAGAGCTTTGAGTTTATATTGTAGTACTTATGTATTGCAAAAGCAATACACTGTATGTTTAGTCGATTGTATGATGCTGAATTCGTGGGCGATGAATAAATTCGAAGTTGTATCTGGAATCGAGCGTTGATTGCTACATCATTGGATAAGACATAAATCTTCTGATCCTGGCGAGCGCCGTGTCGACATGACATAACCGTTTACACGCCCACACACGCCGTGAAGATGGCCACCCCCGCGCACGCGACCCAGACGGGGTGCCCTCTTTACAATGTGTTATACATTCTCGCACCAATTACGAATGACGGGTTCCCTTTCCATGATGTAACGCATGTGTGGGTTTGCTTGACCAATCCTAGTGTGAAAGCCAGATGAAGTTGAAGAAATAATTTATTAAGGACTGTTTATTAACGTTGTATTACGCAATTTGTTGAACATTTCGAGTATGTACATTGATGTGTTCTTAATCCAATTACACGCACGCACGCACGCACGCACGCACGCACGCACGCAAACACACACACACACACACACACACACACACACACACACACAGAAGTCAACAGTTCTAATTCATTTGTTCAATCTTTGAAGCACTTTCTAACCGAAGAAGCAGACACGTTCATGTCAACTTCTGGAGTGACACTATTATTAGGGCTGCCATCTCGCTTTTTATCAGCTGTGCAACATGGCCAGTACATTTTCATTTTTTCCCCATACATTGTCTCAGTTTTGAAATATTTAGTACATTTATGATAATGATAATATCGGATAGTTACATTAGTTTAATTTATAATTAATAGATAAAATATGGCAGAAAAGACTACGCAATTGAGTGTAACTGATAACGTTGTTTCACTTACACAACTTGATTAGTTACTATTACAGAATATTTTCAAAACCAGAGTCGATTAAAGCATATGTCAATAATAACATTATTAATACGTAACTGGAGCCAACACTGAGTTCCCCACCGATTGCTATACTCGCTATTACTACACCACGGACGACAGAGGCGGCATACAGCGGCTACTTTGGCATTCACATGCATTGCAATAGAACGTTCTTTGAGTTGCTTCAGAAGTCGTTCACGCTGGAGCCGTCTCTCTTCCCGTGTCGCGACCACGTGCTGAGGAAGAGGGAATTGAAGAGGTGAGCTATACCTTATCCTTATTGTATGCGCGTCTCAATCGAACGACTCGCTGGCGAGGGGTGACCACTGCCGGACCAGCACGAGCAGGCGGTTGACGCTAACGCCGATGGCGGCGGCGAGCGCGCGCACGAAGCACGTGTCGGTGTGACGCAACAGTCCGGCGGCGTCCTCGGACAGCACGAGCACGGCGTCGAAGTGGCGCAGGTAGACGAACTTGGAGAACCTCGGCTTGATGCGCGAGTCGCGCAGGAACTCGTCCAGATTGTCCTGTAGACACTGCACCCACAGACACTGCACCTGGCAGTACGGGTACAGGAAGTGCAGCATGGCGGCGACCGCCAGCTCCGTCTTGACGTGGCACAGCCGCAAGTTGAGCGTCCTCTCGTGTCCCGGCGGCAGCTGGATGTACAGCACGGCGGTCAAGTCGGGTCTCATGCACGCGTTCAACCTGCAGAACTTCTCGTTGGCCGCCAAGTCGAATCGTCCCGGGTACTTCTTCTTGAGAGCTGACAATTTGCCACAGTCAGAATCAGGGGGTTGTGGTGCCGATGTTTCCGTGGATCGTCCATGCCGAAACTTCTTCCTCCACGAACTGTTCCGCATCGCCTTCGTCAGGGATAGGGACGAGTCACTTCGGGACTTCTTTGGGCGAGCTCCCGAGCCACTCTGGAGAAACGCCGTCTGGATGTCTTTCCATTCATTGCGGTTTCGTTTGTTTAACATTATCTTAGGCACTCTGGGAGGACATGTCTTCAGCAGCGGTATATATTTGGCAAACGTTTCCCTTGATGTTGCCGCAGACGGGGCGGCGTCTAACTTGTCCGTAGATGACACGGGCGATGTCTCGTCGCTGGCGGACGGTGTCGTCGCACCAAGGTCTTCGTCTTGACAGACGGGCGGTGCAGACAGACGTCGTGAGTAGTAGAAATTCAGCCTGAATGGCAACTGTTGATCAAACTGGATCCTCCTGGGTGGCATGTCTTCAACGGGATATATCTCCTTCGACATCCTGCCGAATGTCCGAGGCCGTCTTCGTGCACCAGCCGACGGTCGAGGATCGTTAAGGAAGGTGAGGCACGGAGACGACGACCCGCTGTCATGAGACCCGTCGCCAGACACCACGCCTGGACACTGGTTGTCCCACTCGCTCGCACTTGTCGGGCTGTCATCGGCGGAGCACGGCGTCAGGTCTGATGACAGACTACCCTCTGTTGCAAGAAGGTCGCACGAAGATGTCGCAGCGTCTCGTGACAATGCACCTATACCACCGCGACAGGCGCCTGGGCGGGTTGACGACATCGGCCATTCTCGCATTCCAGGACTGTTTCTGGTTTCACCAGAATGGACGGGCGGGGTAGGAGGCATCAGCCAAATACCGTTCATAAGTCCCGGAGCAACTTTAAGGTTAGTCGCCTGAAGGAGCATGTTGACTGTCGGTGGCTTGGTGAACGGGCGAGGTTGGTCGACCGACTGTGTCGTGTCGGAGTCGCCTGCTATCCACTGCACGAAGTCAACTGCACCGTTGTTAGCGCTGTCACCGAAGCTCCTCAAACCGAAGAAAACAAGTTTCTTTAGTTTACTCCTGGCACGCACGTCGTGCGGGGAAATCAGAGTTTCCATTGTCTAACAGTACTGCCTTACTTCCTAGACTCAGGCCGGCGTTTGGATTCCGTATCGACAAAAGCAGCAAGGATTACGCTTGTAATGCCTGGTGCTATGCTTGCATGCAACCAAATTCAATGATAAGTTTTATTAATACAGCCTATAAAGTACGTTGTCGTCTATATTTAAACAGTCTAGGCTATTTGCCAACTTATCTTCTTGACACGGCGCTTTATCACGGCTGTAAAATAATCTAAAATCTCTGCAATCTCTTTTCCCAGTAGTTTCCGACTGGCGTTTGAAAGCGCACGTGCGTTTGTTTTTCGTCCGGTTTACGCGACGATAAATGGCGCCATCTGGTGGCGATATGTTGAGGAACACAACGCCCTCTTGTGTTGGTTGCCGGTTGTAGAAGATACAAAAAGTAAACGCGCACGTGTGATAAGTTGACGTTACACGAAACTTCATGGCGTCACAAATATTACAGTCTACCATTCGGGAAGGGGATCAAGTGATCTTAAAAAAGGACAAGAATATTAGGGTTGTTCAAGTTCACAAGACACGGTGCGTGTACTTATTTTCTGGTTGTGAACGATAATTGAAGCCGGTCACTGCGAGTTGTGTGTAACTGTGTTACTGAAATCCGCCACCGTCTTCTTCCAGTAATCCACTACCGTCAATTATGACGATTTCGTGGGTGGTGTGCGTATGTTCAACTTCAAATGTGACTAAAAATTAAGGGTAATCTTCCAGTTAACTGGCGTAAATTATTAGGGCGTTTTACCAATTTTTTTCGATGTTTATCTGTTCTGAATGTCATTCTACTTCACTTCCGGTACAAGGAAGTCATTTATTAATTTTTTAATTGTGTTTTAGAGCAATATAATGCCGTCGAGTCGACGTAAATAAGCCGATATGTCACACTCACAGGGTGTGAGACAGATTACAGGCGAACATTTGTAGAATCACCAACAAAACTGCATATAGGCAATCAGGCTTGCTTGTGGTTGGTGTGGGAACAGCAAACTGCACAAAATATGACAATCTTTTCCTCATCATAGCGCAGCCAGTCCCGGTTAGTTTTCCACGGCTTGTCGAAAAGAAAATATTTGCATAAAAGTTCACCGCTGAAACCATTATGTAATTGTGCACATTTGCATGTTTTCATGTGACTGGTCAGTCAGACATAAAAACCTGGTGACAGAAGGTGTAAAACATAACAAATTGTAACAAAAATCAGGTTTAGATGCTTTTCTTTTCTTGTAACTTCAGCCTGGTATGGATGGAGAAGGTGAAGTTTACGCTGGACGCGGTCATCGGGCAGCCGTTTGGAGGCTGGTACGAGGTGAAGGGTCAAAAGCTGGTGAAGGTCAGCAGGAGGACATTGTGTGAAAAAGGTGGGTCATTTCTAAACTCTCTTGTGACATGATCAGTAGGGGTAGAATACACTGAATTTGTCTATGATGTGACCCAGGAAGGATGCAGGCACATGCTGCCTGCATCAGCTTCTGCCTGGGCATAGGAGGAAGGAGAGGGAATGCACTGTTTGAGTGTCTTATATGACGTCTTGGCTGGGTCCAAAAAATTGTAATAACAATATAGATTACGGAAGCATTCTGTAAACCGGGGTAAGTAATTCACGTTTTAATTGACTTGTGTTGTGCAACTAAAATAATTAGGATCTACATACACATAATTGTTGTCTTTTCTTGTATCACATATTTTATTATAAAACCATCAAAACAGTGGTCTCATAGATTTATTTCCAATGTTCAACATTCAGAAGTGCCACTGAGGGTAATTAATGAAGGTCTACAACATGGTAGGCCCTGGTCAGTGGTCACATGTGTTGTTTGCTGAGAGGGGGTTAGCACATGCCAGTGTCACAGGTCAGTACTGATAGCTGGCACCCATATGCTGGGTGGGCTCTGATGCCTGAAACAAGGCAACCTGTATCTTCTGTATCTTCTGGTTATTGATGCTGATTGCATCAGGTTGGAGAGCTGAACTGATGTATGCTTGAAGACTTGGAGTAGTCAGTTAATAAGGCAGTTGATTACAACTTGGTGCCTTCAGTGTTGATTCAGTTTATTTAGTTTCTCTTGTGATGTTTAACAGCTGTCACATGCCATAGGTCTGTTGTAATCATCATCGATGCTCTCTATGCATGTGAGTATGTGACACACTACCACATCAGGGGCAGAAACTATAACGTTTTTCATCACTAGTTCACAGGACTAGTGACCAGCCAAATCTACTAGTCCTATCAAAATCACAAACACAGAGTCAAGATTTATTTAACCAAAATATATACAACATTTATTGATGAAAAACACAATGACTATAATACACCGCCACCACATCACTCGTCACTGTAGTCGTCACTGTCAGTGTCCCACTGCACAAACTCAGGTCGCCTGGTCCTTGGCCCACTGGCGTTCCACACATGGATGGCAGCAGTTGGGTCGAAGTCCCCGATGTTGGCTGTATGCAGTGATACATGCAGCAGGTCGGTGAAGACGTCGTTGGCGAGGTTCCTCCTCCAGCCCCACTTCACCAGCTTCAGCTTGGAGAAGCCGTGCTCAGCATCAGCGGCATGGGTTGGCAAAGTGAGGACAACGTCCATCAGTGACAGGACGTTATGGTGATCATTGAGGTGTTATCTGTTGACCCCTGCCCACGTCAGCTCAGCAACATCTGTATCACTGCAAACAACATTCCAAACTTTCTTACTTCTGACAAATGTCATTTAGTCATTAAGTCAAGCGCTCACAGAGTGTGTGGCACCCAACGTGTACCCTCAACACGTGTCGGCATAATCGGCTTCATGTCGATAGCTTCAAAAGATCGTTTCAGCATGCTCCTGTTCAGTGAGCCCTTCCTGTAGAAATAATACAGGCCCAGCAGAAACGATGCGACCTTGTCGTGGAGCGGCTGTTTCTTCAGGGCAGCCTTGAATGCCAGTTCCAATATTATGTATATAATTTAAAGAAGCATGTGCACAGCTAACATGGTTACTGTATCTTTAGGCCCAGTTTAAGATATGCAAACAACACAAAGTTAATCGGTCACAGGTTTTTGATAAATTTTTCATTCATACATAACAGTTTTGTACAGTGCATGCTACTTGATATTTTTCTAAGAAATACAGTTTAACATACATACTTCATGAGGAGTGTCATTCTTGTGAACACATGGCTGTTTAACATCTCGATGAGCTTCTCGGCCACGGTCGCAGTCACCGATTCCAGTCGAAAGTTGCAGCACCCACTGACGAAACTGCACAACCGATCGGTCTTGCTGGTTGCGAATACACGACAAACTGAGCAAAACATCTCAGCTTTTTCCGCATCGTACTTCAGCCAGTTGCGGTTGACCACGACCGGGAGGAACTGGGTCAAGGTCATGCAAATTTAGCCAATGAGGCGTATAATGCATTTCTTTACGCATGCCATGACATGTCATCTACTTTCAAACAACTACAAACAGTCCCACATCTTATCTTAGCCGACACACTTACCGGCAGTGACCATCTCGGCTACGTCTGTTAATTCCAACGATGTTATCGCCAATATTAACTCCTTAGACATAGCGTCGTGGTGCGACCAGTGGGGAGAGGGTTCTCTCCACCGGTTGAGTCGTTCTATTGTCACCCTCAACGAATCATGCACCCAGTCACTCTCCATTCTTTTAATGAACCTCGTGCTGTTTGCCATCTTCACAAAGAATTTATCGCTCAGCACACTGCGTGAATCGTGTACCCAGGCACTCTCCATTCTCTTCATGAAGCTTGTGCTGTTTGCCAACTTGACAATGAACTTACCACTCGGCACATCTGCGAGAAACGGAAGACGGTAATTATGATTACTGTATGTAATTCTGTAGTTGTTAGATCATAATATGCCAATCAAAGAAAGAATGAAGATAAAATGCATTTGGCAATTGTCTGTGCATGCAGTGTTTCATTCACATTAATTCATCATTCATTTAATTTAAGTGAAGAATATCATACATTGGAAACTGAAATTGACAGTTATTCCTGCGGTGTCTGTGCAAACGTGTGTGACTCTGTACAGTAATTTCTCAAGCACTGCCTCCTTAAAATATTGACAGAATTGTTTTGAAAGTATTTCCATAATTTCTGCGACGAACGCATCATCTCGGGGGATGCGGATGGTGACACAGTCATTGAATGTCCAGACTACAAAGTCACACCATTTCCTGCCTGTACACATAAGTGTGCCCATTATTTGGTAGAAGTAGTTGTGATCTCTCTGTAGAGATAGAGTTCCATCAGCATCTGAATAGGTGATGCCCAGTCAGTGGGGCTCTTGTCATGTTACGTGTGGTATGTGGGCATTTAATCTCAACCACACTGAATGGTCAAGGTCAGGCAAATTTAGCCAATGAGGCGTATAATGCATTTCTTTACGCATGCCGTGACATGTCGCCTACTTTTAAACAACTACAAACAGTCCCACATCTTATCTTAGCCGACACACTTATCGGCGGTGACCATCTCGGCTACGTCTGTTAATTCCAACAACGTGAACGCCAATATTAACACCTGAGACATAGCGTTGTGGTCTGACCAGTGGGGAGAGGGTTCTCTCCACCGGTTGAGTCGTTCTATTGTCACTCAACAAATCATGTACCCAGTCACTCTCCATTCTCTTCATGAAGCTCGTGCTGTTTGCCAATTTGACAATGAATTTATCGCTCAGCACTCCTGCGAGAAACAGAAGACGATAATTATGATTACTGTACGTAATTCTGTAGTTGTTAGATCATAATAAGCCAATCAAAGAAAGAATAAAGATAACTACAAATGCATTTGTCAATTGTCTGAGCAGGCAATGTTTCATTCACATTAATTCATCATTCATTGAATATAAGTGAAGAATATCATACATTGGAAACTGAAATTGACAGTTATTACTGTGGTGTCTGTGCAAACGTGTGTGATCCTATGTACAGTAATTTCTCACGCACTGCCTCCTCAAAATACACCAGCTCCTAGGCTGTTTGCCAGCTTGACAAGGAACTTATCGTTCAGCACTCCTGCGAGAAACAGAAGACGATACTTATGATTACTGTACATAATTCTCTAGTTGTTAGATCATAATAAGCCAATCAAACAATATAACTTATAATTATAAGCATGTGTGGTTTAAGAAAGAATAAAGATGGCTATAAATGCATTTTGCAGTTGTCTGAGCATGCAATGTTTCATTCACATTAATTCATCATTCACTTAATATAAGTGAAGAATATCATACATGGGAAACTTAAATTGACAGTTATTACTGCAGTCCCTATGCAAACGTGTCTGTACAGTAATTTGTGAAGCACTGTCTCCTTAAAATATTGACAGAAACCTGTTGAAAGTATTCCCATCATTTCTGAGACGAATGCATCATCTCGGGGTATGCGGATGATGACCATCATTGAATGTCCAGACTACAAAGTCACACCATTTCCTGCCTGTACACATAAGTGTGCCCAGTATTTGGTAGAAGTAGTTGTGACCTCTCTATAGAGATACAGTTCCATTAGCAACTGTGTAGGTGAGGACCAGTCAGTGGGCTCTTGTTATGTTACATGCAGCTAACATGGGGTATGTGGGCATTTAATCTCAACAATGCCATCACTGTCAATCAGACCATCTGGAGAACACCGTAAAAAGGGTGTGTCCCTGAAAACACAAATTCCACACTGACTAACATTCACGTTTGTTCTTTTTGCATCAATTGCAATTTACTTTCAAACACCTACAAACAGTCCCACATCTTATCTTAGCCGACACACTTACCGGTGGTGACCATCTCGGCTACGTCTGTTAATTCCAACAACGTTAACGACAATATAAGACATAGACATGGCGTTGTGGTCCGACCAGTGGGGAGAGGGTTCTCTCAACCGGTTGAGTCGTTCTATTGTCACCCTCAACGAATCATGCACCCAGTCACTCTCCATTCTCTTCATGAAGCTTGTGCTGTTGGTCAGTTTGACGAGAAAGTTATCGCTCGGCACACCTGTGAGAAACGGAAGACGATAATAATGATTACTGTACGTAATTCTGTAGTTGTTAGATCATAATAAGCCAATCAAAGAAAGAATAAAGATAGCTACAAATGCATTTGGCAATTGTCTGTGCATGCAGTGTTTCATTCACATTAATTCATCATTCATTTAATTTAAGTGAAGAACATCATACATTGGAAACTGAAATTGACAGTTACTCCTGCGGTGTCTGTGCAAACGTGTGTCACTCTGTACAGTAATTTCTCAAGCACTGCCTCCTTAAAATATTGACAGAATTGTTTTGAAAGTATTTCCATAATTTCTGCGACGAACGCATCATCTCGGGGGATGCGGATGGTGACACAGTCATTGAATGTCCAGACTACAAAGTCACACCATTTCCTGCCTGTACACATAAGTGTGCCCATTATTTGGTAGAAGTAGTTGTGATCTCTCTGTAGAGATAGAGTTCCATCAGCATCTGAATAGGTGATGCCCAGTCAGTGGGGCTCTTGTCATGTTACGTGTGGTATGTGGGCATTTAATCTCAACCACACTGAGGTCAGGCAAATTTAGCCAATGAGGCGTATAATGCATTTCTTTACGCATGCCGTGACATGTCGCCTACTTTTAAACAACTACAAACAGTCCCACATCTTATCTTAGCCGACACACTTATCGGCGGTGACCATCTCGGCTACGTCTGTTAATTCCAACAACGTTAACGCCAATATTAACACCTGAGACATAGCGTTGTGGTCTGACCAGTGGGGAGAGGGTTCTCTCCACCGGTTGAGTACTTCTATTGTCACTCAACAAATCATGTACCCAGTCACTCTCCATTCTCTTCATGAAGCTCGTGCTGTTTGCCAACTTGACAATGAATTTATCGCTCAGCACTCCTGCGAGAAACGGAAGACGATAATTATGATTACTGTACGTAATTCTGTAGTTGTTAGATCATAATAAGCCAATCAAAGAAAGAATAAAGATAGCTACAAATGCATTTGGCAATTGTCTCTGCATGCAGTGTTTCATTCACATTAATTCATCATTCATTGAATATAAGTGAAGAATATCATACATTGGAAACTGAAATTGACAGTTATTACTGTGGTGTCTGTGCAAACATGTGTGATCCTATGTACAGTAATTTCTCACGCACTGCCTCCTCAAAATACACCAGCTCCTAGGCTGTTTGCCAGCTTGACAAGGAACTTATCGTTCAGCACTCCTGCGAGAAACAGAAGACGATACTTATGATTACTGTACATAATTCTCTAGTTGTTAGATCATAATAAGCCAATCAAACAATATAACATATAATTATAAGCATGTGTGGTTTAAGAAAGAATAAAGATGGCTATAAATGCATTTTGCAGTTGTCTGAGCATGCAATGTTTCATTCACATTAATTCATCATTCACTTAATATAAGTGAAGAATATCATACATGGGAAACTTAAATTGACAGTTATTACTGCAGTCCCTATGCAAACGTGTCTGTACAGTAATTTGTGAAGCACTGTCTCCTTAAAATATTGACAGAAACCTGTTGAAAGTATTCCCATCATTTTTGAGACGAATGCATCATCTCGGGGGATGCGGATGATGACCATCATTGAATGTCCAGACTACAAAGTCACACCATTTCCTGCCTGTACACATAAGTGTGCCCAGTATTTGGTAGAAGTAGTTGTGACCTCTCTATAGAGATACAGTTCCATTAGCAACTGTGTAGGTGAGGACCAGTCAGTGGGCTCTTGTTATGTTACATGCAGCTAACATGGGGTATGTGGGCATTTAATCTCAACAATGCCATCACTGTCAATCAGACCATCTGGAGAACACCGTAAAAAGGGTGTGTCCCTGAAAACACAAATTCCACACTGACTAACATTCACGTTTGTTCTTTTTGCATCAATTGCAATTTACTTTCAAACACCTACAAACAGTCCCACATCTTATCTTAGCCGACACACTTACCGGTGGTGACCATCTCGGCTACGTCTGTTAATTCCAACAACGTTAACGACAATATAAGACATAGACATAGCGTTGTGGTCCGACCAGTGGGGAGAGGGTTCTCTCAACCGGTTGAGTCGTTCTATTGTCACCCTCAACGAATCATGCACCCAGTCACTCTCCATTCTCTTCATGAAGCTTGTGCTGTTGGTCAATTTGACGAGAAAGTTATCGCTCGGCACACCTGTGAGAAACGAAAGACGATAATAATGATTACTGTACGTAATTCTGTAGTTGTTAGATCATAATAAGCCAATCAAAGAAAGAATAAAGATAGCTACAAATGCATTTGGCAATTGTCTGTGTATGCAGTGTTTCATTCACATTAATTCATCATTCATTTAATTTAAGTGAAGAATATCATACATTGGAAACTGAAATTGACAGTTATTCCTGCGGTGTCTGTGCAAACGTGTGTCACTCTGTACAGTAATTTCTCAAGCACTGCCTCCTTAAAATATTGACAGAATTTTTTTGAAAGTATTTCCATAATTTCTGCGACAAACGCATCATCTCGGGGGATGCGGATGGTGACACAGTCATTGAATGTCCAGACTACAAAGTCACACCATTTCCTGCCTGTACACATAAGTGTGCCCATTATTTGGTAGAAGTAGTTGTGATCTCTCTGTAGAGATAGAGTTCCATCAGCATCTGAATAGGTGATGCCCAGTCAGTGGGGCTCTTGTCATGTTACGTGTGGTATGTGGGCATTTAATCTCAACCACACTGAGGTCAGGCAAATTTAGCCAATGAGGCGTATAATGCATTTCTTTACGCATGCCGTGACATGTCGCCTACTTTTAAACAACTACAAACAGTCCCACATCTTATCTTAGCCGACACACTTATCGGCGGTGACCATCTCGGCTACGTCTGTTAATTCCAACAACGTTAACGCCAATATTAACACCTGAGACATAGCGTTGTGGTCTGACCAGTGGGGAGAGGGTTCTCTCCACCGGTTGAGTACTTCTATTGTCACTCAACAAATCATGTACCCAGTCACTCTCCATTCTCTTCATGAAGCTCGTGCTGTTTGCCAATTTGACAATGAATTTATCGCTCAGCACTCCTGCGAGAAACGGAAGACGATAATTATGATTACTGTACGTAATTCTGTAGTTGTTAGATCATAATAAGCCAATCAAAGAAAGAATAAAGATAACTACAAATGCATTTGTCAATTGTCTGAGCAGGCAATGTTTCATTCACATTAATTCATCATTCATTGAATATAAGTGAAGAATATCATACATTGGAAACTGAAATTGACAGTTATTACTGTGGTGTCTGTGCAAACGTGTGTGATCCTATGTACAGTAATTTCTCACGCACTGCCTCCTCAAAATACACCAGCTCCTAGGCTGTTTGCCAGCTTGACAAGGAACTTATCGTTCAGCACTCCTGCGAGAAACAGAAGACGATACTTATGATTACTGTACATAATTCTCTAGTTGTTAGATCATAATAAGCCAATCAAACAATATAACATATAATCATAAGCATGTGTGGTTTAAGAAAGAATAAAGATGGCTATAAATGCACTTTGCAGTTGTCTGAGCATGCAATGTTTCATTCACATTAATTCATCATTCACTTAATATAAGTGAAGAATATCATACATGGGAAACTTAAATTGACAGTTATTACTGCAGTCCCTATGCAAACGTGTCTGTACAGTAATTTGTGAAGCACTGTCTCCTTAAAATATTGACAGAAACCTGTTGAAAGTATTCCCATCATTTCTGAGACGAATGCATCATCTCGGGGGATGCGGATGATGACCATCATTGAATGTCCAGACTACAAAGTCACACCATTTCCTGCCTGTACACATAAGTGTGCCCAGTATTTGGTAGAAGTAGTTGTGACCTCTCTATAGAGATACAGTTCCATTAGCAACTGTGTAGGTGAGGACCAGTCAGTGGGCTCTTGTTATGTTACATGCAGCTAACATGGGGTATGTGGGCATTTAATCTCAACAATGCCATCACTGTCAATCAGACCATCTGGAGAACACCGTAAAAAGGGTGTGTCCCTGAAAACACAAATTCCACACTGACTAACATTCACGTTTGTTCTTTTTGCATCAATTGCAATTTACTTTCAAACACCTACAAACAGTCCCACATCTTATCTTAGCCGACACACTTACCGGTGGTGACCATCTCGGCTACGTCTGTTAATTCCAACAACGTTAACGACAATATAAGACATAGACATAGCGTTGTGGTCCGACCAGTGGGGAGAGGGTTCTCTCAACCGGTTGAGTCGTTCTATTGTCACCCTCAACGAATCATGCACCCAGTCACTCTCCATTCTCTTCATGAAGCTTGTGCTGTTGGTCAATTTGACGAGAAAGTTATCGCTCGGCACACCTGTGAGAAACGAAAGACGATAATAATGATTACTGTACGTAATTCTGTAGTTGTTAGATCATAATAAGCCAATCAAAGAAAGAATAAAGATAGCTACGAATGCATTTGGCAATTGTCTCTGCATGCAGTGTTTCATTCACATTAATTCATCATTCATTTAATTTAAGTGAAGAATATCGTACATTGGAAACTGAAATTGACAGTTATTCCTGCGGTGTCTGTGCAAACGTGTGTGACTCTGTACTGTAATTTCTCAAGCACTGCCTCCTTAAAATATTGACAGAATTGTTTTGAAAGTATTTCCATAATTTCTGCGACGAACGCATCATCTCGGGGGATGCGGATGGTGACACAGTCATTGAATGTCCAGACTACAAAGTCACACCATTTCCTGCCTGTACACATAAGTGTGCCCATTATTTGGTAGAAGTAGTTGTGATCTCTCTGTAGAGATAGAGTTCCATCAGCATCTGAATAGGTGATGCCCAGTCAGTGGGGCTCTTGTCATGTTACGTGTGGTATGTGGGCATTTAATCTCAACCACACTGAGGTCAGGCAAATTTAGCCAATGAGGCGTATAATGCATTTCTTTACGCATGCCGTGACATGTCGCCTACTTTTAAACAACTACAAACAGTCCCACATCTTATCTTAGCCGACACACTTATCGGCGGTGACCATCTCGGCTACGTCTGTTAATTCCAACAACGTTAACGCCAATATTAACACCTGAGACATAGCGTTGTGGTCTGACCAGTGGGGAGAGGGTTCTCTCCACCGGTTGAGTACTTCTATTGTCACTCAACAAATCATGTACCCAGTCACTCTCCATTCTCTTCATGAAGCTCGTGCTGTTTGCCAACTTGACAATGAATTTATCGCTCAGCACTCCTGCGAGAAACGGAAGACGATAATTATGATTACTGTACGTAATTCTGTAGTTGTTAGATCATAATAAGCCAATCAAAGAAAGAATAAAGATAGCTACAAATGCATTTGGCAATTGTCTGTGCATGCAGTGTTTCATTCACATTAATTCATCATTCATTGAATATAAGTGAAGAATATCATACATTGGAAACTGAAATTGACAGTTATTACTGTGGTGTCTGTGCAAACGTGTGTGATCCTATGTACAGTAATTTCTCACGCACTGCCTCCTCAAAATACACCAGCTCCTAGGCTGTTTGCCAGCTTGACAAGGAACTTATCGTTCAGCACTCCTGCGAGAAACAGAAGACGATACTTATGATTACTGTACATAATTCTCTAGTTGTTAGATCATAATAAGCCAATCAGACAATATAACATATAATTATAAGCATGTGTGGTTTAAGAAAGAATAAAGATGGCTATAAATGCATTTTGCAGTTGTCTGAGCATGCAATGTTTCATTCACATTAATTCATCATTCACTTAATATAAGTGAAGAATATCATACATGGGAAACTTAAATTGACAGTTATTACTGCAGTCCCTATGCAAACGTGTCTGTACAGTAATTTGTGAAGCACTGTCTCCTTAAAATATTGACAGAAACCTGTTGAAAGTATTCCCATCATTTCTGAGACGAATGCATCATCTCGGGGGATGCGGATGATGACCATCATTGAATGTCCAGACTACAAAGTCACACCATTTCCTGCCTGTACACATAAGTGTGCCCAGTATTTGGTAGAAGTAGTTGTGACCCCTCTATAGAGATACAGTTCCATTAGCAACTGTGTAGGTGAGGACCAGTCAGTGGGCTCTTGTTATGTTACATGCAGCTAACATGGGGTATGTGGGCATTTAATCTCAACAATGCCATCACTGTCAATCAGACCATCTGGAGAACACCGTAAAAAGGGTGTGTCCCTGAAAACACAAATTCCACACTGACTAACATTCACGTTTGTTCTTTTTGCATTAATTGCAATTTACTTTCAAACACCTACAAACAGTCCCACATCTTATCTTAGCCGACACACTTACCGGTGGTGACCATCTCGGCTACGTCTGTTAATTCCAACAACGTTAACGACAATATAAGACATAGACATAGCGTTGTGGTCCGACCAGTGGGGAGAGGGTTCTCTCAACCGGTTGAGTCGTTCTATTGTCACCCTCAACGAATCATGCACCCAGTCACTCTCCATTCTCTTCATGAAGCTTGTGCTGTTGGTCAGTTTGACGAGAAAGTTATCGCTCGGCACACCTGTGAGAAACGGAAGACGATAATAATGATTACTGTACGTAATTCTGTAGTTGTTAGATCATAATAAGCCAATCAAAGAAAGAATAAAGATAGCTACAAATGCATTTGGCAATTGTCTGTGCATGCAGTGTTTCATTCACATTAATTCATCATTCATTTAATTTAAGTGAAGAACATCATACATTGGAAACTGAAATTGACAGTTATTCCTGCGGTGTCTGTGCAAACGTGTGTCACTCTGTACAGTAATTTCTCAAGCACTGCCTCCTTAAAATATTGACAGAATTTTTTTGAAAGTATTTCCATAATTTCTGCGACGAACGCATCATCTCGGGGGATGCGGATGGTGACACAGTCATTGAATGTCCAGACTACAAAGTCACACCATTTCCTGCCTGTACACATAAGTGTGCCCATTATTTGGTAGAAGTAGTTGTGATCTCTCTGTAGAGATAGGGTTCCATCAGCATCTGAATAGGTGATGCCCAGTCAGTGGGGCTCTTGTCATGTTACGTGTGGTATGTGGGCATTTAATCTCAACCACACTGAGGTCAGGCAAATTTAGCCAATGAGGCGTATAATGCATTTCTTTATGCATGCCGTGACATGTCGCCTACTTTTAAACAACTACAAACAGTCCCACATCTTATCTTAGCAGACACACTTATCGGCGGTGACCATCTCGGCTACGTCTGTTAATTCCAACAACGTTAACGCCAATATTAACACCTGAGACATAGCGTTGTGGTCTGACCAGTGGGGAGAGGGTTCTCTCCACCGGTTGAGTCGTTCTATTGTCACTCAACAAATCATGTACCCAGTCACTCTCCATTCTCTTCATGAAGCTCGTGCTGTTTGCCAATTTGACAATGAATTTATCGCTCAGCACTCCTGCGAGAAACGGAAGACGATAATTATGATTACTGTACGTAATTCTGTAGTTGTTAGATCATAATAAGCCAATCAAAGAAAGAATAAAGATAACTACAAATGCATTTGTCAATTGTCTGAGCAGGCAATGTTTCATTCACATTAATTCATCATTCATTGAATATAAGTGAAGAATATCATACATTGGAAACTGAAATTGACAGTTATTACTGTGGTGTCTGTGCAAACGTGTGTGATCCTATGTACAGTAATTTCTCACGCACTGCCTCCTCAAAATACACCAGCTCCTAGGCTGTTTGCCAGCTTGACAAGGAACTTATCGTTCAGCACTCCTGCGAGAAACAGAAGACGATACTTATGATTACTGTACATAATTCTCTAGTTGTTAGATCATAATAAGCCAATCAAACAATATAACATATAATCATAAGCATGTGTGGTTTAAGAAAGAATAAAGATGGCTATAAATGCACTTTGCAGTTGTCTGAGCATGCAATGTTTCATTCACATTAATTCATCATTCACTTAATATAAGTGAAGAATATCATACATGGGAAACTTAAATTGACAGTTATTACTGCAGTCCCTATGCAAACGTGTCTGTACAGTAATTTGTGAAGCACTGTCTCCTTAAAATATTGACAGAAACCTGTTGAAAGTATTCCCATCATTTCTGAGACGAATGCATCATCTCGGGGGATGCGGATGATGACCATCATTGAATGTCCAGACTACAAAGTCACACCATTTCCTGCCTGTACACATAAGTGTGCCCAGTATTTGGTAGAAGTAGTTGTGACCTCTCTATAGAGATACAGTTCCATTAGCAACTGTGTAGGTGAGGACCAGTCAGTGGGCTCTTGTTATGTTACATGCAGCTAACATGGGGTATGTGGGCATTTAATCTCAACAATGCCATCACTGTCAATCAGACCATCTGGAGAACACCGTAAAAAGGGTGTGTCCCTGAAAACACAAATTCCACACTGACTAACATTCACGTTTGTTCTTTTTGCATCAATTGCAATTTACTTTCAAACACCTACAAACAGTCCCACATCTTATCTTAGCCGACACACTTACCGGTGGTGACCATCTCGGCTACGTCTGTTAATTCCAACAACGTTAACGACAATATAAGACATAGACATAGCGTTGTGGTCCGACCAGTGGGGAGAGGGTTCTCTCAACCGGTTGAGTCGTTCTATTGTCACCCTCAACGAATCATGCACCCAGTCACTCTCCATTCTCTTCATGAAGCTTGTGCTGTTGGTCAATTTGACGAGAAAGTTATCGCTCGGCACACCTGTGAGAAACGAAAGACGATAATAATGATTACTGTACGTAATTCTGTAGTTGTTAGATCATAATAAGCCAATCAAAGAAAGAATAAAGATAGCTACGAATGCATTTGGCAATTGTCTCTGCATGCAGTGTTTCATTCACATTAATTCATCATTCATTTAATTTAAGTGAAGAATATCGTACATTGGAAACTGAAATTGACAGTTATTCCTGCGGTGTCTGTGCAAACGTGTGTGACTCTGTACTGTAATTTCTCAAGCACTGCCTCCTTAAAATATTGACAGAATTGTTTTGAAAGTATTTCCATAATTTCTGCGACGAACGCATCATCTCGGGGGATGCGGATGGTGACACAGTCATTGAATGTCCAGACTACAAAGTCACACCATTTCCTGCCTGTACACATAAGTGTGCCCATTATTTGGTAGAAGTAGTTGTGATCTCTCTGTAGAGATAGGGTTCCATCAGCATCTGAATAGGTGATGCCCAGTCAGTGGGGCTCTTGTCATGTTACGTGTGGTATGTGGGCATTTAATCTCAACCACACTGAGGTCAGGCAAATTTAGCCAATGAGGCGTATAATGCATTTCTTTACGCATGCCGTGACATGTCGCCTACTTTTAAACAACTACAAACAGTCCCACATCTTATCTTAGCCGACACACTTATCGGCGGTGACCATCTCGGCTACGTCTGTTAATTCCAACAACGTTAACGCCAATATTAACACCTGAGACATAGCGTTGTGGTCTGACCAGTGGGGAGAGGGTTCTCTCCACCGGTTGAGTACTTCTATTGTCACTCAACAAATCATGTACCCAGTCACTCTCCATTCTCTTCATGAAGCTCGTGCTGTTTGCCAACTTGACAATGAATTTATCGCTCAGCACTCCTGCGAGAAACGGAAGACGATAATTATGATTACTGTACGTAATTCTGTAGTTGTTAGATCATAATAAGCCAATCAAAGAAAGAATAAAGATAGCTACAAATGCATTTGGCAATTGTCTGTGCATGCAGTGTTTCATTCACATTAATTCATCATTCATTGAATATAAGTGAAGAATATCATACATTGGAAACTGAAATTGACAGTTATTACTGTGGTGTCTGTGCAAACGTGTGTGATCCTATGTACAGTAATTTCTCACGCACTGCCTCCTCAAAATACACCAGCTCCTAGGCTGTTTGCCAGCTTGACAAGGAACTTATCGTTCAGCACTCCTGCGAGAAACAGAAGACGATACTTATGATTACTGTACATAATTCTCTAGTTGTTAGATCATAATAAGCCAATCAAACAATATAACATATAATTATAAGCATGTGTGGTTTAAGAAAGAATAAAGATGGCTATAAATGCATTTTGCAGTTGTCTGAGCATGCAATGTTTCATTCACATTAATTCATCATTCACTTAATATAAGTGAAGAATATCATACATGGGAAACTTAAATTGACAGTTATTACTGCAGTCCCTATGCAAACGTGTCTGTACAGTAATTTGTGAAGCACTGTCTCCTTAAAATATTGACAGAAACCTGTTGAAAGTATTCCCATCATTTCTGAGACGAATGCATCATCTCGGGGGATGCGGATGATGACCATCATTGAATGTCCAGACTACAAAGTCACACCATTTCCTGCCTGTACACATAAGTGTGCCCAGTATTTGGTAGAAGTAGTTGTGACCCCTCTATAGAGATACAGTTCCATTAGCAACTGTGTAGGTGAGGACCAGTCAGTGGGCTCTTGTTATGTTACATGCAGCTAACATGGGGTATGTGGGCATTTAATCTCAACAATGCCATCACTGTCAATCAGACCATCTGGAGAACACCGTAAAAAGGGTGTGTCCCTGAAAACACAAATTCCACACTGACTAACATTCACGTTTGTTCTTTTTGCATTAATTGCAATTTACTTTCAAACACCTACAAACAGTCCCACATCTTATCTTAGCCGACACACTTACCGGTGGTGACCATCTCGGCTACGTCTGTTAATTCCAACAACGTTAACGACAATATAAGACATAGACATAGCGTTGTGGTCCGACCAGTGGGGAGAGGGTTCTCTCAACCGGTTGAGTCGTTCTATTGTCACCCTCAACGAATCATGCACCCAGTCACTCTCCATTCTCTTCATGAAGCTTGTGCTGTTGGTCAGTTTGACGAGAAAGTTATCGCTCGGCACACCTGTGAGAAACGGAAGACGATAATAATGATTACTGTACGTAATTCTGTAGTTGTTAGATCATAATAAGCCAATCAAAGAAAGAATAAAGATAGCTACAAATGCATTTGGCAATTGTCTGTGCATGCAGTGTTTCATTCACATTAATTCATCATTCATTTAATTTAAGTGAAGAACATCATACATTGGAAACTGAAATTGACAGTTATTCCTGCGGTGTCTGTGCAAACGTGTGTCACTCTGTACAGTAATTTCTCAAGCACTGCCTCCTTAAAATATTGACAGAATTTTTTTGAAAGTATTTCCATAATTTCTGCGACGAACGCATCATCTCGGGGGATGCGGATGGTGACACAGTCATTGAATGTCCAGACTACAAAGTCACACCATTTCCTGCCTGTACACATAAGTGTGCCCATTATTTGGTAGAAGTAGTTGTGATCTCTCTGTAGAGATAGGGTTCCATCAGCATCTGAATAGGTGATGCCCAGTCAGTGGGGCTCTTGTCATGTTACGTGTGGTATGTGGGCATTTAATCTCAACCACACTGAGGTCAGGCAAATTTAGCCAATGAGGCGTATAATGCATTTCTTTACGCATGCCGTGACATGTCGCCTACTTTTAAACAACTACAAACAGTCCCACATCTTATCTTAGCAGACACACTTATCGGCGGTGACCATCTCGGCTACGTCTGTTAATTCCAACAACGTTAACGCCAATATTAACACCTGAGACATAGCGTTGTGGTCTGACCAGTGGGGAGAGGGTTCTCTCCACCGGTTGAGTCGTTCTATTGTCACTCAACAAATCATGTACCCAGTCACTCTCCATTCTCTTCATGAAGCTCGTGCTGTTTGCCAATTTGACAATGAATTTATCGCTCAGCACTCCTGCGAGAAACGGAAGACGATAATTATGATTACTGTACGTAATTCTGTAGTTGTTAGATCATAATAAGCCAATCAAAGAAAGAATAAAGATAACTACAAATGCATTTGTCAATTGTCTGAGCAGGCAATGTTTCATTCACATTAATTCATCATTCATTGAATATAAGTGAAGAATATCATACATTGGAAACTGAAATTGACAGTTATTACTGTGGTGTCTGTGCAAACGTGTGTGATCCTATGTACAGTAATTTCTCACGCACTGCCTCCTCAAAATACACCAGCTCCTAGGCTGTTTGCCAGCTTGACAAGGAACTTATCGTTCAGCACTCCTGCGAGAAACAGAAGACGATACTTATGATTACTGTACATAATTCTCTAGTTGTTAGATCATAATAAGCCAATCAAACAATATAACATATAATCATAAGCATGTGTGGTTTAAGAAAGAATAAAGATGGCTATAAATGCACTTTGCAGTTGTCTGAGCATGCAATGTTTCATTCACATTAATTCATCATTCACTTAATATAAGTGAAGAATATCATACATGGGAAACTTAAATTGACAGTTATTACTGCAGTCCCTATGCAAACGTGTCTGTACAGTAATTTGTGAAGCACTGTCTCCTTAAAATATTGACAGAAACCTGTTGAAAGTATTCCCATCATTTCTGAGACGAATGCATCATCTCGGGGGATGCGGATGATGACCATCATTGAATGTCCAGACTACAAAGTCACACCATTTCCTGCCTGTACACATAAGTGTGCCCAGTATTTGGTAGAAGTAGTTGTGACCTCTCTATAGAGATACAGTTCCATTAGCAACTGTGTAGGTGAGGACCAGTCAGTGGGCTCTTGTTATGTTACATGCAGCTAACATGGGGTATGTGGGCATTTAATCTCAACAATGCCATCACTGTCAATCAGACCATCTGGAGAACACCGTAAAAAGGGTGTGTCCCTGAAAACACAAATTCCACACTGACTAACATTCACGTTTGTTCTTTTTGCATCAATTGCAATTTACTTTCAAACACCTACAAACAGTCCCACATCTTATCTTAGCCGACACACTTACCGGTGGTGACCATCTCGGCTACGTCTGTTAATTCCAACAACGTTAACGACAATATAAGACATAGACATAGCGTTGTGGTCCGACCAGTGGGGAGAGGGTTCTCTCAACCGGTTGAGTCGTTCTATTGTCACCCTCAACGAATCATGCACCCAGTCACTCTCCATTCTCTTCATGAAGCTTGTGCTGTTGGTCAATTTGACGAGAAAGTTATCGCTCGGCACACCTGTGAGAAACGAAAGACGATAATAATGATTACTGTACGTAATTCTGTAGTTGTTAGATCATAATAAGCCAATCAAAGAAAGAATAAAGATAGCTACAAATGCATTTGGCAATTGTCTGTGCATGCAGTGTTTCATTCACATTAATTCATCATTCATTTAATTTAAGTGAAGAATATCGTACATTGGAAACTGAAATTGACAGTTATTCCTGCGGTGTCTGTGCAAACGTGTGTGACTCTGTACAGTAATTTCTCAAGCACTGCCTCCTTAAAATATTGACAGAATTTTTTTGAAAGTATTTCCATAATTTCTGTGACAAACGCATCATCTCGGGGGATGCGGATGGTGACACAGTCATTGAATGTCCAGACTACAAAATCACACCATTTCCTGCCTGTACACATAAGTGTGCCCATTATTTGGTAGAAGTAGTTGTGATCTCTCTGTAGAGATAGAGTTCCATCAGCATCTGAATAGGTGATGCCCAGTCAGTGGGGCTCTTGTCATGTTACGTGTGGTATGTGGGCATTTAATCTCAACCACACTGAGGTCAGGCAAATATAGCCAATGAGGCGTATAATGCATTTCTTTACGCATGCCGTGACATGTCGCCTACTTTTAAACAACTACAAACAGTCCCACATCTTATCTTAGCCGACACACTTATCGGCGGTGACCATCTCGGCTACGTCTGTTAATTCCAACAACGTTAACGCCAATATTAACACCTGAGACATAGCGTTGTGGTCTGACCAGTGGGGAGAGGGTTCTCTCCACCGGTTGAGTACTTCTATTGTCACTCAACAAATCATGTACCCAGTCACTCTCCATTCTCTTCATGAAGCTCGTGCTGTTTGCCAACTTGACAATGAATTTATCGCTCAGCACTCCTGCGAGAAACGGAAGACGATAATTATGATTACTGTACGTAATTCTGTAGTTGTTAGATCATAATAAGCCAATCAAAGAAAGAATAAAGATAGCTACAAATGCATTTGGCAATTGTCTGTGCATGCAGTGTTTCATTCACATTAATTCATCATTCATTGAATATAAGTGAAGAATATCATACATTGGAAACTGAAATTGACAGTTATTACTGTGGTGTCTGTGCAAACGTGTGTGATCCTATGTACAGTAATTTCTCACGCACTGCCTCCTCAAAATACACCAGCTCCTAGGGTGTTTGCCAGCTTGACAAGGAACTTATCGTTCAGCACTCCTGCGAGAAACAGAAGACGATACTTATGATTACTGTACATAATTCTCTAGTTGTTAGATCATAATAAGCCAATCAAACAATATAACATATAATTATAAGCATGTGTGGTTTAAGAAAGAATAAAGATGGCTATAAATGCATTTTGCAGTTGTCTGAGCATGCAATGTTTCATTCACATTAATTCATCATTCACTTAATATAAGTGAAGAATATCATACATGGGAAACTTAAATTGACAGTTATTACTGCAGTCCCTATGCAAACGTGTCTGTACAGTAATTTGTGAAGCACTGTCTCCTTAAAATATTGACAGAAACCTGTTGAAAGTATTCCCATCATTTCTGAGACGAATGCATCATCTCGGGGGATGCGGATGATGACCATCATTGAATGTCCAGACTACAAAGTCACACCATTTCCTGCCTGTACACATAAGTGTGCCCAGTATTTGGTAGAAGTAGTTGTGACCCCTCTATAGAGATACAGTTCCATTAGCAACTGTGTAGGTGAGGACCAGTCAGTGGGCTCTTGTTATGTTACATGCAGCTAACATGGGGTATGTGGGCATTTAATCTCAACAATGCCATCACTGTCAATCAGACCATCTGGAGAACACCGTAAAAAGGGTGTGTCCCTGAAAACACAAATTCCACACTGACTAACATTCACGTTTGTTCTTTTTGCATTAATTGCAATTTACTTTCAAACACCTACAAACAGTCCCACATCTTATCTTAGCCGACACACTTACCGGTGGTGACCATCTCGGCTACGTCTGTTAATTCCAACAACGTTAACGACAATATAAGACATAGACATAGCGTTGTGGTCCGACCAGTGGGGAGAGGGTTCTCTCAACCGGTTGAGTCGTTCTATTGTCACCCTCAACGAATCATGCACCCAGTCACTCTCCATTCTCTTCATGAAGCTTGTGCTGTTGGTCAGTTTGACGAGAAAGTTATCGCTCGGCACACCTGTGAGAAACGGAAGACGATAATAATGATTACTGTACGTAATTCTGTAGTTGTTAGATCATAATAAGCCAATCAAAGAAAGAATAAAGATAGCTACAAATGCATTTGGCAATTGTCTGTGCATGCAGTGTTTCATTCACATTAATTCATCATTCATTTAATTTAAGTGAAGAACATCATACATTGGAAACTGAAATTGACAGTTATTCCTGCGGTGTCTGTGCAAACGTGTGTCACTCTGTACAGTAATTTCTCAAGCACTGCCTCCTTAAAATATTGACAGAATTTTTTTGAAAGTATTTCCATAATTTCTGCGACGAACGCATCATCTCGGGGGATGCGGATGGTGACACAGTCATTGAATGTCCAGACTACAAAGTCACACCATTTCCTGCCTGTACACATAAGTGTGCCCATTATTTGGTAGAAGTAGTTGTGATCTCTCTGTAGAGATAGAGTTCCATCAGCATCTGAATAGGTGATGCCCAGTCAGTGGGGCTCTTGTCATGTTACGTGTGGTATGTGGGCATTTAATCTCAACCACACTGAGGTCAGGCAAATTTAGCCAATGAGGCGTATAATGCATTTCTTTACGCATGCCGTGACATGTCGCCTACTTTTAAACAACTACAAACAGTCCCACATCTTATCTTAGCAGACACACTTATCGGCGGTGACCATCTCGGCTACGTCTGTTAATTCCAACAACGTTAACGCCAATATTAACACCTGAGACATAGCGTTGTGGTCTGACCAGTGGGGAGAGGGTTCTCTCCACCGGTTGAGTCGTTCTATTGTCACTCAACAAATCATGTACCCAGTCACTCTCCATTCTCTTCATGAAGCTCGTGCTGTTTGCCAATTTGACAATGAATTTATCGCTCAGCACTCCTGCGAGAAACGGAAGACGATAATTATGATTACTGTACGTAATTCTGTAGTTGTTAGATCATAATAAGCCAATCAAAGAAAGAATAAAGATAACTACAAATGCATTTGTCAATTGTCTGAGCAGGCAATGTTTCATTCACATTAATTCATCATTCATTGAATATAAGTGAAGAATATCATACATTGGAAACTGAAATTGACAGTTATTACTGTGGTGTCTGTGCAAACGTGTGTGATCCTATGTACAGTAATTTCTCACGCACTGCCTCCTCAAAATACACCAGCTCCTAGGCTGTTTGCCAGCTTGACAAGGAACTTATCGTTCAGCACTCCTGCGAGAAACAGAAGACGATACTTATGATTACTGTACATAATTATCTAGTTGTTAGATCATAATAAGCCAATCAAACAATATAACATATAATCATAAGCATGTGTGGTTTAAGAAAGAATAAAGATGGCTATAAATGCACTTTGCAGTTGTCTGAGCATGCAATGTTTCATTCACATTAATTCATCATTCACTTAATATAAGTGAAGAATATCATACATGGGAAACTTAAATTGACAGTTATTACTGCAGTCCCTATGCAAACGTGTCTGTACAGTAATTTGTGAAGCACTGTCTCCTTAAAATATTGACAGAAACCTGTTGAAAGTATTCCCATCATTTCTGAGACGAATGCATCATCTCGGGGGATGCGGATGATGACCATCATTGAATGTCCAGACTACAAAGTCACACCATTTCCTGCCTGTACACATAAGTGTGCCCAGTATTTGGTAGAAGTAGTTGTGACCTCTCTATAGAGATACAGTTCCATTAGCAACTGTGTAGGTGAGGACCAGTCAGTGGGCTCTTGTTATGTTACATGCAGCTAACATGGGGTATGTGGGCATTTAATCTCAACAATGCCATCACTGTCAATCAGACCATCTGGAGAACACCGTAAAAAGGGTGTGTCCCTGAAAACACAAATTCCACACTGACTAACATTCACGTTTGTTCTTTTTGCATCAATTGCAATTTACTTTCAAACACCTACAAACAGTCCCACATCTTATCTTAGCCGACACACTTACCGGTGGTGACCATCTCGGCTACGTCTGTTAATTCCAACAACGTTAACGACAATATAAGACATAGACATAGCGTTGTGGTCCGACCAGTGGGGAGAGGGTTCTCTCAACCGGTTGAGTCGTTCTATTGTCACCCTCAACGAATCATGCACCCAGTCACTCTCCATTCTCTTCATGAAGCTTGTGCTGTTGGTCAATTTGACGAGAAAGTTATCGCTCGGCACACCTGTGAGAAACGAAAGACGATAATAATGATTACTGTACGTAATTCTGTAGTTGTTAGATCATAATAAGCCAATCAAAGAAAGAATAAAGATAGCTACAAATGCATTTGGCAATTGTCTGTGCATGCAGTGTTTCATTCACATTAATTCATCATTCATTTAATTTAAGTGAAGAATATCGTACATTGGAAACTGAAATTGACAGTTATTCCTGCGGTGTCTGTGCAAACGTGTGTGACTCTGTACAGTAATTTCTCAAGCACTGCCTCCTTAAAATATTGACAGAATTTTTTTGAAAGTATTTCCATAATTTCTGCGACAAACGCATCATCTCGGGGGATGCGGATGGTGACACAGTCATTGAATGTCCAGACTACAAAATCACACCATTTCCTGCCTGTACACATAAGTGTGCCCATTATTTGGTAGAAGTAGTTGTGATCTCTCTGTAGAGATAGAGTTCCATCAGCATCTGAATAGGTGATGCCCAGTCAGTGGGGCTCTTGTCATGTTACGTGTGGTATGTGGGCATTTAATCTCAACCACACTGAGGTCAGGCAAATTTAGCCAATGAGGCGTATAATGCATTTCTTTACGCATTCCGTGACATGTCGCCTACTTTTAAACAACTACAAACAGTCCCACATCTTATCTTAGCCGACACACTTATCGGCGGTGACCATCTCGGCTACGTCTGTTAATTCCAACAACGTTAACGCCAATATTAACACCTGAGACATAGCGTTGTGGTCTGACCAGTGGGGAGAGGGTTCTCTCCACCGGTTGAGTACTTCTATTGTCACTCAACAAATCATGTACCCAGTCACTCTCCATTCTCTTCATGAAGCTCGTGCTGTTTGCCAACTTGACAATGAATTTATCGCTCAGCACTCCTGCGAGAAACGGAAGACGATAATTATGATTACTGTACGTAATTCTGTAGTTGTTAGATCATAATAAGCCAATCAAAGAAAGAATAAAGATAGCTACAAATGCATTTGGCAATTGTCTCTGCATGCAGTGTTTCATTCACATTAATTCATCATTCATTTAATTTAAGTGAAGAATATCATACATTGGAAACTGAAATTGACAGTTATTCCTGCGGTGTCTGTGCAAACGTGTGTGACTCTGTACTGTAATTTCTCAAGCACTGCCTCCTTAAAATATTGACAGAATTGTTTTGAAAGTATTTCCATAATTTCTGCGACGAACGCATCATCTCGGGGGATGCGGATGGTGACACAGTCATTGAATGTCCAGACTACAAAATCACACCATTTCCTGCCTGTACACATAAGTGTGCCCATTATTTGGTAGAAGTAGTTGTGATCTCTCTGTAGAGATAGAGTTCCATCAGCATCTGAATAGGTGATGCCCAGTCAGTGGGGCTCTTGTCATGTTACGTGTGGTATGTGGGCATTTAATCTCAACCACACTGAGGTCAGGCAAATTTAGCCAATGAGGCGTATAATGCATTTCTTTACGCATGCCGTGACATGTCGCCTACTTTTAAACAACTACAAACAGTCCCACATCTTATCTTAGCCGACACACTTATCGGCGGTGACCATCTCGGCTACGTCTGTTAATTCCAACAACGTTAACGCCAATATTAACACCTGAGACATAGCGTTGTGGTCTGACCAGTGGGGAGAGGGTTCTCTCCACCGGTTGAGTACTTCTATTGTCACTCAACAAATCATGTACCCAGTCACTCTCCATTCTCTTCATGAAGCTCGTGCTGTTTGCCAACTTGACAATGAATTTATCGCTCAGCACTCCTGCGAGAAACGGAAGACGATAATTATGATTACTGTACGTAATTCTGTAGTTGTTAGATCATAATAAGCCAATCAAAGAAAGAATAAAGATAGCTACAAATGCATTTGGCAATTGTCTGTGCATGCAGTGTTTCATTCACATTAATTCATCATTCATTGAATATAAGTGAAGAATATCATACATTGGAAACTGAAATTGACAGTTATTACTGTGGTGTCTGTGCAAACGTGTGTGATCCTATGTACAGTAATTTCTCACGCACTGCCTCCTCAAAATACACCAGCTCCTAGGCTGTTTGCCAGCTTGACAAGGAACTTATCGTTCAGCACTCCTGCGAGAAACAGAAGACGATACTTATGATTACTGTACATAATTCTCTAGTTGTTAGATCATAATAAGCCAATCAAACAATATAACATATAATTATAAGCATGTGTGGTTTAAGAAAGAATAAAGATGGCTATAAATGCATTTTGCAGTTGTCTGAGCATGCAATGTTTCATTCACATTAATTCATCATTCACTTAATATAAGTGAAGAATATCATACATGGGAAACTTAAATTGACAGTTATTACTGCAGTCCCTATGCAAACGTGTCTGTACAGTAATTTGTCAAGCACTGTCTCCTTAAAATATTGACAGAAACCTGTTGAAAGTATTCCCATCATTTCTGAGACGAATGCATCATCTCGGGGGATGCGGATGATGACCATCATTGAATGTCCAGACTACAAAGTCACACCATTTCCTGCCTGTACACATAAGTGTGCCCAGTATTTGGTAGAAGTAGTTGTGACCCCTCTATAGAGATACAGTTCCATTAGCAACTGTGTAGGTGAGGACCAGTCAGTGGGCTCTTGTTATGTTACATGCAGCTAACATGGGGTATGTGGGCATTTAATCTCAACAATGCCATCACTGTCAATCAGACCATCTGGAGAACACCGTAAAAAGGGTGTGTCCCTGAAAACACAAATTCCACACTGACTAACATTCACGTTTGTTCTTTTTGCATTAATTGCAATTTACTTTCAAACACCTACAAACAGTCCCACATCTTATCTTAGCCGACACACTTACCGGTGGTGACCATCTCGGCTACGTCTGTTAATTCCAACAACGTTAACGACAATATAAGACATAGACATAGCGTTGTGGTCCGACCAGTGGGGAGAGGGTTCTCTCAACCGGTTGAGTCGTTCTATTGTCACCCTCAACGAATCATGCACCCAGTCACTCTCCATTCTCTTCATGAAGCTTGTGCTGTTGGTCAGTTTGACGAGAAAGTTATCGCTCGGCACACCTGTGAGAAACGGAAGACGATAATAATGATTACTGTACGTAATTCTGTAGTTGTTAGATCATAATAAGCCAATCAAAGAAAGAATAAAGATAGCTACAAATGCATTTGGCAATTGTCTGTGCATGCAGTGTTTCATTCACATTAATTCATCATTCATTTAATTTAAGTGAAGAATATCATACATTGGAAACTGAAATTGACAGTTATTCCTGCGGTGTCTGTGCAAACGTGTGTCACTCTGTACAGTAATTTCTCAAGCACTGCCTCCTTAAAATATTGACAGAATTGTTTTGAAAGTATTTCCATAATTTCTGCGACGAACGCATCATCTCGGGGGATGCGGATGGTGACACAGTCATTGAATGTCCAGACTACAAAGTCACACCATTTCCTGCCTGTACACATAAGTGTGCCCATTATTTGGTAGAAGTAGTTGTGATCTCTCTGTAGAGATAGAGTTCCATCAGCATCTGAATAGGTGATGCCCAGTCAGTGGGGCTCTTGTCATGTTACGTGTGGTATGTGGGCATTTAATCTCAACCACACTGAGGTCAGGCAAATTTAGCCAATGAGGCGTATAATGCATTTCTTTACGCATTCCGTGACATGTCGCCTACTTTTAAACAACTACAAACAGTCCCACATCTTATCTTAGCCGACACACTTATCGGCGGTGACCATCTCGGCTACGTCTGTTAATTCCAACAACGTTAACGCCAATATTAACACCTGAGACATAGCGTTGTGGTCTGACCAGTGGGGAGAGGGTTCTCTCCACCGGTTGAGTACTTCTATTGTCACTCAACAAATCATGTACCCAGTCACTCTCCATTCTCTTCATGAAGCTCGTGCTGTTTGCCAACTTGACAATGAATTTATCGCTCAGCACTCCTGCGAGAAACGGAAGACGATAATTATGATTACTGTACGTAATTCTGTAGTTGTTAGATCATAATAAGCCAGTCAAAGAAAGAATAAAGATAGCTACAAATGCATTTGGCAATTGTCTGTGCATGCAGTGTTTCATTCACATTAATTCATCATTCATTGAATATAAGTGAAGAATATCATACATTGGAAACTGAAATTGACAGTTATTACTGTGGTGTCTGTGCAAACGTGTGTGATCCTATGTACAGTAATTTCTCACGCACTGCCTCCTCAAAATACACCAGCTCCTAGGCTGTTTGCCAGCTTGACAAGGAACTTATCGTTCAGCACTCCTGCGAGAAACAGAAGACGATACTTATGATTACTGTACATAATTCTCTAGTTGTTAGATCATAATAAGCCAATCAAACAATATAACATATAATTATAAGCATGTGTGGTTTAAGAAAGAATAAAGATGGCTATAAATGCATTTTGCAGTTGTCTGAGCATGCAATGTTTCATTCACATTAATTCATCATTCACTTAATATAAGTGAAGAATATCATACATGGGAAACTTAAATTGACAGTTATTACTGCAGTCCCTATGCAAACGTGTCTGTACAGTAATTTGTCAAGCACTGTCTCCTTAAAATATTGACAGAAACCTGTTGAAAGTATTCCCATCATTTCTGAGACGAATGCATCATCTCGGGGGATGCGGATGATGACCATCATTGAATGTCCAGACTACAAAGTCACACCATTTCCTGCCTGTACACATAAGTGTGCCCAGTATTTGGTAGAAGTAGTTGTGACCCCTCTATAGAGATACAGTTCCATTAGCAACTGTGTAGGTGAGGACCAGTCAGTGGGCTCTTGTTATGTTACATGCAGCTAACATGGGGTATGTGGGCATTTAATCTCAACAATGCCATCACTGTCAATCAGACCATCTGGAGAACACCGTAAAAAGGGTGTGTCCCTGAAAACACAAATTCCACACTGACTAACATTCACGTTTGTTCTTTTTGCATTAATTGCAATTTACTTTCAAACACCTACAAACAGTCCCACATCTTATCTTAGCCGACACACTTACCGGTGGTGACCATCTCGGCTACGTCTGTTAATTCCAACAACGTTAACGACAATATAAGACATAGACATAGCGTTGTGGTCCGACCAGTGGGGAGAGGGTTCTCTCAACCGGTTGAGTCGTTCTATTGTCACCCTCAACGAATCATGCACCCAGTCACTCTCCATTCTCTTCATGAAGCTTGTGCTGTTGGTCAGTTTGACGAGAAAGTTATCGCTCGGCACACCTGTGAGAAACGGAAGACGATAATAATGATTACTGTACGTAATTCTGTAGTTGTTAGATCATAATAAGCCAATCAAAGAAAGAATAAAGATAGCTACAAATGCATTTGGCAATTGTCTCTGCATGCAGTGTTTCATTCACATTAATTCATCATTCATTTAATTTAAGTGAAGAATATCATACATTGGAAACTGAAATTGACAGTTATTCCTGCGGTGTCTGTGCAAACGTGTGTGACTCTGTACTGTAATTTCTCAAGCACTGCCTCCTTAAAATATTGACAGAATTGTTTTGAAAGTATTTCCATAATTTCTGCGACGAACGCATCATCTCGGGGGATGCGGATGGTGACACAGTCATTGAATGTCCAGACTACAAAGTCACACCATTTCCTGCCTGTACACATAAGTGTGCCCATTATTTGGTAGAAGTAGTTGTGATCTCTCTGTAGAGATAGAGTTCCATCAGCATCTGAATAGGTGATGCCCAGTCAGTGGGGCTCTTGTCATGTTACGTGTGGTATGTGGGCATTTAATCTCAACCACACTGAGGTCAGGCAAATTTAGCCAATGAGGCGTATAATGCATTTCTTTACGCATGCCGTGACATGTCGCCTACTTTTAAACAACTACAAACAGTCCCACATCTTATCTTAGCCGACACACTTATCGGCGGTGACCATCTCGGCTACGTCTGTTAATTCCAACAACGTTAACGCCAATATTAACACCTGAGACATAGCGTTGTGGTCTGACCAGTGGGGAGAGGGTTCTCTCCACCGGTTGAGTACTTCTATTGTCACTCAACAAATCATGTACCCAGTCACTCTCCATTCTCTTCATGAAGCTCGTGCTGTTTGCCAACTTGACAATGAATTTATCGCTCAGCACTCCTGCGAGAAACGGAAGACGATAATTATGATTACTGTACGTAATTCTGTAGTTGTTAGATCATAATAAGCCAGTCAAAGAAAGAATAAAGATAGCTACAAATGCATTTGGCAATTGTCTGTGCATGCAGTGTTTCATTCACATTAATTCATCATTCATTGAATATAAGTGAAGAATATCATACATTGGAAACTGAAATTGACAGTTATTACTGTGGTGTCTGTGCAAACGTGTGTGATCCTATGTACAGTAATTTCTCACGCACTGCCTCCTCAAAATACACCAGCTCCTAGGCTGTTTGCCAGCTTGACAAGGAACTTATCGTTCAGCACTCCTGCGAGAAACAGAAGACGATACTTATGATTACTGTACATAATTCTCTAGTTGTTAGATCATAATAAGCCAATCAAACAATATAACATATAATTATAAGCATGTGTGGTTTAAGAAAGAATAAAGATGGCTATAAATGCATTTTGCAGTTGTCTGAGCATGCAATGTTTCATTCACATTAATTCATCATTCACTTAATATAAGTGAAGAATATCATACATGGGAAACTTAAATTGACAGTTATTACTGCAGTCCCTATGCAAACGTGTCTGTACAGTAATTTGTCAAGCACTGTCTCCTTAAAATATTGACAGAAACCTGTTGAAAGTATTCCCATCATTTCTGAGACGAATGCATCATCTCGGGGGATGCGGATGATGACCATCATTGAATGTCCAGACTACAAAGTCACACCATTTCCTGCCTGTACACATAAGTGTGCCCAGTATTTGGTAGAAGTAGTTGTGACCCCTCTATAGAGATACAGTTCCATTAGCAACTGTGTAGGTGAGGACCAGTCAGTGGGCTCTTGTTATGTTACATGCAGCTAACATGGGGTATGTGGGCATTTAATCTCAACAATGCCATCACTGTCAATCAGACCATCTGGAGAACACCGTAAAAAGGGTGTGTCCCTGAAAACACAAATTCCACACTGACTAACATTCACGTTTGTTCTTTTTGCATTAATTGCAATTTACTTTCAAACACCTACAAACAGTCCCACATCTTATCTTAGCCGACACACTTACCGGTGGTGACCATCTCGGCTACGTCTGTTAATTCCAACAACGTTAACGACAATATAAGACATAGACATAGCGTTGTGGTCCGACCAGTGGGGAGAGGGTTCTCTCAACCGGTTGAGTCGTTCTATTGTCACCCTCAACGAATCATGCACCCAGTCACTCTCCATTCTCTTCATGAAGCTTGTGCTGTTGGTCAGTTTGACGAGAAAGTTATCGCTCGGCACACCTGTGAGAAACGGAAGACGATAATAATGATTACTGTACGTAATTCTGTAGTTGTTAGATCATAATAAGCCAATCAAAGAAAGAATAAAGATAGCTACAAATGCATTTGGCAATTGTCTCTGCATGCAGTGTTTCATTCACATTAATTCATCATTCATTTAATTTAAGTGAAGAATATCATACATTGGAAACTGAAATTGACAGTTATTCCTGCGGTGTCTGTGCAAACGTGTGTGACTCTGTACTGTAATTTCTCAAGCACTGCCTCCTTAAAATATTGACAGAATTGTTTTGAAAGTATTTCCATAATTTCTGCGACGAACGCATCATCTCGGGGGATGCGGATGGTGACACAGTCATTGAATGTCCAGACTACAAAGTCACACCATTTCCTGCCTGTACACATAAGTGTGCCCATTATTTGGTAGAAGTAGTTGTGATCTCTCTGTAGAGATAGAGTTCCATCAGCATCTGAATAGGTGATGCCCAGTCAGTGGGGCTCTTGTCATGTTACGTGTGGTATGTGGGCATTTAATCTCAACCACACTGAGGTCAGGCAAATTTAGCCAATGAGGCGTATAATGCATTTCTTTACGCATGCCGTGACATGTCGCCTACTTTTAAACAACTACAAACAGTCCCACATCTTATCTTAGCCGACACACTTATCGGCGGTGACCATCTCGGCTACGTCTGTTAATTCCAACAACGTTAACGCCAATATTAACACCTGAGACATAGCGTTGTGGTCTGACCAGTGGGGAGAGGGTTCTCTCCACCGGTTGAGTACTTCTATTGTCACTCAACAAATCATGTACCCAGTCACTCTCCATTCTCTTCATGAAGCTCGTGCTGTTTGCCAACTTGACAATGAATTTATCGCTCAGCACTCCTGCGAGAAACGGAAGACGATAATTATGATTACTGTACGTAATTCTGTAGTTGTTAGATCATAATAAGCCAGTCAAAGAAAGAATAAAGATAGCTACAAATGCATTTGGCAATTGTCTGTGCATGCAGTGTTTCATTCACATTAATTCATCATTCATTGAATATAAGTGAAGAATATCATACATTGGAAACTGAAATTGACAGTTATTACTGTGGTGTCTGTGCAAACGTGTGTGATCCTATGTACAGTAATTTCTCACGCACTGCCTCCTCAAAATACACCAGCTCCTAGGCTGTTTGCCAGCTTGACAAGGAACTTATCGTTCAGCACTCCTGCGAGAAACAGAAGACGATACTTATGATTACTGTACATAATTCTCTAGTTGTTAGATCATAATAAGCCAATCAAACAATATAACATATAATTATAAGCATGTGTGGTTTAAGAAAGAATAAAGATGGCTATAAATGCATTTTGCAGTTGTCTGAGCATGCAATGTTTCATTCACATTAATTCATCATTCACTTAATATAAGTGAAGAATATCATACATGGGAAACTTAAATTGACAGTTATTACTGCAGTCCCTATGCAAACGTGTCTGTACAGTAATTTGTCAAGCACTGTCTCCTTAAAATATTGACAGAAACCTGTTGAAAGTATTCCCATCATTTCTGAGACGAATGCATCATCTCGGGGGATGCGGATGATGACCATCATTGAATGTCCAGACTACAAAGTCACACCATTTCCTGCCTGTACACATAAGTGTGCCCAGTATTTGGTAGAAGTAGTTGTGACCCCTCTATAGAGATACAGTTCCATTAGCAACTGTGTAGGTGAGGACCAGTCAGTGGGCTCTTGTTATGTTACATGCAGCTAACATGGGGTATGTGGGCATTTAATCTCAACAATGCCATCACTGTCAATCAGACCATCTGGAGAACACCGTAAAAAGGGTGTGTCCCTGAAAACACAAATTCCACACTGACTAACATTCACGTTTGTTCTTTTTGCATTAATTGCAATTTACTTTCAAACACCTACAAACAGTCCCACATCTTATCTTAGCCGACACACTTACCGGTGGTGACCATCTCGGCTACGTCTGTTAATTCCAACAACGTTAACGACAATATAAGACATAGACATAGCGTTGTGGTCCGACCAGTGGGGAGAGGGTTCTCTCAACCGGTTGAGTCGTTCTATTGTCACCCTCAACGAATCATGCACCCAGTCACTCTCCATTCTCTTCATGAAGCTTGTGCTGTTGGTCAGTTTGACGAGAAAGTTATCGCTCGGCACACCTGTGAGAAACGGAAGACGATAATAATGATTACTGTACGTAATTCTGTAGTTGTTAGATCATAATAAGCCAATCAAAGAAAGAATAAAGATAGCTACAAATGCATTTGGCAATTGTCTGTGCATGCAGTGTTTCATTCACATTAATTCATCATTCATTTAATTTAAGTGAAGAATATCATACATTGGAAACTGAAATTGACAGTTATTCCTGCGGTGTCTGTGCAAACGTGTGTCACTCTGTACAGTAATTTCTCAAGCACTGCCTCCTTAAAATATTGACAGAATTGTTTTGAAAGTATTTCCATAATTTCTGCGACGAACGCATCATCTCGGGGGATGCGGATGGTGACACAGTCATTGAATGTCCAGACTACAAAGTCACACCATTTCCTGCCTGTACACATAAGTGTGCCCATTATTTGGTAGAAGTAGTTGTGATCTCTCTGTAGAGATAGAGTTCCATCAGCATCTGAATAGGTGATGCCCAGTCAGTGGGGCTCTTGTCATGTTACGTGTGGTATGTGGGCATTTAATCTCAACCACACTGAGGTCAGGCAAATTTAGCCAATGAGGCGTATAATGCATTTCTTTACGCATGCCGTGACATGTCGCCTACTTTTAAACAACTACAAACAGTCCCACATCTTATCTTAGCAGACACACTTATCGGCGGTGACCATCTCGGCTACGTCTGTTAATTCCAACAACGTTAACGCCAATATTAACACCTGAGACATAGCGTTGTGGTCTGACCAGTGGGGAGAGGGTTCTCTCCACCGGTTGAGTCGTTCTATTGTCACTCAACAAATCATGTACCCAGTCACTCTCCATTCTCTTCATGAAGCTCGTGCTGTTTGCCAATTTGACAATGAATTTATCGCTCAGCACTCCTGCGAGAAACGGAAGACGATAATTATGATTACTGTGCGTAATTCTGTAGTTGTTAGATCATAATAAGCCAATCAAAGAAAGAATAAAGATAACTACAAATGCATTTGTCAATTGTCTGAGCAGGCAATGTTTCATTCACATTAATTCATCATTCATTGAATATAAGTGAAGAATATCATACATTGGAAACTGAAATTGACAGTTATTACTGTGGTGTCTGTGCAAACGTGTGTGATCCTATGTACAGTAATTTCTCACGCACTGCCTCCTCAAAATACACCAGCTCCTAGGCTGTTTGCCAGCTTGACAAGGAACTTATCGTTCAGCACTCCTGCGAGAAACAGAAGACGATACTTATGATTACTGTACATAATTCTCTAGTTGTTAGATCATAATAAGCCAATCAAACAATATAACATATAATTATAAGCATGTGTGGTTTAAGAAAAAATAAAGATGGCTATAAATGCATTTTGCAGTTGTCTGAGCATGCAATGTTTCATTCACATTAATTCATCATTCACTTAATATAAGTGAAGAATATCATACATGGGAAACTTAAATTGACAGTTATTACTGCAGTCCCTATGCAAACGTGTCTGTACAGTAATTTGTGAAGCACTGTCTCCTTAAAATATTGACAGAAACCTGTTGAAAGTATTCCCATCATTTCTGAGACGAATGCATCATCTCGGGGTATGCGGATGATGACCATCATTGAATGTCCAGACTACAAAGTCACACCATTTCCTGCCTGTACACATAAGTGTGCCCAGTATTTGGTAGAAGTAGTTGTGACCTCTCTATAGAGATACAGTTCCATTAGCAACTGTGTAGGTGAGGACCAGTCAGTGGGCTCTTGTTATGTTACATGCAGCTAACATGGGGTATGTGGGCATTTAATCTCAACAATGCCATCACTGTCAATCAGACCATCTGGAGAACACCGTAAAAAGGGTGTGTCCCTGAAAACACAAATTCCACACTGACTAACATTCACGTTTGTTCTTTTTGCATCAATTGCAATTTACTTTCAAACACATACAAACAGTCCCACATCTTATCTTAGCCGACACACTTACCGTTGGTGACCATCTCGGCTACGTCTGTTAAGTCCAACAACGTTAACGACAATATAACACATAGACATAGCGTTGTGGTCTGACCAGTGGGGAGAGGGTTCTCTCCACCGGTTGAGTCGTTCTATTGTCACCCTCAACGAATCATGCACCCAGTCACTCTCCATTCTCTTCATGAAGCTTGTGCTGTTGGTCAGTTTGACGAGAAACTTATCGCTCGGCACACCTGTGAGAAACGGAAGACGATAATAATGATTACTGTACGTAATTCTGTAGTTGTTAGATCATAATAAGCCAATCAAAGAAAGAATAAAGATAGCTACAAATGCATTTGGCAATTGTCTGTGCATGCAGTGTTTCATTCACATTAATTCATCATTCATTTAATTTAAGTGAAGAACATCATACATTGGAAACTGAAATTGACAGTTATTCCTGCGGTGTCTGTGCAAACGTGTGTCACTCTGTACAGTAATTTCTCAAGCACTGCCTCCTTAAAATATTGACAGAATTTTTTTGAAAGTATTTCCATAATTTCTGCGACGAACGCATCATCTCGGGGGATGCGGATGGTGACACAGTCATTGAATGTCCAGACTACAAAGTCACACCATTTCCTGCCTGTACACATAAGTGTGCCCATTATTTGGTAGAAGTAGTTGTGATCTCTCTGTAGAGATAGAGTTCCATCAGCATCTGAATAGGTGATGCCCAGTCAGTGGGGCTCTTGTCATGTTACGTGTGGTATGTGGGCATTTAATCTCAACCACACTGAGGTCAGGCAAATTTAGCCAATGAGGCGTATAATGCATTTCTTTACGCATGCCGTGACATGTCGCCTACTTTTAAACAACTACAAACAGTCCCACATCTTATCTTAGCAGACACACTTATCGGCGGTGACCATCTCGGCTACGTCTGTTAATTCCAACAACGTTAACGCCAATATTAACACCTGAGACATAGCGTTGTGGTCTGACCAGTGGGGAGAGGGTTCTCTCCACCGGTTGAGTACTTCTATTGTCACTCAACAAATCATGTACCCAGTCACTCTCCATTCTCTTCATGAAGCTCGTGCTGTTTGCCAACTTGACAATGAATTTATCGCTCAGCACTCCTGCGAGAAACGGAAGACGATAATTATGATTACTGTACGTAATTCTGTAGTTGTTAGATCATAATAAGCCAATCAAAGAAAGAATAAAGATAGCTACAAATGCATTTGGCAATTGTCTCTGCATGCAGTGTTTCATTCACATTAATTCATCATTCATTTAATTTAAGTGAAGAATATCATACATTGGAAACTGAAATTGACAGTTATTACTACGGTGTCTGTGCAAATGTGTGTATAGTAATTTCTCAAGCAATGCCTCCTTAAAATAAACCAACTCCTAGGCTGTTTGCCAGCTTGACAAAAAACTTATCGCTCAGCACTCCTGCGAGAAACAGAAGACGATAATTATGATTACTGTACGTAATTCTGTAGTTGTTAGATCATAATAAGCCAATCAAACAATATAATTATAAGCCTGTGTGGCTTAAGAAAGAATAAAGATGGCTACAAATGCACTTTGCAATTATCTGTGCATGCAATGTTTCATTTACATTAATTCATCATTCATTTAATATAAGTGAAGAATATCATTGTTATTACTGCAGTTTCTATGCAAACGTGTGTGACCGTCTGTACAGTAATTTCTCAAGCACTGCCTCCTTAAAATATTGACAGAAAAATGTTGAAAGTGTTTCCTTCATTTCTGCGACGAATGCATCATCTCGGGGGATGCGGATGATGACACAGTCATTGAATGTGCACACTACAAAGTCACACCATTTCCTGCCTGTACACATAAGCGTGCCCAGTATTTGGTAGAAGTAGTTGTGACCTCTCTATAGAGATACAGTTCCATTAGCAACTGTGTAGGTGAGGCCCAGTCAGTGGTCTCTTGTCGTGTTACGAGCAGTATATGGGTATTTAGTCTCAACAATGCCATCACCGTCAATCAGACCATCTGGTGAACACCCTAAAAAGGGTGTGTTCCTGGAAACACAAAATCCACACTGACTAACATTCATGTTTTTTCTTTTTACATCAATTGCCACACCCTCATACTTTTTTGCATGTTTTGTAGCATCACATGCAAAGTTGTTTTGTGCTGTGAATCATCTGGCCTTTTTTCTTGTCTGCTCGGTCAGTCGACTTACAAATCCATCCGCAATTGGATGACTGAAGCCTCAAAAGGCGCTCGTCTCCTAAGAATGTGTTGTCACTTTGGCCTTGTGTCTTCTTCGACTGCCTGACACTGTTGTTCCATGATGGAAGTGACCTGCAGACTTTCCGAGAACAGATCTGCTGGCAACTGCTCTAAATAATTGTGGCTGTTAACAACACCATATACAGTAAACAAGTTGCTTAGTTGTTTCTGACACCTTTGTGTTGAGAACATACATGATCTGTGACAAAGAACTTGCCCATGGGAAAGTAACTGACTGCTAGGGTTGTGCTTCTCTTGTATCTTCCTAAACTTCTCCTCCATCAGTCTGTTGCCTCGGTCAGTGAGTCCCTGTGACTGTTGCCCATTCACAAAAATGGTGTCACCAGCCCACTTCTCAAATGTCACTTCAATATCTGATTTACGAGTTCGTGACCATTGTCCGAATGGAAGTTGAGTAGTTCTATTGTCACCCTCAAAGAATCATGTACCCAGTCACTCTCCATTCTTTTAATAAAGCTTGTGCTGTTTGCCAACTTCACCAGAAACTTATCGCTCAGCACACCTGCGAGAAATGGAAGATGATAATTATGATTACTGTACGTAATTCTGTAGTTGTTAGATCATAATAAGCCAATCAAAGAAAGAATAAAGATAGCTACAAATGCATTTGGCAATTGTCTGTGCATGCAGTGTTTCATTCACATTAATTCATCATTCATTTAATTTAAGTGAAGAATATCATACATTGGAAACTGAAATTGACAGTTATTCCTGCGGTGTCTGTGCAAACGTGTGTCACTCTGTACAGTAATTTCTCAAGCACTGCCTCCTTAAAATATTGACAGAATTGTTTTGAAAGTATTTCCATAATTTCTGCGACGAACGCATCATCTCGGGGGATGCGGATGGTGACACAGTCATTGAATGTCCAGACTACAAAGTCACACCATTTCCTGCCTGTACACATAAGTGTGCCCATTATTTGGTAGAAGTAGTTGTGATCTCTCTGTAGAGATAGAGTTCCATCAGCATCTGAATAGGTGATGCCCAGTCAGTGGGGCTCTTGTCATGTTACGTGTGGTATGTGGGCATTTAATCTCAACCACACTGAGGTCAGGCAAATATAGCCAATGAGGCGTATAATGCATTTCTTTACGCATGCCGTGACATGTCGCCTACTTTTAAACAACTACAAACAGTCCCACATCTTATCTTAGCCGACACACTTATCGGCGGTGACCATCTCGGCTACGTCTGTTAATTCCAACAACGTTAACGCCAATATTAACACCTGAGACATAGCGTTGTGGTCTGACCAGTGGGGAGAGGGTTCTCTCCACCGGTTGAGTCGTTCTATTGTCACTCAACAAATCATGTACCCAGTCACTCTCCATTCTCTTCATGAAGCTCGTGCTGTTTGCCAATTTGACAATGAATTTATCGCTCAGCACTCCTGCGAGAAACGGAAGACGATAATTATGATTACTGTACGTAATTCTGTAGTTGTTAGATCATAATAAGCCAATCAAAGAAAGAATAAAGATAACTACAAATGCATTTGTCAATTGTCTGAGCAGGCAATGTTTCATTCACATTAATTCATCATTCATTGAATATAAGTGAAGAATATCATACATTGGAAACTGAAATTGACAGTTATTACTGTGGTGTCTGTGCAAACGTGTGTGATCCTATGTACAGTAATTTCTCACGCACTGCCTCCTCAAAATACACCAGCTCCTAGGCTGTTTGCCAGCTTGACAAGGAACTTATCGTTCAGCACTCCTGCGAGAAACAGAAGACGATACTTATGATTACTGTACATAATTCTCTAGTTGTTAGATCATAATAAGCCAATCAAACAATATAACATATAATTATAAGCATGTGTGGTTTAAGAAAAAATAAAGATGGCTATAAATGCATTTTGCAGTTGTCTGAGCATGCAATGTTTCATTCACATTAATTCATCATTCACTTAATATAAGTGAAGAATATCATACATGGGAAACTTAAATTGACAGTTATTACTGCAGTCCCTATGCAAACGTGTCTGTACAGTAATTTGTGAAGCACTGTCTCCTTAAAATATTGACAGAAACCTGTTGAAAGTATTCCCATCATTTCTGAGACGAATGCATCATCTCGGGGTATGCGGATGATGACCATCATTGAATGTCCAGACTACAAAGTCACACCATTTCCTGCCTGTACACATAAGTGTGCCCAGTATTTGGTAGAAGTAGTTGTGATCTCTCTGTAGAGATAGAGTTCCATCAGCATCTGAATAGGTGATGCCCAGTCAGTGGGGCTCTTGTCATGTTACGTGTGGTATGTGGGCATTTAATCTCAACCACACTGAGGTCAGTTAATTTGTGAAGCACTGTCTTCTTAAAATATTGACAGAAACCTGTTGAAAGTATTCCCATCATTTCTGAGACGAATGCATCATCTCGGGGTATGCGGATGATGACCATCATTGAATGTCCAGACTACAAAGTCACACCATTTCCTGCCTGTACACATAAGTGTGCCCAGTATTTGGTAGAAGTAGTTGTGACCTCTCTATAGAGATACAGTTCCATTAGCAACTGTGTAGGTGAGGACCAGTCAGTGGGCTCTTGTTATGTTACATGCAGCTAACATGGGGTATGTGGGCATTTAATCTCAACAATGCCATCACTGTCAATCAGACCATCTGGAGAACACCGTAAAAAGGGTGTGTCCCTGAAAACACAAATTCCACACTGACTAACATTCACGTTTGTTCTTTTTGCATCAATTGCAATTTACTTTCAAACACATACAAACAGTCCCACATCTTATCTTAGCCGACACACTTACCGTTGGTGACCATCTCGGCTACGTCTGTTAAGTCCAACAACGTTAACGACAATATAACACATAGACATAGCGTTGTGGTCTGACCAGTGGGGAGAGGGTTCTCTCCACCGGTTGAGTCGTTCTATTGTCACCCTCAACGAATCATGCACCCAGTCACTCTCCATTCTCTTCATGAAGCTTGTGCTGTTGGTCAGTTTGACGAGAAACTTATCGCTCGGCACACCTGTGAGAAACGGAAGACGATAATAATGATTACTGTACGTAATTCTGTAGTTGTTAGATCATAATAAGCCAATCAAAGAAAGAATAAAGATAGCTACAAATGCATTTGGCAATTGTCTGTGCATGCAGTGTTTCATTCACATTAATTCATCATTCATTTAATTTAAGTGAAGAACATCATACATTGGAAACTGAAATTGACAGTTATTCCTGCGGTGTCTGTGCAAACGTGTGTCACTCTGTACAGTAATTTCTCAAGCACTGCCTCCTTAAAATATTGACAGAATTGTTTTGAAAGTATTTCCATAATTTCTGCGACGAACGCATCATCTCGGGGGATGCGGATGGTGACACAGTCATTGAATGTCCAGACTACAAAGTCACACCATTTCCTGCCTGTACACATAAGTGTGCCCATTATTTGGTAGAAGTAGTTGTGATCTCTCTGTAGAGATAGAGTTCCATCAGCATCTGAATAGGTGATGCCCAGTCAGTGGGGCTCTTGTCATGTTACGTGTGGTATGTGGGCATTTAATCTCAACCACACTGAGGTCAGGCAAATTTAGCCAATGAGGCGTATAATGCATTTCTTTACGCATGCCGTGACATGTCGCCTACTTTTAAACAACTACAAACAGTCCCACATCTTATCTTAGCAGACACACTTATCGGCGGTGACCATCTCGGCTACGTCTGTTAATTCCAACAACGTTAACGCCAATATTAACACCTGAGACATAGCGTTGTGGTCTGACCAGTGGGGAGAGGGTTCTCTCCACCGGTTGAGTACTTCTATTGTCACTCAACAAATCATGTACCCAGTCACTCTCCATTCTCTTCATGAAGCTCGTGCTGTTTGCCAACTTGACAATGAATTTATCGCTCAGCACTCCTGCGAGAAACGGAAGACGATAATTATGATTACTGTACGTAATTCTGTAGTTGTTAGATCATAATAAGCCAATCAAAGAAAGAATAAAGATAGCTACAAATGCATTTGGCAATTGTCTCTGCATGCAGTGTTTCATTCACATTAATTCATCATTCATTTAATTTAAGTGAAGAATATCATACATTGGAAACTGAAATTGACAGTTATTACTACGGTGTCTGTGCAAATGTGTGTATAGTAATTTCTCAAGCAATGCCTCCTTAAAATAAACCAACTCCTAGGCTGTTTGCCAGCTTGACAAAAAACTTATCGCTCAGCACTCCTGCGAGAAACAGAAGACGATAATTATGATTACTGTACGTAATTCTGTAGTTGTTAGATCATAATAAGCCAATCAAACAATATAATTATAAGCCTGTGTGGCTTAAGAAAGAATAAAGATGGCTACAAATGCACTTTGCAATTATCTGTGCATGCAATGTTTCATTTACATTAATTCATCATTCATTTAATATAAGTGAAGAATATCATTGTTATTACTGCAGTTTCTATGCAAACGTGTGTGACCGTCTGTACAGTAATTTCTCAAGCACTGCCTCCTTAAAATATTGACAGAAAAATGTTGAAAGTGTTTCCTTCATTTCTGCGACGAATGCATCATCTCGGGGGATGCGGATGATGACACAGTCAATGAATGTGCACACTACAAAGTCACACCATTTCCTGCCTGTACACATAAGCGTGCCCAGTATTTGGTAGAAGTAGTTGTGACCTCTCTATAGAGATACAGTTCCATTAGCAACTGTGTAGGTGAGGCCCAGTCAGTGGTCTCTTGTCGTGTTACGAGCAGTATATGGGTATTTAGTCTCAACAATGCCATCACCGTCAATCAGACCATCTGGTGAACACCCTAAAAAGGGTATGTTCCTGGAAACACAAAATCCACACTGACTAACATTCATGTTTTTTCTTTTTACATCAATTGCCACACCCTCATACTTTTTTGCATGTTTTGTAGCATCACATGCAAAGTTGTTTTGTGCTGTGAATCATCTGGCCTTTTTTCTTGTCTGCTCGGTCAGTCGACTTACAAATCCATCCGCAATTGGATGACTGAAGCCTCAAAAGGCGCTCGTCTCCTAAGAATGTGTTGTCACTTTGGCCTTGTGTCTTCTTCGACTGCCTGACACTGTTGTTCCATGATGGAAGTGACCTGCAGACTTTCCGAGAACAGATCTGCTGGCAACTGCTCTAAATAATTGTGGCTGTTAACAACACCATATACAGTAAACAAGTTGCTTAGTTGTTTCTGACACCTTTGTGTTGAGAACATACATGATCTGTGACAAAGAACTTGCCCATGGGAAAGTAACTGACTGCTAGGGTTGTGCTTCTCTTGTATCTTCCTAAACTTCTCCTCCATCAGTCTGTTGCCTCGGTCAGTGAGTCCCTGTGACTGTTGCCCATTCACAAAAATGGTGTCACCAGCCCACTTCTCAAATGTCACTTCAATATCTGATTTACGAGTTCGTGACCATTGTCCGAATGGAAGTTGAGTAGTTCTATTGTCACCCTCAAAGAATCATGTACCCAGTCACTCTCCATTCTTTTAATAAAGCTTGTGCTGTTTGCCAACTTCACCAGAAACTTATCGCTCAGCACACCTGCGAGAAATGGAAGATGATAATTATGATTACTGTACGTAATTCTGTAGTTGTTAGATCATAATAAGCCAATCAAAGAAAGAATAAAGATAGCTACAAATGCATTTGGCAATTGTCTGTGCATGCAGTGTTTCATTCACATTAATTCATCATTCATTTAATTTAAGTGAAGAATATCATACATTGGAAACTGAAATTGACAGTTATTCCTGCGGTGTCTGTGCAAACGTGTGTCACTCTGTACAGTAATTTCTCAAGCACTGCCTCCTTAAAATATTGACAGAATTGTTTTGAAAGTATTTCCATAATTTCTGCGACGAACGCATCATCTCGGGGGATGCGGATGGTGACACAGTCATTGAATGTCCAGACTACAAAGTCACACCATTTCCTGCCTGTACACATAAGTGTGCCCATTATTTGGTAGAAGTAGTTGTGATCTCTCTATAGAGATACAGTTCCATTAGCAACTGTGTAGGTGAGGACCAGTCAGTGGGCTCTTGTTATGTTACATGCAGCTAACATGGGGTATGTGGGCATTTAATCTCAACAATGCCATCACTGTCAATCAGACCATCTGGAGAACACCGTAAAAAGGGTGTGTCCCTGAAAACACAAATTCCACACTGACTAACATTCACGTTTGTTCTTTTTGCATCAATTGCAATTTACTTTCAAACACATACAAACAGTCCCACATCTTATCTTAGCCGACACACTTACCGGTGGTGACCATCTCGGCTACGTCTGTTAAGTCCAACAACGTTAACGACAATATAAGACAGACATAGCGTTGTGGTCCGACCAGTGGGGAGAGGGTTCTCTCAACCGGTTGAGTTGTTCTATTGTCACCCTCAACGAATCATGCACCCAGTCACTCTCCATTCTCTTCATGAAGCTTGGTCAGTTTAACGAGAAACTTATCGCTCGGCACACCTGTGAGAAACGGAAGACGATAATAATGATTACTGTACGTAATTCTGTAGTTGTTAGATCATGATAAGCCAATCAAAGAAAGAATAAAGATAGCTACAAATGCATTTGGCAATTGTCTGAGCAGGCAATGTTTCATTCACACTATTTCATCATTCATTTAATATATGTGAAGAATATCATACATTGGAAACTGAAATTGCCAGTTATTACTACGGTGTCTGTGCAAATGTGTGTATAGTAATTTCTCAAGCAATGCCTCCTTAAAATAAACCAACTCCTAGGCTGTTTGCCAGCTTGACAAAAAACTTATCGCTCAGCACTCCTGCGAGAAACAGAAGACGATAATTATGATTACTGTACGTAATTCTGTAGTTGTTAGATCATAATAAGCCAATCAAACAATATAATTATAAGCCTGTGTGGCTTAAGAAAGAATAAAGATGGCTACAAATGCACTTTGCAATTATCTGTGCATGCAATGTTTCATTTACATTAATTCATCATTCATTTAATATAAGTGAAGAATATCATTGTTATTACTGCAGTTTCTATGCAAACGTGTGTGACCGTCTGTACAGTAATTTCTCAAGCACTGCCTCCTTAAAATATTGACAGAAAAATGTTGAAAGCGTTTCCTTCATTTCTGCGACGAATGCATCATCTCGGGGGATGCGGATGATGACACAGTCATTGAATGTGCACACTACAAAGTCACACCATTTCCTGCCTGTACACATAAGCGTGCCCAGTATTTGGTAGAAGTAGTTGTGACCTCTCTATAGAGATACAGTTCCATTAGCAACTGTGTAGGTGAGGCCCAGTCAGTGGTCTCTTGTCGTGTTACGAGCAGTATATGGGTATTTAGTCTCAACAATGCCATCACCGTCAATCAGACCATCTGGTGAACACCCTAAAAAGGGTGTGTTCCTGGAAACACAAAATCCACACTGACTAACATTCATGTTTTTTCTTTTTACATCAATTGCCACACCCTCATACTTTTTTGCATGTTTTGTAGCATCACATGCAAAGTTGTTTTGTGCTGTGAATCATCTGGCCTTTTTTCTTGTCTGCTCGGTCAGTCGACTTACAAATCCATCCGCAATTGGATGACTGAAGCCTCAAAAGGCGCTCGTCTCCTAAGAATGTGTTGTCACTTTGGCCTTGTGTCTTCTTCGACTGCCTGACACTGTTGTTCCATGATGGAAGTGACCTGCAGACTTTCCAAGAACAGATCTGCTGGCAACTGCTCTAAATAATTGTGGCTGTTAACAACACCATATACAGTAAACAAGTTGCTTAGTTGTTTCTGACACCTTTGTGTTGAGAACATACATGATCTGTGACAAAGAACTTGCCCATGGGAAAGTAACTGACTGCTAGGGTTGTGCTTCTCTTGTATCTTCCTAAACTTCTCCTCCATCAGTCTGTTGCCTCGGTCAGTGAGTCCCTGTGACTGTTGCCCATTCACAAAAATGGTGTCACCAGCCCACTTCTCAAATGTCACTTCAATATCTGATTTACGAGTTCGTGACCATTGTCCGAATGGAAGTTGAGTAGTTCTATTGTCACCCTCAAAGAATCATGTACCCAGTCACTCTCCATTCTTTTAATAAAGCTTGTGCTGTTTGCCAACTTCACCAGAAACTTATCGCTCAGCACACCTGCGAGAAATGGAAGATGATAATTATGATTACTATAATTACGTAATTCTGTAGTTGTTAGATCATAATAAGCCAATCAAAGACAGAATAAAGATAGCAACAAATGCATTTGGCAATTGTCTGAGCAGGCAATGTTTCATTCACATTAATTCATCACTCATTTAATACAAGTGAATAATATCATACATGGGAAACTGAAATTGACTACCAAGACTAGGTAGACTAATTATGGATAATATCTGTACAGTTTCATGTACAAACAACACTAATATTTTGTGCAGTGGCCCTTGGCAGCAATCACTGCCTCAGCATCGAATGTACCAGGGTTTGGACAGTCTCAACTGGAATGGCCTGCCATGGAGCAGCTGCCACAGAGCCTCCAGACTACCTGGCTTGCTTCTCTCTACCTTCCTGAAAAGAACTTCCCATAAATGTTCTATGGGATTCAAGTCTGGGCTCAGGGATGGCCATTGCAGGAGTTCGACGTGAGAGCGCTCGAGGAATCTCTTCACCTTAGACTTTATGGCAAGGAGCATTGACTTGCTGGAAGACAAATGCTTCACCCTCACTATAAAGTGAAGAAGCTGAAGGCAGCATGTGGTTCCTCAGCACCCTCACGTATTGGTCCTGCTGCATGGTGCCTTCACACCGGTAGAGTTGACCGAACCCTCCCCAGACATGCACCCGCAGACCATCAGGGAAACCCCCGCCGTGCTTTACTGTGGGGACAATGCACTGTGGGCTGTACCTCTCACAAACCCTCCTCCGCACTATAGCCCGCTTTTACCCACAGAAAAGCTGAAAGGCACTCTCGTCCAACCATAGCACTGTGTCCCACTGCTGCACTGGCCAGTTCTTATGGCTTCTAGCAAACTCAAGGTGACTTTTAATGTTAACGCCAATATTAACATCTGAGACATAGCGTCATGGTGCGACCAGTGGGGAGAGGGTTCTCTCCACCGGTTGAGTCGTTCTGTTGTCACCCTCAACGAATCATGCACCCAGTCACTCTCCATTCTCTTCATGAAGCTTGTGCTGTTGGTCAGTTTGACGAGAAACTTATCGCTCGGCACACCTGTGAGAAACGGAGGACGATAATTATGATTACTGTACGTAATTCTGTAGTTGTTAGATCATAATAAGCCAATCAAAGAAAGAATAAAGATAGCTTGTGCTGACACAGGAGCATGCCTAATTGTAGATACAGAGATAGACAGTTCGTAGGCTGTTTGCCAGCTTGACAAAGAAGTTATCACTCATCAGTCTTTCAAACTTGAAAGATTACCAGTTCTTAAATCTAACTCACGCTTCTTAATTGGAGATCCTGTGTGTTTTTTAGCTTGGTGGAACATTTGTAACACCCTAGTGTGTATGTTTCCATGGTGACAATCCCCTTACCTGCTTGAGTGATTGCATACAAGGTGACAGCTACGTGTTTGCAGTGCGCCTCTGGGTCCATTCCTGCAGCACATTCACATAGACACTCTACCACAACATGATGTCTGTCTGACCTGATGTCCACCTTATAGTTATACACACACTTCTTTATCATCTCACCAGACACTCTCCCTTGTGTAAATGTGTCGCTGTCTTGGACAGGCTTCAGGTATCTTCCCCGGTACATGTCCTTGCACGTGTCCTGATGTGTCTGACTGTACAGTTGAAGACATGCCTGCACATCTTCTGTTTGGACGGGAACCTAGAGGAAAATTAAACCAGGTTTAATAAGTGTATGGATACATAAAATAAAATAAACTAAAAACAGCAATACTGTTTATCATAGTGCAATTTACATTTATCTATCCACTGTCTATCTATATCTATAATGTCTGTATAACTATAAGTCAAAAACGTATGACTGTTTCTTAGACAAAGAATTATCCTGGACTCGCCACAGAAGCGAGAAGGCATAGGTTGGTGGATACAGAAGAACATGTAATACTTGTGTTCAGGATAAGTGGATTACTTGCCAAATTTTGGCAATACCCAGTTTTGCCTTTTGGTCTTGGGGATATAATAATTTTTCCCACCTAACCTCGCTCCTTTCATCCGTAATGCGTCTTTTACCTGTATCTGTATGTATTTTCCTGGAGACTGACGTCACTGGCATGCTACAATGCAATTGATACACCTCCTTGGCCCGGAAACGTCTGTCACTGTGTCACGACTGAATCGGTAATTAAGTCCACAAAGTTCCCCATTAAGCAGCCTTTAGAAATGTAGTGCAGATCTATGCCTATTGCATCCTTGGAAGTTGGAAGTTAGAAAGTCTTTCCTGGCACGTCACTGTGATAAATTGTGAAGTGATGCCAAAAAAGTTAAACCTAACTTACCTTGTCGATTATACACTTAGCACCCAAACTGCATGGTAAATGTATGTGTTTATACTTGCATTACAGTTGATCATTTGGTAATTAAGATTACATTTATATTGCATCATGATAATAAAATCATGATGTAGTCTGTAATTCAAATTATTTAAAAGCTTGTATAATATTAAGCTACTTTGGTAGTGTAAATGCGCAAGTCATAATATAAGGTCTATCAAACCACAAATATGTCATTCAGTGGGACCCAGTTAACTAATTAATAATTACAGTCTCGCTGAAAACCTTGCTCTGACAAAAACATTCTGTAAATGTGTCCTTTTTATAATGTTCAACCTAATATTCATGACAAAACATGATTTTTATAACAAATATATCCACATTCATAAAGTCATGCCAGTGTCAGCCAACACATCCATTCATTCATTCATTCATTCATTCATTCATTCATTCATGCATTCATAGATTCATACGGGCCTAGTTCATGTTCGTGCAAGTCTATTTCTGCCGCCAACAGAACAAAAGAAGATATCCGCTGCCTTATCTACGGGAACACATCTTTGCACAAAGTACAGCGTTGGTGCCTTGAGTGTTTAACCCACTTACGTGGCAGTCGACTGTTGGCGTCTTGAAGAACCACGGTGTCAGCCATCTTGAAGGACCAAGGTGTCAGCCAGGGTGTAGTCCTTGCTAGGGCACATGGGGCGAGGTTGGCTGATGACCTGGTGGAAACCAACCACCCAGGCCTCACACAAGTGGTTGGTATGTGTGCGGTCATTCATTGCTGCGATCAGTCTAAAGGCAGGCAGTTTGAACTGTTTAAAAGCAGACCCATGATCGGGGCCTTTAATGTGTTATACATTGATCAGTGACAATGAAATACCTACTTCTGGTGGTTGTTACTCGTGTTCAGGAAAAAAGATTTTTCTCTTCACATGTAGTGCTAATTTTCACGCTTAGCAACTAAACTGTGAATGTATTGTACTGTCATACGTCAGAAAGGCATGCTTTATAAAACAGTGGAGTTGTGTGGTTGTAGTACTATGCAAGGTGTGTAATCTGTTATAATTCCACACACTGCCATGTGTAACTGTGTCTGGAAGTAGTAGGGGTGACTGTTTTTAGTTTTAACATCACGTTGGTCTCGTCTCTGTTCAAACAAAATACTTATAGTTAGTTTCTCTCTTGTCAGGAATTCATCACATTTCTTTGGGTGAATGTACACGATTGACACGGGAAAGTTTATTTCAAGGACACCCTTTGTGTTTGGCACAGCGTCTCCAAGATATTCTATCTGGGGATGTATCACCTCCTGGATACTAAGAGGCCTTTTCTGGCAGCGAGCATATTTTGGCATCTGAAATACAGTTTCATAGTTGTATGATCCTGCTGCCTTAGCACAAATAATAAGCATTGACATATATTATATCAAGGTAATCTGAGTTAACTAAATGTTAATACAGATGTTAACTTTGCGTATAGCACTGGAAATACCTTGATATTAGCACAAGTGGAGATCTAAATACTGACCTGTCCCTGGCTACTCAGCCCCGGCCCAGTTCAGTATGAGTTAAGAATGCAAAACGAATAAAGGCATTGTGTAATGCTTCAGTAAACAAGAAAGAGTAGCAGACACTGTGTCAGACTACGCATTAACTGAGAGGCCTGCCCAAAGCCAGTTATTTGGCCAGGCAGTCACAGACATATTCATGCTTAACAAACATGTTTCCAGAAAAACAGAAACAGAAAAGTGTGTATCAGTGCTGTAACTGATACACTAGGTGGGGGATGTGTCGTCGTCTTTTGCATGTAGAGATAACACCACTGGACGAATGTTATTGTTTGCCTTTTCCAGAGTGGCAAGTTAGCTGTAATCTTGCCGGTTGTGATCGGCGTGTTTTAAAGAGTTGGACAATGGACAATGGCACAGCTCACCCTCATGATCAGACCCTGATAACTGCCGTCATCGATTTGCAGAAAGTTGACTCAGTGACATGTTGTCCTTGCAATGGTCTTCTCACTGACATGGTGACACTGGTCATTCTTTTATTTGTCATCTGTCTCAGGTACTCCTTCCTTCTTTGGTCTTGTGTGTGTGATTCCACTTCAGTGATGTCCATCCCCCACCTCGGGTAGTGGGTTCACGACAGGAGAGCATGGATCCTCACTTTCTGGGTCTGGTTTCAGGGTCTTTGTGGGTTCTGTTTGCCACAACAATGATGTTAATCATTGGGAAGTTAAGGATTCATTAATAAAATGTTTAAATAATTTCATTTTCATCTTTGCTAGTTCGTCTACAACAATGTCATGCAGGAAGTGTCTATCATGATCAGTATCATACATAGGGTGGACAAAAGGTGGAAATGTGAATGTCCAGTGGTGAAGCCACACAAGAAGACCACAACCCGATTGGTCAAACCTGATGACCACCCACCTTGGTATAGTGTCTTGTCATCTGCTGGTAGTGTCTTCACCACCCATAGCCAATACATGTGGTTTGTAGATAAGACATCAAAACAACCCTCTTCATTCCCAGGAAGTTTGTTCCCCCAGTGGCTCTGTACAGCAACTACTGATCTAATGCAGATAGTCATTGTCTAGCCAGAACCAAATGTAACATCTGCATAAGGCAACTGTTATGTCATGAAGATAGTCATTGCCTAGCCAGACTTCGGCAGTTCAACTGGATACGCTGATGTGTGGTGTTGTGTTAGATTCTAAAAATAAACTATGTAATTCAAGACGATCTTTGTATCTGATGTCATAGTCAAAAGACTTGACAATTCTGACAGATTAAAAAAATTCATATATGGTTAAAAACGAATTCTTAAATGTTGACCGATTCAACAACAAATTCTTAAAATGTTGACAGGTTCAAAAACAATTCTTAGATGTTGACGGTTAAAAAAAAATCTTAAATGTTGACAGGTTCAACTACAATTCTTCAATGTTGACAGATTCAACAACAATTCTTAAATGTTGACAGGTTCAACAACAATTCTGAAATGTTGACAAGTTCAACCACAATTCTTAAATGTTAACAGATTCAACAAATGCTGATCATTAAAGCAGCATAGACTAATGTTGTGTACTTCAGTGTGAACTGTATGAGCAGACAACAATGCAACAATGTCTGTGACAGGCTCACTGTTCTTAGCAGAAATTGAGTCTAACCGCGAGGTAGTTCCCCATAATGTATGTGTGAGTCTGCTGGTAGTGTCTTCACCACCCACAGCCAATGAATGTGGTTTGTAGATGAGACATCAAAACGGTCATCAAAACAACCCTCATCAGTCGTACAGCTGTGGGCAGCAACTGCTGAATTCATGCAGATAGTCATTATCTAGCCAGAACTAGATATAACATCTGCATACAGCAACTCCTTATTTCATGAAGATATTCATTGCCTAGCCAGATTTGACTGTTCAACTTGATACGATGATGTGTGGTGTTGTGTTAGATTCTAAAAATAAACTGTAATTCAAGACGATCTTTGTATCTGATGTCATAGTCAAAAGACTTGACAATTCTTAGATGTTGACAGGTTAATAAAAATCTTAATTGTTGATAGGTTCAACAACAAATATTAAATGTTGACAGATTCAACAACAAATCTTAAATGTTGACAAGTTCAACAAAAAATCTTAAATGTTGATAGGTTCAAAAAAATTCTTAAATGTTGACAGGTTCAACAACAATTCATAAGTGTTGACAGGTTCTTAAATGTTGACATGTTCAACAAATACTGATCATTAAAGCAGCATAGACTAACGTTGTGTGCTTCAGCGTGAACTTGATGATGTTTATAAATCGTTTGCAGTATTTTGACATGAGCTCATTGCACTTTCATGGGTGAGGTGTAATTTGATACTCTTTAGCCCAAACAATTGTGCGCATGATCCTTGGAGAATGACATGATATTCGAGAACTGTGTGATCACACTCTTCAAGTTTTGTTTAATGCTTTCCACATGGCTATAGTACGCCAGGACTGTGCTGTAGGCTTGTATATAACTGTCCGTAGACCAGTCACATCTCATAGGCCATCTTCTGCATCAACTGCCTGAGTCAGACCTGTAAATAGGATGGCTGCAGACATTAGAACATTCCCAGTTGGTATTTGACTCTACATGGCCAGTTGGTATTTGACTCTACATGGCCAGTTGATATTTGACTCTACATGGCCAGTTGGTAGTTCAAGTTCAGTCGTCACTACATACCCTGCATGTGAACTTCATTGATGTAGCAAGTCCTCTCACCTTTATGCTGACCAACAGGACATGGAAATTGCAGAATGTACTCTTGTCGGTGGGTCAAGGTCAACCATTCGGTTGCCACTGATGCTGGATAACAGATTCACCTCAAACAGGTAATTGTGACTTTATCCAAGTCTATGAATTTTGAACACAGTATATTATCCATTTTTACTGGAGAATGTGTCTGATTTGCCAAACAAAACAACTTGGAATAACACATCGGTTACCTGTTCCCAACTTGCCATATGGAGCAGCTTGGAATGATACCATAATAATTTATTTATTACATTATTGGCTGACATAATGTGTTGACTTTTATGCAAATATTTAGTAATTATAATTCATGAAAATAATAACTGTTTAATTTTGCTCGTCAAGTTTTGCTCCAGTGCAATAACATAACCAGTCCTTATAAAAAAACAGCATGACGGATTACACCATTTGTCACAGAAATGTCTTTCACAGAGGTAGACATTTAGAAGTGTGTAACTTCATGTCTATTCCTTTTCAAAGCACATTTGTTCATTATTGTATACATTACCACATGACTTATTATTAAGTAGTTATTTACTTGACTTTTTTTTCCTATAGTGTATTTTAAAGAAAAAAAATTGATTGATTTGAACAGTTAACACACTGAAGACAATAACTATCAGCTTAATCGCAAGACCTTCCTTGACACCATCAGTCACACCCAGCACCTGCTCTGTAAATATCTGGGTTGTTGTTCCATGGTCGGAAGGTATAACACAGAAACCATAACTAAACCTACCCACACACCACAGAACATCGTCTACAGTCATCATGTGTACAAGAACCGTAGCGGCAGATGACATCAAGTCATTCTTTCAGACATTGAACCCTAAAAAACTCGGTATAGAATCAAAACCTGCCCACCTCGTACATGTTAGTGATTTTGTTATTATTTTACTTTTTACATTTATTATTTAATATAAATCTGTGTGCAGGTATTGAATAATTCCACAATACCTCAAGTATAATAATGTTTAATAGTTTTGCAACTTGTCATTATGGCTTATGTTGCCAGAATAGTGTCCAGGTTTGAGTTGCTGTGGCCGTGCGTTATACTCAGACCGAGGTTACATAGACCAGTTGAAAGGAGTGACAAAAGCTTATGACTTGAGTTAACACCAACTGGGCGCTACTTTGGCATCAAACGTGCACAAACGGAATAATTTTATAGCATCGTTACATTCCTGGATCTGAGATGGCACATAATATTAAAGGTTAAAGCACAGATAAATTATATTCAATTTTTATTTACTGAATAATTAAATACGGTAACAGGCCTTGTTACATTACAATGGCTGAATCGAAGAAGTACACCCACATTTTATGCAAGTCTGTCTACCTACCATGTCTGAGCCTTTTGATTAATTGCTGCTGCAGTAAGTTCATTTTGTACAGTTTGCAGCATGTCGGCATCTACATTGAAAATGAATACATGATTTTTTATTTGTGCTGTACAATTTATGCAACAAGACTTCATGAAATGAAAACTATTTCAAATTAATAATTAATGTTCGCACACATACATATATGTATATATATATGCATTTTATGCAAATCAACATAATAACATGTTTAGTTACGTGCTGATGTTATTTATTCATTTTGACATGATCCCATATGCCATTTACCAGTGTTCTCATTGAAAATGCGTGTGTTGTAATGTCACTATATATTTCCGCACTAAAAACTGCTTTCATGCGTTCATCCAGGTCAGAGTTTTTTATTTGTCACCTGTCATATAAGTCACATGTTGACTCAGGCACATGAGGTGCCACGTGATTGGTGGAAGGGGATTTTCGTAACTTCAACGATGTTAATAGTTGTTTCCTTTTTTGTGTGATAGACAAGTTTATATCGAAATCTGTCAACGCTACATGGCAAAAAAAGTTAAACAAATCAACTGACATGACAGCCATACCAATCACCTGAAAATGAGTGCTGGATATGTTGTACAGCTGTACTTATATTCAAGACTTGAATCTTGACCAGTCCAAAGTTCTCATATGGCATGGTCATTTGCTTGACATATATGTGGTGGGATGCTTTCTTTCCTGACTTTCAAATTATGGTTAGTGCATTCAAACACAAGGTGTAGGCATGAGCCTACACCTTGTGTTGATTGTACGTTGGTAACGATGGTCTCAGACTCACGGAGCTCTTGATGGAAATTGTGCATGCACAAGCCTTGCCCACTGAGAGAATGACAAGGTGAGAATGCAGTGATTTGACTTGGTCGTTTGCCTGCGTATCAGAGTTGTGTCTTGTTCACAGTTGCTCAGCACCTCTTGGCAGACACTGAATCTTTTAAAGTTGTACTTGTATTGCAGCATCCAACATTGCCCAGGGTGGGTTTCACATCACATACAGAGCCTCCACAGTGACCAGACGTGTTTGTCAGTCTGTCCAGTCCTTAGCCAGTGGACATACTCTTTATCATGAAGCCTGTTTGTGACATCATCGACATCACATTGTAGTGAAGCCACAACTGATTCTGTGTTCCTCATGAAGACTGTCATGTGACTACAGCAGGTTACTGTCATTAAAATGTTGACATAAAATATTAACAGTTACATGAACGACATGAACATAATTACCCAGGAAGAGAAAAGGTCTGTATTTTATAACATGGCGACACATAAAAGCCCAACACGCACCACACACAGTTTGACTAGATACAAATACTCACATCAATTCCCGTCACCACCTCAGGTCCTTCACCAATCACATCCAAGATAATGTGAGCATATGGTGGTGGTCTCTTGGCGGTCCTCCTCCCATCTAGTTCTTATCATATTCGCCACTTTTTGTGAGGTCGTCCTCCATTCTTTGCGAAACCGGGAGCGAATTCACTTTATCAGTGAGCTAGTCTGGGGACATTCAGCCCAGTTCACGCACGTTTTCACGTGTCAGACAACTGCAGTCAGGTGTTTGACGTCGGTGTCATCAAGTTCACAGTGGTTGAACACAATTGTTTATTACAAATGTCCAACTCACAAGAGTAAACAAATTAGACACACAACTGACACAGCTTGTCATGTGTGGGATGTATCCCCCGTCGTATCATACCCCCACTGTCTTCCACCCCCACTGTCTTCCACCCTCACTGTCTTCCACCCCCACTGTCTTCCACCCTCACTGTCTTCCACCCCCACTGTCTTCCACCCTCACTGTCTTCCACCCCCACTGTCTTCCACCCTCACTGTCTTCCACCCCCACTGTCTTCCACCCTCACTGTCTTCCACCCTCACTGTCTTCCACCCTCACTGTCTTCCACCCCCACTGTCTTCCACCCTCACTGTCTTCCACCCCCACTGTCTTCCACCCCACTGTCTTCCACCCTCACTGTCTTCCACCCCAGTGTCTTCCACCCCCACTGTCTTCCACCCCAGTCTCAGTCACACAGTTGGTCCACAGCCTGCAACCAACAGCTCCTTCTGTGACAAGTGCAAAGTTCCTCATGAAGACTGTCATGTGACTACGGCAGATTACCGACATTAAAATTTTGATACAAAATATTAAAAATTACATGAAAGACACAAATGAATGAAAAAGTATGCCAAAATTACATATCAAAGGCAAATTAAACATGTCCTCGGCCTTGCCACTTACATCACACAGGTAGTTGTCCAACAACCTGACATGTCAAAGACAAGTTAAACATGTCCCTGTCCTCGGCCTTGCCACTTACGTCATCCAGGTAGTTGTCTGACAACCTACAGGTCATATCAAAGACAAATTAAACATGTCCCTGTCCTCGGCCTGGCCACTTACGTCATCGAGGTAGTTGTCTGACAACCTACAGGTCATGTTAAAGACAAATTAAACATGTCCCTGTCCTCGGCCTGGCCACTTACGTCATCCAGGTAGTTGTCTGACAACCTACAGGTCATGTTAATTAAAGACAAATTAAACATGTCCCTGTCCTCGGCCTCGCCACTTACGTCATCCAGGTAGTTGTCTGACAACCTACAGGTCATATCAAAGACAAATTAAACATGTCCCTGTCCTCGGCCTGGCCACGTACATCATCGAGGTAGTTGTCTGACAACCTACAGGTCATATCAAAGACAAATTAAACATGTCCCTGTCCTCGGCCTGGCCACGTACATCATCCAGGTAGTTGTCTGACAACCTACAGGTCATATCAAAGACAAATTAAACATGTCCCTGTCCTCGGCCTGGCCACGTACATCATCGAGGTAGTTGTCTGACAACCTACAGGTCATATCAAAGACAAATTAAACATGTCCTCGGCCTGGCCACGTACATCATCGAGGTAGTTGTCTGACAACCTACAGGTCATATCAAAGACAAATTAAACATGTCCTCGGCCTGGCCACGTACATCATCCAGGTAGTTGTCTGACAACCTACAGGTCATATCAAAGACAAATTAAACATGTCCCTGTCCTCGGCCTGGCCACGTACATCATCAAGGTAGTTGTCCGACAACCTACAGGTCATGTTAAAGACAAGTTAAACATGTCCCTGTCCTCGGCCTGGCCACGTACATCATCCAGGTAGTTGTCTGACAACCTACAGGTCATATCAAAGACAAATTAAACATGTCCCTGTCCTAGGCCTCGCCACTTACGTCATCGAGGTAGTTGTCTGACAACCTACAGGTCATATCAAAGACAAATTAAACATGTCCCTGTCCTCGGCCTCGCCACTTACGTCATCCAGGTAGTTGTCTGACAACCTACAGGTCATATCAAAGACAAATTAAACATGTCCCTGTCCTCGGCCTGGCCACGTACATCATCAAGGTAGTTGTCCGACAACCTACAGGTCATGTTAAAGACAAGTTAAACATGTCCCTGTCCTCGGCCTGGCCACGTACATCATCCAGGTAGTTGTCTGACAACCTACAGGTCATATCAAAGACAAATTAAACATGTCCCTGTCCTAGGCCTCGCCACTTACGTCATCGAGGTAGTTGTCTGACAACCTACAGGTCATATCAAAGACAAATTAAACATGTCCCTGTCCTCGGCCTCGCCACTTACGTCATCCAGGTAGTTGTCTGACAACCTACAGGTCATATCAAAGACAAATTAAACATGTCCCTGTCCTCGGCCTCGCCACTTACGTCATCGAGGTAGTTGTCTGACAACCTACAGGTCATATCAAAGACAAATTAAACATGTCCCTGTCCTCGGCCTCGCCACTTACGTCATCCAGGTAGTTGTCTGACAACCTACAGGTCATATCAAAGACAAATTAAACATGTCCTCGGCCTGGCCACGTACATCATCGAGGTAGTTGTCTGACAACCTACAGGTCATGTCAAAGACAAATTAAACATGTCCCTGTCCTCGGCCTGGCCACATACATCATCCAGGTAGTTGTCTGACAACCTACAGGTCATATCAAAGACAAATTAAACATGTCCCTGTCCTCGGCCTGGCCACGTACATCATCCAGGTAGTTGTCTGACAACCTACAGGTCATATCAAAGACAAATTAAACATGTCCTCGGCCTGGCCACGTACATCATCCAGGTAGTTGTCTGACAACCTACAGGTCATATCAAAGACAAATTAAACATGTCCCTGTCCTCGGCCTCGCCACTTACGTCATCCAGGTAGTTGTCTGACAACCTACATGTCATATCAAAGACAAATTAAACATGTCCTCGGCCTGGCCACGTACATCATCAAGGTAGTTGTCTGACAACCTACAGGTCATATCAAAGACAAATTAAACATGTCCCTGTCCTCGGCCTGGCCACGTACATCATCGAGGTAGTTGTCTGACAACCTACAGGTCATATCAAAGACAAATTAAACATGTCCTCGGCCTGGCCACATACATCATCCAGGTAGTTGTCTGACAACCTACAGGTCATATCAAAGACAAATTAAACATGTCCCTGTCTTCGGCCTGGCCATGTTCATCATCCAGGTAGTTGTCTGACAACCTACAGGTCATATCAAAGACAAATTAAACATGTCCCTGTCCTCGGCCTCGCCATTTACGTCATCGAGGTAGTTGTCTGACAACCTACAGGTCATATCAAAGACAAATTAAACATGTCCCTGTCCTCGGCCTGGCCACGTACATCATCGAGGTAGTTGTCTGACAACCTACAGGTCATATCAAAGACAAATTAAACATGTCCTCGGCCTGGCCACGTACATCATCGAGGTAGTTGTCTGACAACCTACAGGTCATGTCAAAGACAAATTAAACATGTCCCTGTCCTCGGCCTCGTCACTTACGTCATCGAGGTAGTTGTCTGACAACCTACAGGTCATATCAAATACAAATTAAACATGTCCTCGGCCTGGCCACGTACATCATCGAGGTAGTTGTCTGACAACCTACAGGTCATATCAAAGACAAATTAAACATGTCCCTGTCCTCGGCCTCGCCACTTACGTCATCCAGGTAGTTGTCTGACAACCTACAGGTCATATCAAAGACAAATTAAACATGTCCCTGTCCTCGGCCTGGCCACGTACATCATCAAGGTAGTTGTCCGACAACCTACAGGTCATGTTAAAGACAAGTTAAACATGTCCCTGTCCTCGGCCTGGCCACGTACATCATCGAGGTAGTTGTCTGACAATCTACAGGTCATATTAAAGACAAATTAAACTTGTCCCTGTCCTCGGCCTCGCCACTTACGTCATCCAGGTAGTTGTCTGACAACCTACAGGTCATATCAAAGACAAATTAAACATGTCCCTGTCCTCGGCCTGGCCACGTACATCATCGAGGTAGTTGTCTGACAACCTACAGGTCATATCAAAGACAAATTAAACATGTCCTCGGCCTGGCCACGTACATCATCCAGGTAGTTGTCTGACAACCTACAGGTCATATCAAAGACAAATTAAACATGTCCCTGTCCTCGGCCTGGCCACGTACATCATCGAGGTAGTTGTCTGACAACCTACAGGTCATATCAAAGACAAATTAAACATGTCCTCGGCCTGGCCACGTACATCATCGAGGTAGTTGTCTGACAACCTACAGGTCATATCAAAGACAAATTAAACATGTCCCTGTCCTCGGCCTGGCCACGTACATCATCGAGGTAGTTGTCTGACAACCTACAGGTCATATCAAAGACAAATTAAACATGTCCTCGGCCTGGCCACGTACATCATCGAGGTAGTTGTCTGACAACCTACAGGTCATATCAAAGACAAATTAAACATGTCCCTGTCCTCGGCCTCGCCACTTACGTCATCGAGGTAGTTGTCTGACAACCTACAGGTCATATCAAAGACAAATTAAACATGTCCCTGTCCTCAGCCTGGCCACGTACATCATCGAGGTAGTTGTCTGACAACCTACAGGTCATATCAAAGACAAATTAAACATGTCCTCGGCCTGGCCACGTACATCATCCAGGTAGTTGTCTGACAACCTACAGGTCATATCAAAGACAAATTAAACATGTCCCTGTCCTCGGCCTGGCCACGTACATCATCAAGGTAGTTGTCCGACAACCTACAGGTCATGTTAAAGACAAGTTAAACATGTCCCTGTCCTCGGCCTGGCCACGTACATCATCGAGGTAGTTGTCTGACAACCTACAGGTCATATCAAAGACAAATTAAACATGTCCCTGTCCTCGGCCTCGCCACTTACGTCATCCAGGTAGTTGTCTGACAACCTACATGTCATATCAAAGACAAATTAAACATGTCCTCGGCCTGGCCACGTACATCATCAAGGTAGTTGTCTGACAACCTACAGGTCATATCAAAGACAAATTAAACATGTCCCTGTCCTCGGCCTGGCCACGTACATCATCGAGGTAGTTGTCTGACAACCTACAGGTCATATCAAAGACAAATTAAACATGTCCTCGGCCTGGCCACATACATCATCCAGGTAGTTGTCTGACAACCTACAGGTCATATCAAAGACAAATTAAACATGTCCCTGTCTTCGGCCTGGCCATGTACATCATCCAGGTAGTTGTCTGACAACCTACAGGTCATATCAAAGACAAATTAAACATGTCCCTGTCCTCGGCCTCGCCATTTACGTCATCGAGGTAGTTGTCTGACAACCTACAGGTCATATCAAAGACAAATTAAACATGTCCCTGTCCTCGGCCTGGCCACGTACATCATCGAGGTAGTTGTCTGACAACCTACAGGTCATATCAAAGACAAATTAAACATGTCCTCGGCCTGGCCACGTACATCATCGAGGTAGTTGTCTGACAACCTACAGGTCATGTCAAAGACAAATTAAACATGTCCCTGTCCTCGGCCTGGCCACGTACATCATCCAGGTAGTTGTCTGACAACCTACAGGTCATATCAAAGACAAATTAAACATGTCCCTGTCCTCGGCCTCGTCACTTACGTCATCGAGGTAGTTGTCTGACAACCTACAGGTCATATCAAATACAAATTAAACATGTCCTCGGCCTGGCCACGTACATCATCGAGGTAGTTGTCTGACAACCTACAGGTCATATCAAAGACAAATTAAACATGTCCCTGTCCTCGGCCTCGCCACTTACGTCATCGAGGTAGTTGTCTGACAACCTACAGGTCATATCAAAGACAAATTAAACATGTCCCTGTCCTCGGCCTGGCCACGTACATCATCAAGGTAGTTGTCCGACAACCTACAGGTCATGTTAAAGACAAGTTAAACATGTCCCTGTCCTCGGCCTGGCCACGTACATCATCGAGGTAGTTGTCTGACAATCTACAGGTCATATTAAAGACAAATTAAACTTGTCCCTGTCCTCGGCCTCGCCACTTACGTCATCCAGGTAGTTGTCTGACAACCTACAGGTCATATCAAAGACAAATTAAACATGTCCCTGTCCTCGGCCTGGCCACGTACATCATCGAGGTAGTTGTCTGACAACCTACAGGTCATATCAAAGACAAATTAAACATGTCCTCGGCCTGGCCACGTACATCATCCAGGTAGTTGTCTGACAACCTACAGGTCATATCAAAGACAAATTAAACATGTCCCTGTCCTCGGCCTGGCCACGTACATCATCGAGGTAGTTGTCTGACAACCTACAGGTCATATCAAAGACAAATTAAACATGTCCTCGGCCTGGCCACGTACATCATCGAGGTAGTTGTCTGACAACCTACAGGTCATATCAAAGACAAATTAAACATGTCCCTGTCCTCGGCCTGGCCACGTACATCATCGAGGTAGTTGTCTGACAACCTACAGGTCATATCAAAGACAAATTAAACATGTCCTCGGCCTGGCCACGTACATCATCGAGGTAGTTGTCTGACAACCTACAGGTCATATCAAAGACAAATTAAACATGTCCCTGTCCTCGGCCTCGCCACTTACGTCATCGAGGTAGTTGTCTGACAACCTACAGGTCATATCAAAGACAAATTAAACATGTCCCTGTCCTCAGCCTGGCCACGTACATCATCGAGGTAGTTGTCTGACAACCTACAGGTCATATCAAAGACAAATTAAACATGTCCTCGGCCTGGCCACGTACATCATCCAGGTAGTTGTCTGACAACCTACAGGTCATATCAAAGACAAATTAAACATGTCCCTGTCCTCGGCCTGGCCACGTACATCATCAAGGTAGTTGTCCGACAACCTACAGGTCATGTTAAAGACAAGTTAAACATGTCCCTGTCCTCGGCCTGGCCACGTACATCATCCAGGTAGTTGTCTGACAACCTACAGGTCATATCAAAGACAAATTAAACATGTCCCTGTCCTCGGCCTCGCCACTTACGTCATCGAGGTAGTTGTCTGACAACCTACAGGTCATATCAAAGACAAATTAAACATGTCCCTGTCCTCGGCCTGGCCACGTACATCATCGAGGTAGTTGTCTGACAACCTACAGGTCATATCAAAGACAAGTTAAACATGTCCCTGTCCTCGGCCTGGCCATTTACGTCATCGAGGTAGTTATCCGACAACCCGTTGTCAACAGATCGACTCGCACATTGTCGATGAAAGGTGTCATTTCCATGTATGTCACTAGCATCTCATGACACCACCGCATGTATGTCAATTCACTGTACAGTGCACTCATCTTAATTTCTTCAGCCAGGTGGCTTCACTGAGGCACTCCGCCAGAGCAGTCGATGACGCGGCGCTAGTGAAGTTGTTGTCGAGACTATGAACATGAAACAAACCTGTCAACTCCAGGTCGATGTGTCACATATCACATCTCAACATCAACATTTGGGCATTAATTGTTATTATCATAATTACTGGTTTCTGAACACAGACAGTTATTCCATAATTGATCACAAATACATTATTATAACCATGAAGGAAGACTTGCACTGAATAAAGGATACTTAAAATCGATATGGCAATTACATACCAAAATATGTTCCCAACACATTAGATAAACTACTAAACATTTTATCCATCACAAATTATATCCACCAGGTCAATAAAAGGTGTTTGACGTCGGTGTCATCAAGTTCACAGTGGTTCAGGATGTCACGATATGAACACAACTGTTTATTTCAAATGTCCAACTCTCAAGAGTAAAGAAACTTGACACACAACTGTCACAGCTTCTCGTGTGGGATGTATCCCCCGTCATGTCATACCCCCACTGTCTTCCACCTCCACTGTCTTCCACCCCCACTGTCTTCCACCCTCACTGTCTTCCACCCCCTCTGTCTTCCACCCCCACTGTCTTCCACCCTCACTGTCTTCCACCCCCACTGTCTTCCACCCCCACTGTCTTCCACCCCCACTGTCTTCCACCCCAGTCTCTGTCACACAGTTGGTTCACAGCCTGCAACCAACAACTCTTTCGTTGCCAGTCGACTCTACAAGACACACGACTTCTGCAGCAACCACCGTCAAGTGAGCTTTTGTTATTTGCTGTCTCTGTGTCAGCGTAATGTATATGAAACGTGGGACATGTCAAAGACAAGTTAAACATGTCCCTGTCCTCGGCCTGGCCAGGGCCATCTCTTGGTCTGTCAACTCACACTGCCAGCTCTCAGCGTCGTCTGTGTACCATGGCTGGGACAGCTGTCGTTGCCAGTCGACCCTACAATAGATATAACCTCAGTACTGTAATTTCTTCAAATGTGATGTAATGTGAACACTGCGTCAAGTTCGTGACATTGTTGCCGTCAAATTAACAGTGGTTCAGGATGTTGTGATGTGAACAGAACTGTTCATTACAAATGTCCATCGCTCACAAGTAAACCAACTAGACAGTGCATTTCAAACTCACCTCATACAACTGTCGTCACTTGGCATATGTGAGATCTGTCCCTGTCGTGTCCTGGCCACATCATCCTCCCGTCTTATGTCCACATCTAAGTATTCTTTTATGTCCTTCCATCTGATTTCCACATCTAAATGTTCTTCTTTATTTTGTCACAAAGACTCTGTCATGTGACTACAGCAGGTTACTGTCTTTAAAATATTAACAATTACATGAATGACACATAATATCAGGTAATTACCCAGGATTACCTTTGAATGTGACGTTAAAACCTGTCTTCAGGCAGATCAGGGCCTTACCTCTGTGTACATCAACTGTCCCGACTATCGTTGTCAGTCGACCCTACAAGACACGACTTCAGTAAACTAATTTCTTCAACTGTTGAAGTGCTCCTGCGTTAAGTTCGGTAGACATTGGACAGTGTCACAGCTCGTCTGTCAACAACCAGCTCCTTGTGTCTGGCAGATGGCGTTGTCAGTGTGTTGAACACCCAATGGGCTGATTCTGGTGCTTGTCCACAGTGGTGTTTTGGCTTATGCTGAAAGAGTGGCTAATCAGTCTGGACCAACAAATTCTGTCCACCCAGCTGGACAGAATTGTTCACGAGGTACATAGAACAGACCTCATGCAAACACTGGAAATGCTGCTGACACAACACGCCCACTCTAATGGTGTGGTAGACATGTGAAGTGATTTCTGTAGTCAGGTGTTTGACTGAACAAACATCTTCAGTTAACAAGCGAGAGACATTGTCACTTCACTGGACAGTGCACTTGCCTTAATTTCTTCAGCCACGTGGCTTGACTGACGCACTCCGCCAGAGCAGTCGATGTCGCCGCGCCAGTGAAGTTGTTGTTGTCGAAGCTGTGAACATGAAACAAACTGTCAACACCAGGTTGATGTGTCACATATCACATCTCAACATCAACATTTGGTCATTAATTGGTATTATCATAATTACTGGTTTCTGAACACAGACAGTTATTCCATAATTGATCACAAATACATGATTATAACCATGAAGGAAGACTTGCACTGAATAAAGGATACTTAAAATCAATATGACAATTACATATCACATATGTTCCCAACACATTAGATAAACTACTAAACATTTTACCCATCACAAATTATATGTCACTGTACAGTGCACTCACCTTAATTTCTTCAGCCAGGTGGCTTGACTGACGCACTCCGCCAGAGCAGTCGATGTCGCCGCGCCAGTGAAGTTGTTGTTGTCGAGGCTGTGAACATGAAACAAACTGTCAACACCAGGTCGATGTGTCACATCACATCCCAACATCAACATTTGATCATTAATTGGTATTATCATAATTACTGGTTTCTGAACAGTTAGACAGTTATTCCATAATTGATCAGGTGTTTGACTGAACAAACATCTTCAGTTAACACGCGAGACATTGTCACTTCACTGTACAGTGCACTCACCTTAATTTCTTCAGCCAGGTGGCTTGACTGACGCACTCCGCCAGAGCAGTCGATGTCGCTGCGCCAGTGAAGTTGTTGTTGTCGAAGCTGTGAACATGAAACAAACTGTCAACACCAGGTCGATGTGTCACATATCACATCTGAACATCATCATTTGGTCATTAAATGTTATTATTATAATAATTAATGGTTTCTTCAACTGTTGAAGTGCTCCTGCGTTAAGTTCGGTAGACATTGGACAGTGTCACAGTTCGTCTGTCAGCAACCAGCTCCTTGTGTCTGGTGGATGGCGTTGTCAGTGTGTTGACCACCCAATGGGCTGATGCCGGTGCTTGTCCACAGTGGTGTTTTGGCTGATGCTGAAAGAATGGCTCATCAGTGTGGATGTACAAATTCTGTCCACCCAGCTGGACAGAATTGTGGTGTGGTAGACATGTGAAGTGATTTCTGTAGTCAGGTGTTTGACTGAACAAACATCTTCAGTTAACAAGCGAGAGACATTGTCACTTCACTGTACAGTGCACTTGCCTTAATTTCTTCAGCCAGGTGGCTTGTCTGACGCACTCCGCCAGAGCAGTCGATGTCGCCGCGCCAGTGAAGTTGTTGTTGTCGAAGCTGTGAACATGAAACAAACTGTCAACACCAGGTTGATGTGTCACATATCACATCTCAACATCAACATTTGGTCATTAATTGGTATTATCATAATTACTGGTTTCTGAACACAGACAGTTATTCCATAATTGATCACAAATGCATGATTATAACCATGAAGGAAGACTTGCACTGAATAAAGGATACTTAAAATCAATATGACAATTACATATCACATATGTTCCCAACACATTAGATAAACTACTAAACATTTTACCCATCACAAATTATATGTCACTGTACAGTGCACTCACCTTAATTTCTTCAGCCAGGTGGCTTGACTGACGCACTCCGCCAGAGCAGTCGATGTCGCCGCGCCAGTGAAGTTGTTGTTGTCGAGGCTGTGAACATGAAACAAACTGTCAACACCAGGTCGATGTGTCACATCACATCCCAACATCAACATTTGATCATTAATTGGTATTATCATAATTACTGGTTTCTGAACAGTTAGACAGTTATTCCGTAATTGATCAGGTGTTTGACTGAACAAACATCTTCAGTTAACACGCGAGACATTGTCACTTCACTGTACAGTGCACTCACCTTAATTTCTTCAGCCAGGTGGCTTGACTGACGCACTCCGCCAGAGCAGTCGATGTCGCCGCGCCAGTGAAGTTGTTGTTGTCGAAGCTGTGAACATGAAACAAACTGTCAACACCAGGTCGATGTGTCACATATCACATCTGAACATCATCATTTGGTCATTAAATGTTATTATTATAATAATTAATGGTTTCTTCAACTGTTGAAGTGCTCCTGCGTTAAGTTCGGTAGACATTGGACAGTGTCACAGTTCGTCTGTCAGCAACCAGCTCCTTGTGTCTGGTGGATGGCGTTGTCAGTGTGTTGACCACCCAATGGGCTGGTGCCGGTGCTTGTCCACAGTGGTGTTTTGGCTGATGCTGAAAGAGTGGCTCATCAGTGTGGATGTACAAATTCTGTCCACCCAGCTGGACAGAATTGTTCACGAGGTGCGTAGAACAGACCTCATGCAAACACTGGAAATGCTGCTGACACGACAAGCCCACACTGATGGTGTGGTAGACATGTGACTCACACGTGTCTTGACAGTGTCAAGGGAGCTTCTGTTATTTGCTGTCCTCTGTCAGCTTAATGTATATGAAACTTGGGACGTGCTTTACTCAGAGCTAACAGACAACTGCCCATGTTATAGTCTACTGCCTTCAGACTGTAACTGTGTGTAAGCCAACATTACATATCAAAGACAAATTAAACATGTCATCAGCCGGGCCAGGGCTGTCTCTATGTCTACCAGCCATTGGTGTCGTCTGTGTACAGTGACTGTCCCGACTGTCGTTGCCAGTCGACCCTCCAAGACACACGACTTCCACAGCAACCTCGCTGCCAGCTCGCAACGTCGTCTGTGTACACCGGCTGTCTCGACTATCGTAGCCAGTCGCTAATGGCTTCAAATGCTGATGTGAGGTGAACACTGCGTCAAGTTCGCTACATCGTTGCAGTCAACTTAACAGTGGTCCAGGCTGAACAGAACTATTTATTACAAAAGTCCAACACTCACAAGTAAACAAACGTGGCAGTGTATTTCAAACTCACCCTCATACAACTGTCGTAACTTGGCAAGTGTGACATCATGACCACAGCATCCTCTCGTTTTATATCCACATCTAAGTCTTCTTTTACGGCCCTCATTTAAACTCTGTCATGTGACTACAGCAGGTTTCTATCATTAAAATTTTGACACAAAATATTAGCAGTTACATGAATGACAGATGATATAAGGTATTTACCCAGGAAGGGAGAAAATCTGTACAGTTAAATCTGTCCAGGGCTGTCTCTCGGTGTCAACTCGTGTCGTTGGCTGTCTGTGTTGTCCGTGTACGTCACCCTCTGTGTGTCTCAGTCAGCCGCCCTCAACAAGGTGTGTCACCTGCAACCAACAGTTCCACCAGTGACGTCAGCAGAGTTCCTCGGGAAGACTTTGTCATGTGATTACAACAGATTACTGTAGAAAAAATGTGTAATAAACAAAATATTAATTAATTGATCAACAACTAAATGAATGAGACATGATGTTGGATAATCACCGATGTTGAGTATGTTAATACATATGCATACGCTTTGGTACCATCGTTGTCGTCAAGTTCACAGCGGTTCAGGATGAAGACAATTGTTTATTTCAAATGTCCAACACTCACAAGTAGACAAACTAGACAGTTACCTGAGAGTCGGCCTCACATCTGTCATAGCGTACTACGTACATTTGTCACACATACATGGAAGATTGTTGTTTAGTAGACAGCATCGGTTGTACAGCATCGGATTAAGCATTGTTTCTACACACAAACATTGATATTGAGAATAATCATTATCTACCTCAATGCGTTGGTAAAGATGTCTACAAGGTCCAGCGCAACTGTCATTTGTTCGGTTCCTAACTCCTTAAAATGTCGTAGTGAAGTGACTTCTGTAATCAGGTGTTTGACTGAACAAACATCCTCAGTTAACACGCGAGATACATTGTCACTTCACTGTACAGTGCATTCGCCTTAATTTCTTCAGCCATGTGGCTTGACTGACGCACTCCGCCAGAGCAGTCGATGTCGCCGCGCCAGAGAAGTTGTTGTTGTCGAGGCTGTGAACATGAAACAAACTGTCAACACCAGGTCGATGTGTCACATATCACATCTCAACATCAACATTTGGTCATTAATTGGTATTATCATAATTACTGGTTTCGGAACACCGACAGTTATTCCATAATTTATCACAAATACATTATTGTAACCAGGAAGGAAGACTTACCCTGAATAAAGAATACTAAAAATCAATATGGCAATTACATATCAAAATATGTTCTCAACATGTTAGACAAACTACTAAACATTTTATTTGTCTGCCAACTCTTGATGTCGTCTGTGTACCACGACTGTCCTGACTATTGTTGCCAGTCGACCCACCAAGACACGACTTCAGTACACTAATGTCTTCAAATGTTGAAGTGATGTGAATACTGCGTCAAGTCCATTACATCATCTCAGTCAACTTAACAGTAGTTCAGGCTGTTGTGATGTGAACAGAACTGTTTGTTACAAAGGTCCAACTCTCACAAGCAGACAAACTAGACAGTGTATCTCAGACTCACCCTCATATCTGTCATAGCTTACTACAAACATTTGTCACACATACATGGAAGATTAGTGTTCAGTAGACAACATCGGTTGTAGACATCGGATGAAGCAGTGTTTTTATGCACAGACGTTGATATGGAGAATAATCTTTACAATGTAATTTTAAAATCTCACTAGTTTATATAAAAAGTTGACACGAAACATGTGGAGGAAATCCTGAGAGTCGGACTTTGAGGGAGTTTCCACTGGGCGAGTCGTCCAGGGGCGTGTGTCATGTGTCACTGCTGGAACATAAAACATGTCAAGAGGCGAAGTAACTTATAAATGACACATAGCAATATAAGGGTGTTTTATGTGGTATTTCAAATCCGCATTGACGATACAATATTTAATGTGTTTTAAGGCAGTCCTTTTTTATGTGAGCTTTATTAACCCAAATTTGTGAACGTTTCACTAAATTACAAATTTCCTGCCTTGTATTCATCTGTTGCAACTAAACAGTTGCCTTCATGTTATATCAACGTAGCCAGACACGACAGCAAAACACAATATGTGAATTGCTTTTGTCCACTGCACCATAATTGGCTCCATTTGCATAATAAATTCATCAATATACATTGTCATGATTGGAGCTGTCTCTTGCTGGATCAGGTTCTGTAGCACTACAGGCTGCGTAGTCCTGTAAGTTTGAACCGACATGGTCATACCTAAGTTTCAGGTTTTCTGTCAATATCACAATGATGAAATACAACTGTGCAACAGAATAAACACATCACAGCGAACAGTTCGTGGGTTTGCGTTTCTGTGAATTTAATGTGAAACTTTGATGCTAAAAATGGAATTGAGGGAGGAGTTGAAAGGGTACGCGTTATTACGCATTTACTTTTTAGTGCCTACTTTTCTAAGCAAGCCTAATACATGCTTTCAAAGGTATCTGGAAAATTGACCTTTTGATTTGTGAAGCACTGCTCATGTTGTCAGTATTTATAAAGGTGCTTAGAAATCATTTATTTACCTCAATGTGTCGGTAAAGATTTCTACAAGGTCCAGCGAAATGTCATTCGTTCAGTTCCTAACTCCTTAAAATGTCGTAGTGAAGTGACTTCTGTAGTAAGATGTTTGACTGAACAAACATCTTCAGTTAACACGTGAGACATTGTCACTTCACTGTACAGTGCACTCGCCTTAATTCCTTCAGCCTGGTGGCTTGACTGACGCACTCCGCCAGAGCAGACGATGTCGCTGCGCCAGTGAAGTTGTTCCTGTCCAGTTCCAGTGCAACTGTGCTTCGTTCTTTGAACACCTGATATTCAGGCAACACTGGCAGATGCAAGATATTTGCACAGGTGTTGGCAATTGGAGCGTATGTGTGAGATCTATCCCCCATCGTGTCATACCCCCTGGGGGCCCCACTGTCTTCCACCCCAGTCTCTGTTACCCAGTTGGTCCCCAGCCTGCAACCAACAGCTCCTTCTGTGACAAGTGAAAAGTTCCTTGTGAACACTCTGTCATGTGACTACAACAGATTACTGTCATTAAAAATGTTATACAAAATATTAACAATTACATGAATGACACATGATATCAGGTAATTACCCAGGATTACCTTTGAATGTGACATTAAAACCTGTCTTCAGTCAGACCAGGGCCTTCCCTAGGTCTGTCAACTGACACTGTCAGGTGTCAGTGTCGTCTGTGTACATCGACTGTCCCGACTATCATTGCCAGTCGACCCTACAAGACACGACTTCAGTAAACTAATTTCTTCAAATGTTGATGTAATGTGACTACTGCGTCAAGTTCGTTACATTGTCGCAGTCAACTCAACAGTGGTTCAGGCTGTTGTGATATGAACAGAACTGTAATATTTCAAAAGTCCAACTCTCACAAGTAAACAAACTAGACATTGTATTTCAAACTCACCCTCATACAACTGTCGTAACTTGGCACTTGTGAGATCATCACCACATCATCCTCTTGTTTTATGTCCACATCTAAGTCTTCTCTGTCATGTGACTACAACAGGTTTCTGTCATTAAAATGTTGACACAAAATATTAGCAATTACATGAATGGCAGAGGATATGAGGTAATTACCCAGGAAGGGAGAAAATCTGTACAATTAAATCTGTCCAGGGCTGTCTCTCGTTGTCAACTCGTGTCGTTGGCTGACTGTGTTGTCCGTGTACGACACCCTCTGTGTGTCTCAGTCAGCCGCCCTCAACAAGGTGTGTCACCTGCAACCAACAGTTCAACCAGTGACGACAGCAGAGTTCCTCTGGAAGACTTTGTCATGTCATTACAACAGATTACTGTAGAAAAAATGTGTAGTAAACAAAATATTAATTAACTGATCAACAACTAAATGAATGAGACATGATGTTGTTTAATCACTGATATTGAGTATGTTAAAACATATGCATACGCTTTGGTAACATCGTTGTCGTCAAGTTCACAGCGGTTCAGGATGTTGCGATATTACGACAATTGTTTATTTCAAATGTCCAACACTCACAAGTAGACAAACATGACAGTGTACGTGAGAGACTCTCACATCTGTCATAGCGTACTACAAACACTTGTCACACATACATGGAAGATTGTTATTTAGTAGACAGCATCAGTTGTACAGCATCACAATTACATGAATGCACATGATATAGGGTAATTAACTACGGAAGGGGGAAAGTCTGTGTGTTATAAAGAACCCTGGACATGTTGTCAGACATTGTCAGAAGGTTGTTGTGTGAGTTTCTATGGATGTGTTAAATTACGTTCAAATGTTGTAGTGATATGACTGCCGTAGTCAGGTCTTTTACATTGCTGTCATCAAGTTTACAGTGGTTCGGAATGTTGTGACATGAACACAACTGTTTATTTCATATGTCCAACGGTCAAGAGTAAACAAGTCATACAGTGTATCTCAGAGTCAGCCTTACTGACTGACACAGGTATGTGTGTAGTTCACATTGTGTTGAAACTTGCATTACGCAGTCCACTGGTCGCTGTGTATAATCAAGTCAGACTTCAGCATTCAATGGATTATTGACAGCAGTGACAGTGTCAAGCTCGTCTGTCAGCAACCTGCTCCTTGCACCTGGCGGATGGTGATTGCCACACCAACTGAGCTGGAGCCATCGATCTTTGCTGGTGCTGATTTTCCTGCGTCCAGATCTGCCTGCTTCTCAGCGTTATACAGATATGGATATATACAAATATGGCCTTCTTTACATCGTGGTAGATGGACTGGGGCTGGTTCTGAAAAACATACCCGAAGTACTCCGCGAACTTTAACCTCTCTGGGTGGGGGCCTTGGCCTCAGCAGGGGCTTGCAGGATCTGTAACAGCTTCTCCTGGGGGTCCTTGCAGGAGTGCAGCTCCGGGTCTGGGGGAAATTTCCATTGGTCATTAAACAGGTATCATGTCTGGGCAAAACATGACGATCCCATTTTGCCTGCATTAGTATATAACACTTTGCATAGGCATGGTTTTGTCAAACTGTGATACATTAATTATCGCTCACTCTCACGAAAAAGTATCGTACGCTGAAACATTCATAAAATAATACTACATCTTCATGACATTCAATGTTGAAATATGACAGGTTGTTATTTAGCAAACTTAGACGGATCGTCAAAAATTCAATTTAGCAAGGGATCAAAGCTAAGCATTATTTATAATTGTTCCAATCTACGCGTAGAATTGCATACCAACTGGTTTGTATAGTAGTCAGCACATGCCGCTACGCTAGTTGGAAGCGAATATACGCTTTGTGGCATCACTATTGTTTGCATATAATGATTTCCCACATTACCCGAGTATCCCGTTTTACTCAGGTTTCCGCTACTGGGTCGCCACAGGGCACTCTCAACCCATGTTGTTGTGATGTACTCAAACAACTATGTCAGTTGGTCAGTGGTTGCTCAACTGATTACAGGCATGCAATATCTTCATGTGTGACGTGTGGCAGGGTGAGTAAGCCTTCTCGCGTTCCCAAGTATTGGTGGTAGGCCACTGTCTGGCCGATTTCTTGCATCTTGCGCCAGATGGCTTGTGTCCAGTGGAATGAACATCCCTGAGGAGTGATTTCTGGCAAGCACAAATTCCGTTCCGGTTCGAGTAAACGTAACCACGCCAGTCCTATGAAATTTTTCATAGTTGCTGATAGTTCCTCATCTTCAGCTGGATGTTCGCCGTGATGGGATATATTGTTGTCAACATTAAGTAGATTGTCTTCAATGAATGCAACTAGTCGTTGGCATAGATCTTCAGGTTTTTCGTCTGTATCTAGGAGGGTGGAGTTAGTCTTCTTGCCCTAGTCTTCTTGCTCCTGGTCACTCCATTGACAAGGAAGGAAACTCTTGGTTGAGTGTATATTGGCGCCCAGGTCATATACAGTCTGTTAAACGGTGTGGTTATCTGAAGCCATACTCTTACTGGTGCAGTGCTGTTGATAATGTCAGTCTGGATATTCCAGTGCATTTGATGTGTATTGATTTGTTATAGTTTCCAAATGTTAGGATGAGTGCATTGGAATTTACTGTTGTTAACAGTTCCCAATGTCAGGAAAACAAACGTACAGGCATGAACAATGTATGTTTTATTTTAAACACATGTTGAGTGGATACGGTGCATGGAGCTGCCATGTCACCAACACAAATGGTAGTTGGTAATAGTTGATAAAATGGACATTACAAAATACACACATTTACACACGAACACGCATGCATGTCATGATGTCATGTTTGCAGGGGACAATGGGGACAGTTTGGAGAACCCGGAGAAGGACAATCGCAACCTGGTGGATGGAAGCGGCAACCAGAAGCTCTCGAGGGACGACATCGAAGCGATGAAGAAAGGAGGCGTGGGTGGACACGTACGTGTGGTCTTGTAGCTTTGTCGTTGGAAACTTGCGTCATAGTTATCATATCATCAATCATTTTGTCATGAACTAATGTAAAATATAAACTACACACACACACGCACGCACGCACGCACGCACGCACGCACGCACGCACACACACACACACACACACACACACACACACACTGTTTCCCCTGGTATATAATGAGTAAGGCCACACTGATTCTCTAACCCGCCGCCTCATTTTCTTGGATATCAGCTCTCTGGTGTAAGACATAATTTTGGTTCCATGCGAATAAGTTAGGGTAGTGTGCATAGATATTATAATACAAAAAATGCGAAGTAGTAACTTGCCTTGTCGTTTTCTTTAAAACTGTTGTATAATTCCATGAATGTTTTATTGTGATGTGTGACATTGTGTGTATGTGCCTATGAATGGGCTGGTCCATGAGATACGGTGCTCTAGAAATACTTGTGTTAACAATAATAGCCCCAGTATAGAATTTGTCTTCAAAAATGCTATTATTTTGTACACTGACTTACTCAAAAACTAAACAGCACACATTTATGAAGGATTTGACTGGGCTTATCTTTGTGAATATCTGATTGATTCATTTGTTTACAAAATTAATATGAAATGAGACCTTTGAAAAATGTGATTACATTAAACCATATGTAAATTACAGTAAACTATGTGTGCTCACAATAAACCACAAAATGTTGAATTGCATCACACAGAATATGAAAGCTGCTTTGATTTAGATGTTGTACATGTGTATAATTATTATTGTTTCAGAATATTGTGGAGCAGCTAATTGAAAACAGTGCAACATTCAGCAAGAAAACTGACTTTGCACAAGAGAAATATATAAAGAAGAAGAAAAAGAAGTAAACTGTTCTCAATTTCAAGTAAAATTACTAGTGTATGTAATTTGTCAGTTATTGTTAAGTAAAATTGTTGATATTTGTAAGGAACTTCTTATTCAATTTCGTTATTAGAAATGGCTATGTCAGCCAACGCTCATGGCTTAACACTTTTCTGTTGTTATTAATTAGCATAAATTGCATTGTGATAAGTGTTTTACATATGTATTGCATGTAGTAGGAGAGCATATCAGTTATCCATTGCTTAGCATCGTTATTTCTTTGATAAGATAGTGTATAAACTGTATTATATTCCATTTTCTGTAATAAACCATCGTCATTGCATGCATTACGGACAAAATGATTATGGTGAAGGTATAGGGTGAGATATGTCAGGCGTTTCTGTTGACAACATTTACGAAAACGCAGATTATTTGGCAATGACATGCACCATATATATACCAGTAATTTAGTTTTTTCTTCCACAAGTATTTGTTGTTTAAATACAATTTAATTCTAGATATACTCCAAACAATGTCATGTTATATGTTAACTTGTGTTTATTGTTTAGACGCATCAATCTGCATTGTTATATTCCTGTTACCTGTGTTCAGGTACCTGCCTGTGTTTACTGTCCTGAGACCAACGACTCGACTGCTGGCAGAAATGTACTTCAACAAAGGACCTCTGAAGATTTGGCAAGTAACAATTTACTCTGTGGTCAGCTTTCTAAGAGGCCATTAATTATTATGTATGTTTATATGTGTTACAATATATATTCATGCATGCAATTTAAAAGCTCTTATATGAAATTATACCTTTGGTAGCTTCTTGTAGAATGGCACAAGTTTCACAAATTATTTCAAAAATATTATCACGTAAATATGCTGCAGTGTAAGTGATAATTCTTACAACATGTCGGGTGAGAGACTTCACTGCAGGATGAGCCGGTTGAAGATGTGTGTTTGAAGTAAGTGTTTATGTTTGCAGCAACCTGCGAGTCGACTCACTCGCCCAGATCCTGAATGAAGCCAACGTGAGGGCCCAGAACAAACTGATTGTGATGGAAACCTGTCTCGGACTTGTGCTAGGGGCTGTCATGGAGAGAATGGCCGGTCTGTACAACTAGTAGTCTTAGACTAGTGCTGGGGGCTGTCATGGAGAGAATGGCCGGTCTGTACAACTAGTAGTCTTAGACTTGTGCTGGGGGCTGTCATGGAGAGAATGGCCGGTCTGTACAACTAGTAGTCTTAGACTAGTGCTGGGGGCTGTCATGGAGAGAATGGCCGGTCTGTACAACTAGTAGTCTTAGACTAGTGCTGGGGGCTGTCATGGAGAGAATGGCCGGTCTGTACAACTAGTAGTCTTAGACTAGTGCTGGGGGCTGTCATGGAGAGAATGGCCGGTCTGTACAACTAGTAGTCTTAGACTAGTGCTGGGGGCTGTCATGGAGAGAATGGCCGGTCTGTACAACTAGTAGTCTTAGACTAGTGCTGGGGGCTGTCATGGAGAGAATGGCCGGTCTGTACAACTAGTAGTCTTAGACTAGTGCTGGGGGCTGTCATGGAGAGAATGGCCGGTCTGTACAACTAGTAGTCTTAGACTAGTGCTGGGGGCTGTCATGGAGAGAATGGCCGGTCTGTACAACTAGTAGTCTTAGACTTGTGCTAGGGGCTGTCATGGAGAGAATGGCCGGTTTGTACCACTAGAAAAAGTTAACGTAATAAATATAAATTTAACAGAAATATTCCATGTGATACTTGAGCTTTGAAGTAGGGCACTTAGCACTAATAAGTCACAACTTTTCTTTGGTTGTGTTTACCTTAAATGAAATTTAGGATTCCAGACATTGCTAAGCTATGAATATAATGGCCATTTGGCAAAATAGTTGTATCATCGTGTGATGCCAGTTCTCATATGGTCTCATAGAGAGTCAACATTACACGTACCCTGACTACATTGAGCCAGGCAAGTGCTGCACATAACAAGTCAAGTGTGACCACTGCTAGATTGTAACTGCCCAGTTGGATCATATGCATTTGCCCAAATGAGACAGGCTTTGGCGGCTGTGTTGTCTGCCAGATGACTGTCTGTTTTTAACTGTGTCTGTTATCTGTTTCAGGTGAAGGGGTCATCATAAACTTCTTCACAGGCACTGCACCGTCCAGGTGAGGTTTAGAGACCCTGTGTTGTCTACACACACACATGGTAAATATGGTAGAGTGGTAGGGCAAGTGGTATCCCAGCACAACGGTCCAATCCCTTCAGATACCCAGCCGCCCGGAACCAGCTGCAGATAAGCTACGCGTTAACTACTCGCGTTAAAACCCCTGGTGTCATTTACAGGACTGTTGTGTGCTCTATGTTGTAGAGTTGTCTTTTTGTTACACATTAACTGTATTTTGAATAAAAGATTTTCAGTGTAAACACATTTCAGGCAGTCTGTATGAGTACAACGTGGATTCAGGAATGCATTCCTCTGAAACATCATTACGTCTGACGGGTTATGGTGATGTGTATTATGGTAAAAAAAATAGAATAAATAATTGTGCATGATGTAAAATTATTGTACTTAAGCTTGAGTTAACATGTGTTGTTGCTATGGCGACCAGGCCCGCAGTGGACGCGTTCAGCTACCCAGACTCCTACAAGTCGGTCATCTACGACATGGCTCTTGACCTCATCCACTCACTCGGGACAGACTCGGACAGTGCGAAGGATTCTGGGATTGACAACCCAGGCCAGGACAGTGTCAAGACAGAGGACATGAGTGCACCTCTTAATGGTGCCACTACAAGTGACCCCACTGGTGACCCCACTGGTGACCCCACTGGTGACCCCACTGGTGAAACTGAGGTCAGCATGGAAGGGTCAGACAGGACAAGTAGAGGAGAGACTGACACTGCCCCCAGTGAGGGGGGTACCAGGGTGGGGGTGTCTACCCCAGAGGCTGTGGACACAGACTCGTCTCAGAAGTGTGTCACAGACGTCTCTGCAGTAAGTCCTTCTGTTTGGGTACTATCAGATCCTCATTAAGTGTGCATCCATCTGAAGTGTCTGTGTGAGCGCCTAGAATTTTTTACTTAAATGTCATCCTAAAATTTACTTAAATTCCATCCTAGCATTTGTTACTCCCAATGTGCTGATTGTTTCACTTATGTCTTCGATTGTTGCAAGTGCATCTCCTCTGTGGTGCCCAGGTCCACTTGCCTCTTTCTCTGTTTGTTCACTTCCCGGACCTTCTGGCTTCATGTACCAACTCATGTCAGGTCAGAAAATACTATGACAGTTATTTGGAGTTGCTGATATGTTTTGTGGTGTTGCACACATCTAGAGGGCCTTTCTCCTGCCTGCGCCTATTGAGTGGTGAAATATTCCCCAGAGAGTTTCACATTGGTGCATGTTTAAAAGATCCAAATTCGTTAATGTTAGTAACAGTTGCTCTTTTTTGCGTTGTGGAAATGTGTTAGTTGGCATAGATTGGCAAGCAGCCTGTGTGTGATGTTGTAGAGTGAGGCTGGAGAGAGGGAAGATAGCAGGGAGGAGAGTTCTGGGTGTCGTCTGGTGAAAGGAGCAGGGTCGTGGAAGAAGAGGAAGTTTGTCAGTGTAAGGATCACTTCCTGCCTAGTGTAACATAGACACATGGCCGTGTACATTACCTGAGCTAGCAAACACACCCACCCTCTTGATACACTGGGCACCAAACATGACAGGTTTGCGTATTTTGTGCAACACAATAAATGTGTTCTGCGGCTGTTGCAAATTAAATTTGAATTCACTCACTGATCAGTTGATATTTTACTGTACTCTGGACAATCACAGAAAATGCTATAATGCATACAATTATTTATAGTCGTGCACAAATTGTACCTGGTAAAAGCCAATAATCGAGGGTGAATAATCAAATATAAAACCAAGGGACTGTAGATGAATTCTTCAACACTTACACCATAAATGCAAAGCGACGAGGAGGAAAACATAAGAAACATGAACACAGAGATCTGCATGCTAAGTTGCAGCTAGATTTATATGTAGACTGTCGTTACACTGAAATTGAGGCCGAAAATGACTAAAACAAATATATCTGCATTTACACCATCGTGTGTCTTTGTTATTTTGCTTGGTATTGCCAGTAGATTGGGTTGCAAACTAAAGTTGTCTATAATGGGACATGGCTACACAAATAATCATGGTATGTGGCGGTGATTGTTTTCAGGAGGAAGACCGACTCGTGAAGAGACAGTTGAAAGCCAAGACACTACACGAGGCCAAAGTGATCCTGGCCCAGAGAGACATGGATGGGTGAGGGCCTGGTGATTGTGGGAGGGAGTGTTTGTCTGTACATGGCCATACTACCCCCATACTACCCTTTACAATGCATGGACACTGCTCCACCAGAGCCTACTCTGTCCCCCATGCTGGCTGTGTCAGTCTGTTGATGTTATTGATATCATCCTATTGGTGTTACAAACTGTCATCTGATGGCACATGAAATAATTTAGTCAGATATAGAAATTCTGAGACAGTCCCTAAACCTTGCCATATGATATGATGGGATACGAATGCTAATATGATACAATTGATTTTATTTAAATTGATTGGTTAACTTGTGAGTCGAAGGATCCATGTTTCAATAACTCAACGCTACCAGTATAGATGTAGGCAGCTGCCTGGTTTGGAAAGATGCAGCTTTTTGATACAAATAAATTACAGTTTGATAGATTATTTGATTAGATTATAATTTTGTAAAATATTTTTAATTTACTGAAATAAACAAATCCTGACTAATAAAACCGCAGGTGACTGGATGGAACCTGAAGCCACTGTTGAGATTTCAGGTTGTGTTTGTAATTGTGACTATGTCACGCCCATGTTTCCATGGTTACAGGTTGATTGTGGCGAGTCGGTTCCACCCCACCCCCGTTGTGCTGAGTCTGATCGACTACGTCGCCCCCAGTCGCCCCCTGGTGGTCTTCTGCCAACACAAAGAGGCAAGTTTGTTGCATTTCGTGACCGTGTCACCGCGAGTTTGTTGTATTCCGTGACCGTGTCACCGCGAGTTTGTTGCATTTTGTGACCGTGTCGCCGTTACATCATTTTGTTAACCTAAGTGTGTCGTATTTAATGCTGATTCTGCAGAGAAATATAGTGATTGTCCATTTGCCTTGTCCAAATAGGACAAGATTCAAGATTCAAAAAACTTTATTATCCGTTTAAAAACATATTAAAAACGGAAATTTTTCTTTAGTCACACATAAAATGACAGTAATAAAAACATTGGTGAATCATATCTACAATTGTCAATACAATATAAAATGATAGTAAATATAGTCATCACTAAAATAGGTAAAGTATCATAATAAAGTACGAATAAAAATAGCTACTAAGATAAATAAATAAATAAGCATGTATAATTTCTTAAAATGGGTCTCTGATTGGAGACAATAACATTAGGAATAACATACCGGGTAATACTAAAATTGATAAATAAATAAGATTTCCACAAGTCTTTATAGAGCTATTTTTGTTGACAGATCAGTAATATTAACAGTTGTACAAGAGCAGCTAACATCTAGGGAAATCATAAACAATCTTGTACTCAACATACTGCTAAGAGAACACATATTTTACTTGTATAATAAAGATTATGAGTTTATAATTTTACTGACTAGGTGTATTGTTATAAATTGTGTTATGATATTGTAATTGTGTCTGTTCACATAAGATTGAAATTGTTGTACATTTGCCTTGGTGTTAACAAGTGTGTCTAGCAGATTGATTCAGAGTAATCTAGCCATATATATATATATATATGGATATATATATATATATATGGATATATATATATTGTAGTGATGAATTAGTAATGTACATAATTGATACACACAGGGTGGTAACATGTCACAGGTTTCTAGAATCGTATAAATGTTGACGTGTGTGTGTGTTCCCATCCAGCCTCTGTTGGACTGCTATATGAAACTGAAGAAACGGGGAGGTGTGGTGCTGCTGAAACTCACAGAGACCTGGCTCAGAGAATATCAGGTATGATTTTGTCATGTGTTAGCCTGGATTCTATAGCACTCAGGTATCGGGTGGAGTAGTGAGCTATGGTTTTTTTTTAAATGAAAAATCTGTACTTTAAAATATAACTTTTTAACCGACACATTAACGACAATAAAATAAGTTATTAGCTTAGGAAAGAAAACATTTATGTTAAAGTTTGTTTTATCTGTCAGTTTGGTAGATTTGGACAATCAGTGCATGAATCTATAGTCAGCTGTGTTTTGACCTGTTGAAGGAGCTGTATGTGTCACTTTGAGGTGAGACAGTAACACTGACTAAACTCGAAACTATCTGACAGTCATCTTATCTATATAAACCTTTAAGTGACACTGTGGAACACGGCATGTGTCTGTAAAGTGACACTGTGGAACATGGCAGGTGACATTCTCAATCAAGACAACGCTGGTTTAAATCCTTTACGTTACTCTATTCTGCTGTATGAATGGATATCTGGCTATAGACAGAGGTGGATATTTGTGTATTGTCAGGGTAGTTTTGTGTAATAATTGCACTGCGGCTGCATTCTTTCCAGAGAAGTAGACATTGTATGATTGAACAGGTCTGAGGGAGTGAAGTGTAGAGTTCTGAGTAGTTCTGTGCTGTGTGAGAACCTGTTTTGTGTCTGTACAGTGTCTTGTGTCTGTGCAGTGTCTTGTGCCTGAACAGTGTCTTGTGTCTGTACAGTGCCATGTGTCTGTACAGTGTTTTGTGTCTGTACAGTGTCTTGTGTCTGTACAGTGTCTTGTGTTTGTACAGTGTCTTGTGCCTGAACAGTGTCTTGTGTCTGTACAGTGTCTTGTGTTTGTACAGTGTCTTGTGCCTGAACAGTGTCTTGTGTCTGTACAGTGTCTTGTGTCTGTACAGTGTTTTGTGTCTGTGCAGTGTCTTGTGTCTGTACAGTGTCTTGTGTTTGTACAGTGTCTTGTGCCTGAACAGTGTCTTGTGTCTGTGCAGTGTCTTGTGTCTGTACAGTGTCTTGTGCCTGAACAGTGTCTTGTGTCTGTACAGTGCCATGTGTCTGTACAGTGTTTTGTGTCTGTACAGTGTCTTGTGTCTGTGCAGTGTCTGTACAGTGTCTTGTGTCTGTACAGTGTCTTGTGTCTGTACAGTGCCATGTGTCTGTACAGTGTTTTGTGTCTGTATAGTGTCTTGTGTCTGTATAGTGTCTTGTGTCTGTACAGTGTCTCATGTCTGTACAGTGTATTGTGTCTATACAGTGTCTTGTGTCTGTACAGTGTCTTGTGACTGTACAGTGTCTTGTGTCTGTACAGTGCAATGTGTCTGTACAGTGTCTCGTGTCTGTACAGTGTCTTGTGTCTGTACAGTGTCTCGTGTCTGTACAGTGTCTTTTGTCTGTGCATTGTCTTGTGTCTGTACAGTGTCTTGAGACTGTACAGTGTCTTGTGTATGTACAGTGTCTCGTGTATGTACAGTGTCTTGTGTCTGTACAGTGTCTTGTGTCTGTACAGTGTCTTATGTCTGTACAGTGTCTTGTATCTGTGCAGTGTCTTGTGTCTGTGCAGTGTCTTGTGTCTGTACAGTGTCTTGTGTTTGTACAGTGTCTTGTGTCCGTACAGTATCTTGTATCTGTGCAGTGTCTTGTGCCTGTACACTGTCTTGTGTCTGTACAGTGTCTTGTGTCTGTACAGTGTCCTGTGTCTGTACAGTGTCTTGTGTCTGTACAGTGTCTTGTGTCTACAGGTGCTGCCCAGTAGAACTCACCCTCAGGTCAACATGAGTGGCACTGGTGGCTACTTGTTGACAGGGACAGTCGTCGAGAGGACGAGGGAAGAGATGGACACACCCAGCTAGTCTCTGTCACCTGTCCCAGTCACATCTTATCACCAGCAGTATCGTCATGTGACGTCACCGAAAACATGTCCTGTCGTCGTCAGCAGTGTCATCAAATGAAGTCACAGAAGTCATCGTAAACTATGTCATAAAAATTTGGATTTTTAATTGACTGCCAGTTGAATGAAGAAACAGCTCACTTACTGTCAAGGAATGCACATTGTTGAGTTGGTGGATATGAATACATTAAGTACTATAAGAATTCATTAAGAGCTACTGTTATTGAGTCTTCCATTGTTCAGAGAATATGTCAGATCAAGTGAATGTAATGTTGTTGTAGAATACACCTGTATGCTATAATATTGTTAATAAACTTATTACTTAAAGTATTTGCCTATGTTTAAATTCGTGCATGGATATGTGCATGTGACATACATTTAATTACTGAGCGGTTAAAAAATATACTGCAATGTTTCGTCAGAATAACAGGTGGCAGCACCTTTTGTTACTGAATTGGCTTCATTTATTTAAAATACACACACATGGGCACAGGCATATTATAATACACACATGTCTGGCCGCATATATATGTGTAACATAAATATATATATATATAACACTATCTGTTGGCACTGGGATATCATAATATATATTCCGTTGGTCCGTCCATGAATTATAGATATTTATATATATATATATATATATATCTGTAATATACAGACAGACAGATATATAGATATATTATACAAGGCTCGATCGAAATGTCTGCCACAATATATTAATAGGGCCTACATAAAATGTTAATACTTTGACTTGAATGGCTTGATCTACCACAAGCTTTTGGTACATATTGGATTGGTTATGGTATTAAAGATACTGCCACTATAAATAGTCTATATCCAAACAATATTAATTAGATCCTAATTGGTATGGGTCCTAATACGTGAAGATAATATATTATAATCCAGTTCGTGTTTGCGTTCTTTACGCTTGCGCGCACTGTTTAATTTTGTTTCAGTTCATCTTTGAGGCCTTTAGACACCAACTGTTATAAAACTATTAGATATATCTGCAACACGTGTGAGTCTCCAAATGCTGGCTATAATGAATGAATGAATGCGGTGTAACGAGATAACGGGACGCTACTGTCGCTGGCGGTTGACGGCACGCAGCCCCGAGTAGTCTCGCTTAACCGACTGTCGACCGGCTGCGGAACTACGCCGAGAAGACAGTCTGGTTACTTAGTCGGCTTTTGTTTGTTTATCCACGTGATCTATACAATGCCGCAACCTCACGGACACTGGTTAATCCTGCCGTAATTTCTATTTTTATAAACAACTGCAAATTTGTATTTCTATTTATTTTGTGTGAATATAAGTTTAATTTTTAACAGTTTTTTGTTTATAATACAGCATTATTTGATAAAAACGTATCCTTATTTAATTTGTATGCTATCCATGTGGGGCTAGACAATGCTGCCATCTCACGGATACTGGTTAATCCTGCCGTAATTCTTATTTATAAACAACTGTAAATTTAAAATTGTACTTCTGTGTTAATATAAGTTCAATGTTGAATACTTTTCATATGATATCATTATCTTGTAAAGGTATATCGTTAATTTTTATTTCATAGTTGGCCTGAGAGCCAATCAGCGTCTCTACCCTAATCTGGGGTAAGGCCGTCCTGGCGGGTCGAAAATGCAGACCCACTCTTTCCCCAGGCGGGTGTGAGAATAGAATAGAATAGAATTTTTATTCACTCTAACCACATATCGTGGTACATAGAGGATCATAGTTTTACAAATTCATATATAGAACATGACTAACAAAACATCAACATTTACGACTGGGTAATATAATTACCCAATTGTACTACTACTCGTATACAAATACATTTATACAGGTTTATAGATAACACACAAGTTATCATATCATTGACAATACTATTTTAACCCATACAAGATGAATTTTGCTAAATCATTAACTTGGTCTGGCTCAGTGGTCTGTAACATACGAGTAAAATTATGTATATTTGCACTCGCTCTGTTACATGAAGGTATATATTTATTTCTCAGATCATCCAGCTTTGTGCATTCGTATAAAAAGTGAATTTCATCACCTAATACACCTTGGTACAAATGGTACAAATTCTCTCGTTTCTAGGAATGTTGTTGTTTTTTAGATTATTAGCAGGTAATTTATATGTACCTATTCTGAATTGGAATAATGTTTTTTTAAATGTGAGGGGGCTTAAAAGTGCTGCCACCTCACGGAGCCTGTGTAACCGAGGCTAAGCCCCGAGTTGCGTAACGGCGCCACCTGGATTATTAGTTCTGGAGGTTCCCCATAGGGCCTGTAAGTGGGTCACGATACATGGCGAGACTCCGCGCGACTGGAACTCATTGGAGACTGGACACAAGAATAATATTCTAACAATGGATGACAGTTGTAGCTTCCGACTGATGAATACTAGGAAAATCAGGTCATAAACATCTTGTGTTATACCTTTCTTATCTTAAATGTCCGATTTAATATGGAGTTTACCACACTATCATAGACATATAGCGATTTACGCAGTGCATATAATAGACACGAATTTAGGCTGTATGTGTCTTTTACTGGATTTGCATTTTACATTGCTGTATGTTGTGCTTTCAATAAGCATTTATATCTGACAAGTAGTCTAAATGCACATAGTCATAATAGTAATTTCCCCAAACAGGTTGTACTGCGTGAAAAATTGCACTCCTCATTAGTAGTCAAGATCGCCAAACAGAAGTACTTGCCGCTAATGCCATGGCAACCACAATAATACGCGATCAAAATTCATGATTTCCGTGATCATTGTCACCGGCAAAGTGTTCCATTGCTTCTGCTTGTAATAATCCTTCGGACAATATAACTGAAATACGCTATTTGGGAACTGTTCGATTATTACAACCAAAAACAAAACGAAGTCCTATATGTTAACATGGAGAACATGGACTTCCTGCCCCCAACTGCCCCCAGGCTCGTTTTCGCGCGTGAGACTTACACGCCCTATTCATTGGCTATTGTGGCGCTGATTTCGTTTTTTTAATCTTGT
>OZ024856.1:6757312-6804812 GCA_964017155.1 Oasisia sp. SBJ-2009 | reverse complement strand
AGACCGACACAGAGACACGGTGTGAGAGACCGATAGAGAGACACAGTGTCAGAGACCTAGACACGACGTCAGAGATCGACATAGAGACACGGTGTCAGAGATCTCAGTCAGCGTGACCTCGTGTGTATTTGTACACTTCTTCACGGGTCACAAGACGTCGCATCCTACCACACGGAATAGGCCTAAGCTTTCAACCATTGCGGTCGTGGTTGGTTCTGCTTCCCCGAGCGGCGTGCATTCAGGTGTATTTGTTCTGATGCGCGTCTTCGTGTTACTAGTTCAGTTGACACGGGGCCAACCGTAACGTGGTCCCTGAGTCACGAATTTAACGTACGCCATTGTTCCTTAGACTTAGTGTCGAGAGACAACTTTGTTACGTCAAATGCACTGATTCGGTGCGGGTAATGAACTCAGAGCTCGGCGTACGATGCAGACGTGGTAACATCTACATAGGCCTACGACGATACGTTATCTTGCTTGTACTTGTAAGGTGTATGTGCTTGTGTGCGTGTGTTGTGTCCGCGCCCGCTTATGCATATCGCGATGTTACATCGCTTTTTGTAAATAGCGTTATGTTACGCCAATCTAAGGCATCGAGATTGAGGTCACGAGCGGGTTCAAACACGGTGTCGCGTAATACGTTGTCTATAAGGCAGAGACAACTGGATACTAGACTGGACGTCGCACTTTCACAGTAACCATACGTCTACTTTTATTCGGTAAACTCACAAAGTGTTTAATGGAATACAGAAATCTCTTGCACTGAGAAACTGGCTGCGATGCCAAATGAGTACGATTTGACCACAGTTGCCTATGTGCCAAAGGGAATTAAATGCGACTCAAATGCCAAACCTTTTTTATCCATGTCGCAGTGAATTGTACGCAAAGACAAATTGTTGTGGTATCTGTTTACACTTGTTGACACTGACAGGAAGTCGCAGCGTTCAAAGACCCAGAGCACGGGTCGTTGGGTAAATCAGACCGAACAACCCGATGTAGATAGACGCACTGTGGCTCTTGTGCACTCTAAGTGGACATGAAGATGTATTATGATATAGTTTATGAACTAGGATTTACAATTAAATATGGTACGTATAAAGCACACATACAAAGTGACGGTTAATACCAGTTGCTAAATAATATCTGGATAACGTCTACTATAAATTATCTACTGATGATTGTGGAGAAACAATAGCTATTATTATTATTATTATTACAATTATTATTACGTGTGATGGTATAGTTAGTAGAAATTGGCGCATCTCATCTCATATATACATAACACACACACATATATATATATATATATATATATATATATATATATATATATATATATATATATATAATTTTGTATACACATACATACATATATAGTCCCTGGATAACTAGCAGCACCGTCAGTTATTAGCTAGTGCACACACACACACACACACACACACACACACACACACACACACACACACACACACACACACACACACACACACACATACACACACATACACACACACATACACTCACACAAACACACGCACACACATATATATATACATATATATGCACATATATATATATATGTATATATATATATTACGCGTAATGGCTTAGTTAGCAAAGCACTTGACTTGGCACACACACACACACACACACACACACACACACACACACACACACACACACACACACACACACACACACACACACACACGCACGCACGCACGCACGCACGCGCGCGTACACACACACACACAATCACTCACGCACGCACTATTTATCGTGCCGCAGTTTTGAAATTTAGGTCAGTTTCGTTGCTTTAGATAGATAACTTGACAGTACAAATAAGTAACTGGCAAGAGACAACTTGGCTGAATGCCTCCAAAAGACACCGAGTCGGTGGTCGAGTGAGCAGGTTAATGGAGTGTTTACTGCGCCCAGAGCAATACTCTTACTGTCTTCAACGCCATAGGTAAAACCTCGCTACTGTTTACGTGTTCACTCAGGTAAAATTCACACCAATCACGTTTTTTACCATCTGCTGCTGTCTTTATTAAGCAGCCAATGTAGCCCAGGGGGCAGTTATTCCACACATTTCACCCTTGGCTACAGTCCAATACGTCCAACGCTGCAAACATCGCTGTGCAAGATCATATTGATTACCTGCAGGCCTACTAATAAAAAGCACGACACTCTCACGTATACATTACTATTAATACCGTTGCGATGTCACGTTGCACACTAGGTGTTCTGTGTAGCTTTCAATAAACGACAAACTAGTCACGGCGTGGTTAGTGTTCCGTTCAATAAGCGACAACTTGTTTGCCCCGACTCACGACCGCCTAAAGGCGACCCGCTGAAGGTGCCCATTGGCTACTGGTTGTCGCGGGGGAAACCCGGACTTTACCTACCGACAGTCGATAAAACATCGACTAGAGCAATCCGCCAACACAGACGGCTCGCTGTGGCCGGACACGCAAGACGCTGATTGGCTCCTGAGCGACGGGGAAATGCCGGGACGGCGTCTAGAGGCCATATCAAGTCAGCCGTGTTAGCTAACACAAAGACGCGAACTCACTGGTCCGTGTCTGACGATTCCGATTGGCCGTTCGCCGGCTGGGAAAACCAGGATTGAATACAAGACATCGATTCGATAACGATCTAAGTTTATATATGCGTTGTCGCCAGAGTCTATGGATATTCAGACGGAACATGTTACACACGAAAGGACGGATATATCAGCCAGTATGAAGACAAAGACAGCCAGCTTGTAAGTGAATGCTTCCTTGGCGCGATTTAGGAACTTTTAAGAGTTAATGTTACGTTGACGAATTGGGGATCAGTTGGAGTATGTAATGCATGTAGAAGATACGGGGCTGTGAGCATTAGGGACGCGGGATAAAGTAAGACATTGTAGGAGACACGCAACAGGGACTTCAAGTAGGGCGCGACACGGTACTTAGAGAGAGGGTGGGGCAATGGTACAGGGACAGAACATGACAGGATACACGACCACACGGAAAATACGACGGGGTGTATATACAAAAAAGTCGCGTTAGCTAGATCTAGTCGTTTAGGATTGTTGATAAATTATCTTCTACTGACTGTGTGCGTAAAACCAACCATCGCTACGGATAAATACGTTGTATTTATTGATACCAATATCCCCCGCCTTCATAACAAATACTAACGATACGTGTCTGTGTGTTGCAGTAACTCGAAGAAGCATTGGTGCTTGTCGCAGTTGGTCTCCGGGTCGTTGAACGCGACCGCTCTGTCCCCGTCGATCGGCGATGCGGGGCCGACGCGGGCCCCGAGCTACAGCCGACCGCCCAGCTACAGCCGATCGCCCAGTGACCGCCGGGCGAGTCTCGCCGACCTGATCGTCTCCAGACCCGTCAACAAGAAACGACCGAAGACCACGAACGTTAAGGCGCCTACGCAGTTGTACGGGATCAAGGAGCTCGCTCTTCAGTCGGTCGCCGCCAACCACCTCAGTAGTTCGTGGCAGCCATGCGAGGTGCAGCGCCGTCTTGCGGCACTGTACGAGTTCGTACATCGTACGGCAGGTGGCGCTGTGTGCAGCCCGGACGAGTTCAGTGCCGACTACACCTGCGTGTTGACGGACAAACTGCTGCAGCATTATCTCACCGACGGCGTGGAACACCTTGCCGAATTTCTCGGACATCTGAACGGTCCGGTCGAGTTGACCATCCGTCTCGTGATGTTGGTCAACACAAGACTGGACCTGAGCGTTGGACCATACTACGGGTGTACACCACTCGGCTACGCCATCCTACGCGATGACGTCACTTTGGCGAAAACACTACTGAAGCACGGAGCTGACACGATCGCCGCGCCGTGCATCCCGTCACTTCCTGTCACTGCCGATATCCGGTCCAGCATGCACCTGGCGCTGTCCCACCACACGAGTGCGCAGCTCGTCGACCTGTTGCTACGCGACCACCCCGAGGCAATGGCCGACATCAACCACGACGACTTCTGGTCCAGTTTCATCCTGTACGTCGCCAAATGTAATGACGTCACGACGATGACGTCACTGCTGACGTTCGCCGACGACATCGATCGCGCCGACTCGTCGTCGAGCTCGGCGCTGCAGCACGCGGCCAGGGCCGGGAACCGCGTCGCCTGCGAGGCTCTCGTCCGACACGGCGCTGACGTCAACCTGTGTGGTCGCGCCCGCAAGACGGCGCTCATGTGCGCGACGGAGACCGACGCCGACGCCGTCGTTGACCTGTTGCTGGCGGGCGGCGCCGACGTACACGCCACGGACGCGTGGGGCCGCACGGCACTGCACTACGCCGCCCGCAAGAGTGTCGTTGCCACGGTGCGTCGTCTCCTCGCTGCCGGCGCCCTCGTCGGCGTCTTGGACAACCGCGGTCTCTCCCCGCTGCACTACGCCTTCGTCGACGCCGACGACCGGAAGTTGCTGGGCCGCGCGGCGCCGAAGGAGGACGAGGCCGTGTTGCTGCAGTGTCTGCTCTCACACGACGCCGGGCAAGTCTCGTCCGTTCCCCGCCTCACAGCCACGGACTTCATCGGCATCGCGCAGCTGCTCTTCAGGTCCAGCGAGTCGGAGGCGGCTGTTGATAAGTTGCTGACGGACAACGTGAAGTACGTAGGCGCATGCGCCGGCAACGGACAGACAGTGCTGCACCTGGCGGCTAGGCATGGCAACGCAGAATCCGTGCGATGGCTGTTGGAGCACGGCGCTCGGGCGAGCGATGCCGACAGCAAAGGGTGGACCGCGCTACACTGCGCCGCTGTCGGTGGCGACGTCGACGTCGTTGACCAGTTGCTTGACCAGCGGCTAGTGGACATTGACCAGGCGACGAGAGACGGCTGGACGCCGCTGTGGCTCGCCGTGCGATGTCGTCACGCACAGGTGGCAGCACGATTCGTCTCCGCCGGATGTCACGTCACCAAGACGATGTCCATCAACAGGTTGCGCAGCGGACTGGACGTTGACGTCACACTGCCGACGTCACTGGGGGAGAGCGAGGAGCAGGGCGACTCCCGCGAGAGCACGAGACGTGGCCGACGTCGGATAAGTCTGATCGAGTTGACGATCCACTTCCGGTTATACGGCCTGGCGTGTCTGCTTCACACGGCCGGGGCGAGGCCGTGTGTCCCGGCCAGACAAGACGACCAGTCGTCTCCCAGCGACGACCTCAGACTGCTCGTCGAGAACAAACTGGCGGAAGAAACGCATCTCGGCGACGCGGCCAGCGTCGAATATCTGACATTACTGACGGAGGCACTGTTCCAGTGTCGCGGTCTCAAGGACACGTGTCGTGTGGTCATCAGACGAGCTCTCAACTCGGACATTGGTGAGCGGGCGCGGCACCTGCCATTGCCTCCTGCTCTCGTCAACTACGTGCAACTACGAGACATGCCTCTCCCGCCGAGCTCTCAGTCTCACGCCAACCCACAGCAAGATTCGGCGATATGGGTGTAGACACGCCAACCGCTCACCACGATGCATTCTGGTCCTGCGGTATCTGCTATAACGAAGCGGGGGAATTTCCTGTGAAACGGAAGACATTTCTCCCTCGTCACTCGTGTGTTTGAACAAAAACGAACTGAAATGTTATATTTAAGTTTCCTTTTAATATAAGTTTATACTTAACTTGCCACGTTGTGATGTCTCCAACGAGTTGTGATGTCCACACTTACATCGGTTTTATACTTTTGCATATAAATAAAATCTTATTTACTATACACAATTAGTTTGTATTTCATTTAAAAATAATTTCGACATGATTTCCAGTCGTACTGTCTCGAACGAATCCAAATATACTAGATACGCCCCGCGAGTTTAGATGTCTGTACTATTCCAGGCGAGACGGAACCAATTGTGTGCAATCACCATTTGCCTTTTGTTATTTTATTGACGTTTAAAATATTCGATTTACTATTTGGCAAAAAGGGCATTGTGCAGGAGGCTTACCATTCAGCCACTGCACCTACGTAACGGGGAGTGACATCACTCCTGACATGCCATTAGACGTGCTGACATCATTTGGTAGTCCAGCAGCCAAAGGGCTTTATTTATTTTTGCCGATTACTCATATGTAACATGTATATAATGATATCCAGGTGGATGTGGAGTTCTCACCTGTGGGCGTTTTCAATAAATGCAAAATGGCCGCCAAAATATTATCATCATATCTTCGCAACCAGAAAAGATACACACGATTAAAATGTAGCTTTATATGTTTCCACACATGAGGAATTCGATTCCACCATAGTTGATAAAAAAATAAAGTAAACAAGATGGCGGCCATGTAAAAGTTCAAAATGGCTGCTACGATGAGAAAGACTATATTTCTTGTTCCACGAACCAAGAAACACAAGAACATAATAACATTGATTTTTATGTATGTGAATAAAAACAAATTGTTAATGAAATATGTCCCTATCTAAGATTCAGTCCTGTTCATCTTCATCATGTAAAACGTTCCTGCCGCTTTCATTCTTGCAGGTCTGTCCACAATGGCATGCGACCAATTTAGTGCACACCACGTCAGTGCTGTTGCAGCTGCACCTTTTCGAGCTGCACGGCATTCCACCTTGACATGAGCACCTTATCAGTTTCAGCAACCCAGTCGGTGGTAACGACGTGTCTAGGGGGACAGTTGTTGGACTTAGCGCAGTAATCACTTCGTCCAGCGACCTACCGTAAGATGTAGGGTCTAGCACAGGTGGATCGGGGTCTAAAGCATGAAGCCAAATTGCTTTTGCAGATGGGCTCTGGCTACATTTTCTTCGAATGCTTCGCTTGTGCCAAGTTGTGGGTGGTAATGATCGAACAAAGCTGTGGTGCGGCAGCTTTGCTTCTACTTACTTTTGAAAACTACATTTGTTGCCGTGCTTCCGTCATCGAACGACATCTGTGCTGACCATAGCAGGCCAACACGAAGGTTGTAGCCTGGTCCACCACTAATTCTGACCATGGTAGTCCATCTGTGTTTCCTAGTTAGTTGAGAGAAAGTTGAACTTTCACAGATGCACCCTTGCCAACGCCAAAGTATGGCGCCCCAGTATCACACCCTGTGGGTGCGTGAGCAGCTAGTAGATATCTGGGACGATGGAACTGTGTTCTCCTGCAGCTGCGTTGATTTCTAGGACACTTCGTCATTGAATTGGTGAAACCATCAAGACTTTACATGATATTCTGCCTTGGTGACAACAACGTTTAATATGTTTCCATGGTGGTCCCAAGTTTTGGTGTTGATTCAATAAATCCACCAGGCCAACTACACTCAAGACACCATCTATTGTTTCACCAATAATTCAGCCTTGACGACATTGAACAAGGTATGATTCGCAACTTGTTCATCAGTCCCTCTGGATGTTTCTCTTGGAAATTGGATCTATGCAAAGCTCCAAAATCTTGCGAAGAACTTTCCTGTATTGATCATCTACTTAGATTCTTGTCGCCGTTTCTTCTTTGACTTTGTGCGACGTTTGGGCTGATGGTTCTTCGTTATCTCTCATTCAAATCGCCCATGATGCCAGGCAGGTACGAAAGATGTAAGCCCAGGTTTTGAGAGTTTCAGGTTTCAGTGTAATTCCGATGATCCCACTCTGTTCATGACCATAGTACCAGAAGTTAAGTTCGCGGACGTATGGCGACCCGACTTAATGTCTTCGAGTACCTTCTTATTCACGATATTGCATATTCCAAAGACCATTAATCTAAAGCGTTTACACTAAAACGATACATATTTACATGTAATCAGCAGTGCGATATAACAATCCGCATGTTTTGTGTTAGCGAAAGGCTGATCTCAACATAAAGGTAACAAAATACATTACTCTATTGCCACGGAATTGAGCGTGAACATGCGGTAACTGGAAAAATACTGCTTGTCACAATGGACCTTGTGCACTATAGCGAAGGAATTCCCTCCGCAATGCATTGTGGATATTTTGTACTCGTCAAAATGTTGTTGTGCCGCCATTATCGCAAGATCTGGCTATATCACAAACTGGATATATAACAAGAAAATGTAGTGAAAAAACCTTCACGGCATATAATCAAAGTGTGTGAATCCGTCATCAAAGAGCGTCGCAACTTATTATATTACTGGTTTTGCCATACTATTTGACAGCAAAATTCTCGTTGACGTCAACTTGTGAAGTCGCGCGTCTGCCGCCAGGTTAGACAGCGCCTTCATCTTCAACTTTTTTGTGCAGCTGCGTTTGCCATATGTCTTAGTTGTTATAGTTATATGATTAACTTGATGTGTAGAACCTTACTGTATGTAATTGCAATTGCTTAGAAATGTGTCGCTTGAGGCAATGTTCTAAAATATAATCGTAGTTGTATGTTTCACAGCCTAACTAAGTCTAAGCCTAACTAAATCTAAAGACCCACAAAAACAAAAATAACATCATCAGACATAATGATAAATATGGCCCATGTGAAATTATCTGTGTACATTTATTTGTTACAAATTATTGAATCAAGGTGTTGCTTGGTATCATTGATTTAACTGTAATGTAGCATCGTAATGACACAAGGAAATCTTCTGCCAGGTCAAAAATCCGTGTCATTTAAGACTATTCAAGGGCAGATAATACGCACGGTTTTTTGACATGGGCGTTTCGAGATTTATAATTGTATTGTAGGTACTGTTTGGTTTATGATAATTTATTATATATATATATATATATATATATATATATATATATATCTGCTGTAGATTGAGGCAAAAACAAAAAAATGATAAATATTTCAGGTATGTGTGTTCTATCAACACCTTGACAGAATATCATCACTGGGAGAGATGGACGTTTTAGATGTAAAAGGTGCGAAATTGGAAATGCCAAATGTGGAGGATAATCTTCCGGGCGACCTCTGTAGGTGGCTATGCACATGTAGATTGTCTGCCTTGAACAATGTCACAAAAACAATAGACACACATGATAAACAAAAAGACCTAGGGGTAACCTTTGACTCAAAACTCACATTTGATCAACATATAAGCCAAGTGGTAAACAAGGCAACTAAAATGACCAAAATAATTAGAAGAACCTTCCAATTTCTAGATAAACATACTTTTTTGCCACTCTACAAAATAATGGTTAGATCACACCTAGACTATGCTATGGCAGTATATGGCACCCATATAAAATAAAACACAAAATTGCCTTAGAAAATATTCAGAGAAGAGCCACTAAAGAATTACCAGGTATGAGGGACCTATCATATATAGAAAGACTCAAATACACAACATTTATGACCACGAATCTGTACCACATCTGTTGAAAAACAATGAGATATCACAAAGAACAGGAAACAGAGGACATTCTCTAAAACTATTCACACAAAGAGCCAAACTAAACTTAAGAAAAAATGTATTTCCAATTCGAATTACAGAACCATGGAATAGTCTCCCTGACATAGTGGTAACAGCAAAATCTCTAAATTCATTTAAAACATGACCAGACAAATTTTGGTATAACCAGGATATTTTATATGACTTCGAAGCACCGTTAAGAATTACTAACAATAGAACCGGAACACGCGATTTAATATTAATAGATAATGAAAATGAAGAGCTGATCATAGAGGAACACAGAATCCTGTGATCAGAACCGTCCTAAGGTAAGGTAAGGTATACATATTCCTCAATTATCCTTTTTTCCAAAATGTCAATTGTTTTCCCAGTGTTGACATTCTGTCAAGATGTGGACAGAACACACATACCTGAAATATTCAACAAACAATTATTTTGCTTAATTTACAGCAGATATATATATATATACATATAATAAATCTAACATTACCTACAATACAAGTTAGTAAAATGACAAATTCTAAATCCCGAAACGCCTGTGTCAAAAATACCGTACGTGTTATCTGCCCTTGAATAATCTTAAATGACACGGATTTTTGACCTGTCAGAAGATTTCCTAGTTGTGTCATTATGATGCTACAAAACAGTGAAATCAATATGATACTAAGCAACACTTTGATTCAATAATTAATAATAAATAAAGGTGCACAGATAATTTCACATGGGCCATATTTATCATCATATCTTATGATTTTATTTTTGAAGTTGCCGGCTTTACGCCATGATTACGATTGTGGGCCCAATGGCAATGCTTTGGAACATAATGCTACAATTATACTTTAGAAAATTGCCTCAAGCGACGTACACATTTCTATATAATTGCAAGTACCTCCAATAAGGTTCTACACATCAAGTTAATCATATAATTATAACAACTAAGTCATATGGGAAACGTAGCTGCACAAAAAAGTCGAAGATGAAGGCGCTGTCAAACCTGGCGGCACACGCGTGACTTCACAAATTGACGTCAACGAGAATCTTGCTGTCAAATAGTATGGCATAACCAGTAATATAATAAGTTGTGACGCTCTTTGATGCCGGATAGACATACTTTGATTATATGCAGTGAAGATTTTTTCACTACATTTTCTTGTTATGTAACCAGTTTGTGATATAGCCAGATCTTGCGAGACACCCGAAAAACACAGGCCTTTTAACATGGGATAATGGCGGCACAACAAACTTTTGACGAGTACAAAATGCACAATGCATTGCGCCGGAAGGGCTTCCCCAGATAATGACGTCATAGTGCACAAGGTCCATTCTATAACCATTTCCATTGCGTTCTTTACATTTCACAAATTACACGGTGATGCTGACATTTCTTATGCCAACAACATGTAAACAAATGTCTTAGTCGTTTGTATACGTTACCTGGTTGAAAATATGTGACAATTTGCATAGTAGTCAGCCATATTTAGGCTGTCATTTTGTTTTCGTTACATTTTTCAAATTAACTATGTCTATGATGGAATCGAATTCCTCGTGTTTGGAAAGCAACATTTTAATCATGTGTGTATCTTTTCTGATTGCAAAGATATGACAATAATTTTATTTTAGCGGCCATTTTGGATTGTTCCTTTGTTTTCTTCAAAATGTCCATAGGTGAGAACTCCACACTCACCTGGATATAATTATATACATGCCTGAGATGAGTAATCATCAAAGAAAGAAATATATCAGACAAAAAATGGTTAGCCCGCTCATCTGCAAGCGCAAGTTTTATGTTTGCCACCAACTACATTAAATCCTTCAATGAACGCATTCGTTCATCAATATTCAGTCTTTTATGTCGTCTTCATCAGTCAGATAATATCCTTTTTATTAATTACCTTCATACCGATATTCATTTTAAGAGCCATATGTACTCATACTGGAGGTCGTTATTGTACACATGTCATTAGTATTGTATTTACGTTTTAATCAATTTTTTTTAATATTTATTTTTTAAACTTATTTAATTCATTTCCTCATATATTTAGACATATTTATTTTTATTTTACACTTATATTTTTACGTTTATCTCATCATTGCTTTGATTGTATTATATGTATTGTACTTTTCAATTTTTTAAATTGTATTTTATGTATATATATATATGGACGACTTGTCTGAAATAAACCTTATTATTATCTGCTGGGCAAAGGTGTTTCCTTTACAATATCCCTCATAGATAACAGGAATTGTAAGAAAGGATGGGAAAGATTAATGTATCACAGTTAATGTCCGTCAACCATTACCTGCTGAAATGATCCACTTGAATGCAGCATTTTGGTATATTGCGTGAATTGTCTTCAAGCATTTCCCCAGGACATATTAACACGACACATTTTAGATGCACCACTGCATTAGATCTTTCAGAAACTACCAACTATTTCAAAATCCATAACTAGTTGGGACAACATTGAGGAATATCTGGATTTTTCTTTAAAACTATTACGACGTTTTTATGAATTTTCCGTATGAGATCAGTTAATTAATCTTTTATGTGCTACAAAAGTTTACAGAAAATCTATAGTTACATATTGCCACACACCAACGTAAATTGTATTGTGGTCTTACCCATGCAGGTTAGAGAAACAAGTATTGAGATGACAAAATGGAATGTTTGAGTCAACACAAGTATACCAACTGAGTGTATTATTTTTCAGTATAAAAATTATTGTACACGGAGAATATTTTACTTAAAACAGGCAACATTTTCTGAAATAAGGCACATTGAATATGTTTTACCAGTTACAAACTTAAATTTCCCCTAATACATTTCCCCTATGTTACTATGTCTGTCAGGTGGTCTTGTAATGTGTTCATTAGGTGGTCACGTGTCACACAGTGTCACCATAAACACATGCCACCATCAGGTGGTCCTGTGTCACCCAAAATGTCACCATAAACACACAGTGAATAAGGACTGCTCAACGTAGATAAATATGTTTTTATTTTCGAGTATAGTTTAACCAATATCTTGGTCATAAAGATATAAATAGAATGAAACATGCAACTAATAGAAAATAAATTACAATACTGTATCACAGACTGATATGTACACCTTCATGGCACCGTGGGGCACTGCAACCTTTGCATCCAGCATGTTGTCCTTTTATAAAAACAATAAATATGAATAAAATGGACATGCATCTTACGTAATCACATATCATTAATTTACCAGCATTCGCAAAGATAAGCTGTTTGCAAAAATTCTTGTCATGAGGTAGACACAAACAATGAAGACTAACAACAGAGGATGATCTTAATACTACGTTCATCACAGTTGCTATAGCAATTTTATCTATCTTCATATCACAGTTGCTATAGTCATTTTAACTATCATCGAATCACAGTTGCTATTGTCATTTTACCTATCATCGAATCACAGTTGCTATAGTCATTATAACTATCCAAATATGACTGCATAAAGAGAGACAGCTCACATAGCTGTGTCACACACTGGAGTATTATTAAGGCTGCCACTCTGTACAATTCTTTTACAATGTGGAGGTTTTTTTGTTTATAATAATCATAAAATATACCATACACTAACAAATAGGGTTCACTGCTACATAAATAATATAACCTAGATGGTTAATATAACAATTAATTACATGTCAGTTAAACTGTCATGTCACACATGACATATACCAACAATACAGTGTCAAATGACATATTCCAACAATACAATGTCACATGACATACACCAACAATACAATGTCACATGACATACACCAACAATGCAATGTCACATAACATACACCAACAATAATTTGTCAGATGACATTAACCAGCAATAGAATGTCACATAACATATATCAATGCAATACAGTGTCACATGACATGAACCAGCTGTGCAATGTCACATGACACACTAGCAGTATGTCACATGATAGACACAACATCACAGTATAACATGACATAAAACATATACAGTGTCACATGACCTACTCGAACAGTACAATGTCACATGACAGACCACCACAGTTGTACAAAGTCATATGACATATCCCAGCAATGTCACAGCAGATGTCACATGACAGACACCGGCAGTACAACATGACGCGCTGACAGCTCATGCTTGTAGTATTACACTAGAACTCTGCCTCTCCCTGTCTCTCTAGTGAAGGCAGATGGTAGTGGCCATAGACGTTCTTTGTGCCGTGGTTGGAGGCCTGCAACACAAAACACATGTCCCTGAGGGTCAACTTATCAACACATTCTATGTGACTGGTGACACATCTCTGCAAAGTTGTTAGCCACTGTGTAAGGTCTACATGGTTGGTGTGGTACCACTGTGTAACAGTTCCACGTATTGTTGTGGAGACAACTTGACAGTTCTATGCATTGTTGTGGAGACAACTTAAAAGTTCCATGCATTGTTATGGAGACAACTTAACAGTTCCACGCATTGTTGTGGAGACAACTTAACAGTTCCATGCATTGTTGTGGAGACAACTTAACAGTTCCACGCATTGTTGTGGAGACAACTTGACAGTTCCATGTATTGTTGTGGAGACAACTTAACAGTTCCATTCATTGTTGTGGAGACAACTTGACAGTTCCATGCATTGTTATGGAGACAACTTAACAGTTCCACGCATTGTTGTGGAGACAACTTAACAGTTCCATGCATTGTTGTGGAGACAACTTAACAGTTCCATGCATTGTTATGGAGACACCTTAACAGTTCCACGCATTGTTATGGAGACAAGTTAACAGTTCTAAGCATTGTTGTGGAGACAACTTAACAGTTCCATGTATTGTTGTGGAGACAACTTAACAGTTCCACACATTGTTGTGTAGATAACTTAACAGTTCTATGGTTTGTTGTGGAGACTACTTAACAGTTCCACATATTGTTGTGGAGACAACTTAACAGTTCCACGTATTGTTGTAGAGACAACTTAACAGTCCATGTATAGTTGTGGAGACAACTTAACAGTTCCACGCATTGTTGTCTAGACAACTTAACAGTTTCACCCATTGTTGTGGAGACACCTTAAATGCAACAATATAACTAGTCACTATTTAAGTACTTGTATCTTAAACACTTTGACGACCCAAAATATGTTCGTGTTGGACTGACCTTGACCTTGGTGGCGTGTTTCACGAAGGCCTGTGAGAGGCTGGGCAGGTAGGAGCCTGTCGTTGACGATGTCCCCGTAATTTTTGGCAGCGTGAATGCGTTGCCGTAGGAGTTTGTTGGGAACGATGGATGGAAGGTGCTGAGTTTGGAGCCGACCACCTTTGGGTAGTAGGACATGGTGTATTGACTTCCACCGGTCTCAGCCACCGTCCGATGTCGTCTCTGAAACACCGTTACTCATTTCACAATCTGCAGACCTGACATTGAAATCACCAGAGCAGGTATGCAACGCATGGCATTGATAAAGAAATGTAGCACCATTTGATTCTGACACCATTGTTATGCTGCTCTAGTGTATATGCCAAATGAAATATTATCAGAGCTATTCTGAATAAAATCACCGCTCACTATGATTGTCTACATTCCTAAACAATCTTCAGGTTCTATTGTTGGTTCCCTCTCGATCCTGAACAACTAATACAGGCCAATTTTCAATTACTCCAATTCAATTCAATTCAATTCAATTCAATTCAATTCAATTCAATTCAATTCAATTTACTTTATTGTCCTAAGAAGCATTCCATAACTGACCAATGTGTATGGTACTCTTCAACATGTGGTGCCACTAACAGGGTACGTGCCACCATTATGTCATTGTGAAACTTTTCATTTTGTTTGAGGGGGATTGTGACAAATCCCCCTCAAACAAAACATGCAAATAAAAAGCTGTGTGACAAATTGTCACACAGCTTTTTATTTGCATGTTTTGTTAGCAACCTTTAAATACTTTTCCTTCTTATGGTTAGCTCAGCACTCTATGTTAGCCACATGTTTGTGACTAGAGTATTGTCGAGCTTCGTCTTCAGAGTTGTCCTTCTCCAGAATTAGTGAGTCCACTACAGGTTACACATTTACCCCCTGTGTGGGATCTTTTATTTCCCCTGGCATAGACACCAGATAGAAGGGACCACCAGCTTTTAGTTTATCTTCCGAAAGACATAGGCAATGACACAAAATTGCCTAAGTTTCCAAACGGTGGTAGGTGGGATTGAACCACCGTCCCCTCGATTGACAGTCCGGCGCTCAACCGCGTGACCACCGCTCCTCACCATATTTATACAAATTCAATAAGGCATCGTGAAGTATTTCTTGGGGTCTAAAGGGTTAAGAGTTTAGTGCAACGAAAATCATAAAGTATTTCATGGGGTCTAAAGGGTTACGTGTTTTGCGCAATGAGAAATCGTAATTTATTCATGGTGTCTGAGGGGTTAAGTGTTTAGCGCAGAGACTGCAGACAGAAATAATTATTTCGTGGGACCTAAAGGGTTCCCAGCAAACAAGAAACCATTTTTAACCAGTTGGCACATGTCATACTGGTTCGTAATTGGTACCGCTCCACCAGTACGTGTTTTCATGTGTATTCATGTGAATACACGTGTTCTGTCTGTTGTCACAAGTTTTGAATGAGGTTGACATGAGTCGTACTGGGCTAGAACTGGCACGGTTTCACTGGCACGTGTCATCACGTGAAAACCTTGTGACACACCAAATTTGTTCACAGAACCCAGTGAATTCACGTGAACTGAGTCAGTTGAACTCGTGAATTCACTTACAGAACATGTGAAATTACAGGTCGTTGTTTGCTGGGTTAAGTGTTTCTACAAATCTTCAGCAACATGTTTCCAGTCCAACACATTGTGGGTTACCCTGACCTTCCTGCCGGTGACACTGACCTTCCTGCGTTCCTGTTTGTTCAGTTGCATCAGTGCCGTGTGTTTGTTGAGTTGTGCCACGTTGTGTTTCTGCATGGACAGTGAGCTGAAGCTGACTGGCGGACTCTTCTTCTTGACCTCCACTGACCCCACTGACATCTTGTCCATGCTCTCCTTCTCCGAGTGTGACCCCGTGACCTCTGCCACGTTCTCCTTGTCCTGTCTGCCCTGGGGTGGGTCGTGGGGGGAACTCACCTCGTGCTTCCAACTCTTGGCTGCAGCAGCTGCTGCGACCTGCTTGTCTGCATCTCTACAGCACAGGCATCTTTTATAACATGCATCTTTTATAACATGTATCTTTTATAACATGTATCTTTTATAACATGTATCTTTTATAACATGTATCTTTTATAACATGTATCTTTTATAACATGCATCTTTTATAACATGCATCTTTTATAACATGTACCTTTTATAACATGTACCTTTTATAACATGTATCTTTTATAACATGTATCTTTTATAACATGGGTCTTTTATAACATGTATCTTTTATAACATGTATCTTTTATAACATGTATCTTTTATAACATGTATCTTTTATAACATGTATCTTTTATAACATGTATCTTTTATAACATGTATCTTTTATAACATGTACCTTTTATAACATCTTTTATAACATGCTATTGCATTATGTACATTTGTAAGTGTATATGATGTCACATGATGTATTATAAACAACAATAGACTTTCAAACGTTCTTTACTTTTCTTGTTGCTATTGCAAGTTGCTTTACTATAGAGCCTTTATTTTACCTCAGGCAACTGAATATATTATTGTTCGTAACTCCACGATTTGGTTACTTTGTAAGAAGTTAACTTATTTTGGAGTATTGTTTGTGACCAAGACTTATAGTTGATGGGTCTAAACCTTATTTCACAACTTATGCTCCAAAGTAAGTATATTTGTTTACAAAATAACTGAGAGATTCATTGATGGTACTGCATTGGTACCTAGTGTTTGTTTTATGACATCTGAGTAACTGTTATCATGACCCAACATTGACATGAGGAAGTGGGTTTGTTATGCTGGCAGATGTTCACCTGATAATAGAACCACAACAAATGTGGCAAGTATGCAAGAACAGCTGTGTTTGTGGAATGACAAGACGAGGGTGGACAGAAGAAAGATATTATGTAATGCAGTTTAACAGGATGATTGACAAGAAGCTGGGTGAGGTGGGCAGACCACTTGGTAAGACTGGACCCTGGGAAACCAATGAAGGTGCAGAGGTGGGATGACACCACGGACACAGGGAAAGACAAAGACCACAGCCAAGATGACTGTGAAGGACAAGAGAAGTCTTGAGAATGTAAAGAGAGGGCTATTCATGGGAAACAGGGGATAGTGCGAACTGAGGTAGTGATACAACACCAATCTACCTCACCCTCAACCCTGTGTGGCAGGGAGGGTGGCAGACGAACACGTGGAGTGAGTTTGACGCACCTGTATTCCTTGAAGTAGGGGTGTCGGAGGATGTGTTTGGCGGAGGTGCGTGACTCCGGGTCGTACTCACACATGCTCACAATGATCTGGACACACTGCTTGGAGGCGTGGGGCAGCAGGCACTCGATGCCAGATCCCTTCTTGGGTGGAAAGTTGAAGTTCATGCCCCGCGTCTTGCTGCAATAAATACAACAAATGTATACAGGCTGTAGCTATATGTGTGTGGTAACACACAGTTCATGCATACATAACACATTAACATGCACACACATGCAAACAAACATATACCCATGTACACACACACAAACAAACACACACAAACAAACACACACAAAACACCCGCATACACAGACAAACAAACACACACACAAACACATAAACAAACACACATACATACACAAACAAATACTTAACAGAGTAACACACACACAAGCAAACACACACACACAAACACAGTAAAACACACACTCAAAAACACACACAACTTTCTCTACCTACCACTGTCCAATCTACAGTGCCAAAACAGTATTCTTTGTAAACATGTTCAGCTTTGTAAGCTTCTAAAGTGTAATTTCTACTTATTTTCTGACCTATCACCAACAATCACCGGTGGTAGCAGCATCATTACCTATTAGGCATTCATTGTTTTGGGGATCAAACAACTCCAGTGACTCACAGTGGACAATGACACTTTTCTCTTCAGACTTTCCTTTCCTAGGTCCACAATACTATTGATACATGTACTACAATGTTACTATTGGAGTAGTTATGTATCAATAACACTGCTATTGCAATTCTGTGACAGCAGTAAGACTATCCTTCACAGTCTGCCCTACTTACTTTCTAAGTTTGCTCAGTACAGACGGGTCGGGGGTGCCAATAATCTCGTGAATCTTGGCTATCTGGTCGACTTCATTTGCACCAGGAAACAGCGGATGTAAACTGAAAACAAACCATTGTCACAACTCTTATACTGAGTCTCTCTGTACATGGTCACAGTGTCAACATGTCTGTACTGGACTACATTAAGTTAACTACATCTTTGAATGATCGCAATATTTCTTTATCAGATTACATTTTTACAAGAAAGTGGTCCAAATAACAGAAACTCTTAACAACAGTCTCTCACAACATTGTGACAATGTTGGAATGTCTGTATGGGACTTCATTCAGCTAAGTAAGTTTTGTTTATGACCACTACGTTTCAATATGAGATTAAGTGATAATACAAGGACATAGTACAAATAACCGAAAGAAAAGTTGACAAATAACACTGGATCCATGGCTTAGAACTAGACGGTACTCAAGGTGTCTCACTTCCTGTTTATCTGCACACCATCCATTCTCCTCTGGGAAGTATTCAGCCACACATATTGCATTCACATATCCATCAAAGTCTCATCATCTTAAAGAACACACAGCTAACTGACCTCATCACCTTGAAGAACACACAGCTAACTGACCTCATCACCTCGAAGAACACACAGCTAACTGACCTCATCACCTCGAAGAACACACAGCTAACTGACCTCATCACCTCGAAGAACACACAGCTAACTGACCTCATCACCTCGAAGAACACACAGCTAACTGACCTCATCACCTCAAAGAACACACAGCTAACTGACCTCATCACCTTGAAGAACACACAGCTAACTGACCTCATCACCTCGAAGAACACACAGCTAACTGACCTCATCACCTCAAAGAACACACAGCTAACTGACCTCATCACCTCGAAGAACACACAGCTAACTGACCTCATCACCTTGAAGAACACACAGCTAACTGACCTCATCACCTCAAAGAACACACAGCTAACTGACCTCATCACCTCGAAGAACACACAGCTAACTGACCTCATCACCTCGAAGAACACACAGCTAACTGACCTCATCACCTCGAAGAACACACAGCTAACTGACCTCATCACCTCAAAGAACACACAGCTAACTGACCTCATCACCTTGAAGAACACACAGCTAACTGACCTCATCACCTCGAAGAACACACAGCTAACTGACCTCATCACCTCGAAGAACACACAGCTAACTGACCTCATCACCTCGAAGAACACACAGCTAACTGACCTCATCACCTCGAAGAAGTTGAAAGAACACACAGCTAACTGACCTCATCACCTCGAAGAACACACAGCTAACTGACCTCATCACCTCAAAGAACACACAGCTAACTGACCTCATCACCTCAAAGAACACACAGCTAACTGACCTCATCACCTCAAAGAACACACAGCTAACTGACCTCATCACCTCAAAGAACACACAGCTAACTGACCTCATCACCTCAAAGAACACACAGCTAACTGACCTCATCACCTCAAAGAACACACAGCTAACTGACCTCATCACCTCGAAGAACACACAGCCTATGCTCCAGATGTCCATCTTGTAGGTGTAGTAGCCGTCGGTCAGCAGACACTCAGGTGCCCGGTACCTGGATACAGAAAGAGTTGCTTACAGTGTCAAAGACAAAGTCTGACCGTTGTGTCTAAGCATGCAGCAGTTGTAAAAAGGAATATAATGTAATAGAAAAATGCAACAGTGAATAACACATAAGACTTTTCACACAGTATACATCGATTAATCAAACTTACAGCATTCATATTATTGCATATCAGTGAAACCTGAATGGACATTGCTGAGAAAGAATAGCGTTTTTAAAGGTGGAAACATAGACAAATGGCGAACAATATCCAACTGTTGTAAAATAGCCAAATGTCTCTTGCTGAGAAAGAATTACATTTTTGAAATGTTGTGGGGTGAACAAGAATTGGAAGAAAACAATGGGGCAGGTTAAGGATGCCATAGAATAGCAACAGAAATATGGTTGTGTGACGGAAGTGGAAGACTGTCACACTCCCTTCCTAAGTCACACTCCCCATGTCACTGTCCCTTCCCATGTGACATGGGAAGGGACAGTGACATGGGAAGGGAGAATTACATGGGAAGGGAGAGTGACATGGGAAAGGAGAGTGACATGGGAAGGGAGAGTGACATGGGAAGGGGGAGTGACATGGGAAGGGAGAGTGACATGGGAAGATAGAGTGACATGGGAAGGGAGAGTGACATGGGACTGGAGAGTGACATGGGAAGGGAGAGTGACATGGGATGGGAGAATTACATGGGAAGGGAGAGTGACATGGGAAGGGAGAGTGACATGGGAAAGGAGAGTGACATGGGAAGGGGGAGTGACATGGGAAGGGAGAGTGACATGGGAAGGGAGAGTGACATGGGACTGGAGAGTGACATGGGACTGGAGAGTGACATGGGAAGGGAGAGTGACATGGGAAGGGAGAGTGACATGGGAAGGGAGAGTGACATGGGAAGGGAGAGTGACATGGGACTGGAGAGTGACATGGGAAGGGAGAGTGACATGGGAAGGGAGAGTGACATGGGAAGGGAGAGTGACATGGGACTGGAGAGTGACATGGGACTGGAGAGTGACATGGGAAGGGAGAGTGACATGGGAAGGGGGAGTGACATGGGAAGGGAGAGTGACATGGGAAGGGAGAGTGACATGGGAAGGGAGAGTGACATGGGAAGGGAGAGTGACATGGGAAGGGGGAGTGACATGGGAAGGGAGAGTGACATGGGAAGGGGGAGTGACATGGGAAGGGAGAGTGACATGGGAAGGGAGAGTGACATGGGAAGGGAGAGTGACATGGGAAGGGAGAGTGACATGGGAAGGGGAGTGACATGGGAAGGGGGAGTGACATGGGAAGGGAGAGTGACATGGGAAGGGAGAGTGATATGGGAAGGAAAAGCAATACTAAAAAAGTGAAAAGAAAAAATGATAATGAATTAGATGATACCAGACAAAAGTGTGGACCAGAGGAATGGAGACAGGAGCATGAGTTGGAACCTAACTGGGGAGGGACGCATGGGTAGGGAGAAAGGGACATGGGGTACGGTGACAGGGGGTGTACTTGCCATCTAGTTGATATATATTCTGTGTATGGCTGCTTCGAGTACACACTACGACAAGACCCAAAGTCAGCCAACTTGAGCAAGTTGTCCTGAAACAAACAAGTTATGATCAGCGTAACTGCGGGGGAGGCAGTGTGTGAGATTCACTGACTAAATTACACCGTGTTTTTACAACAGCAGGTTGCAATTCCATTTAATCTTATTCACGTTTCCTGCACTATTTTAAGAAACACGTCTGATCCTATATTTAGCAGCCATTCTATCACTGCTCCCGTGCAGTGTAAGTGCAGGTTGTACAGTGCAACACGGTTTGTGTATTTTTAGAATGAGTAATCCACTGTTTGTCAATTTGGTGACATTCCAATTTGACATAAAAACATAATGTACGCAGTCTTCTGTAACCTACCATCCTGTTGTGGTTAATGCATAAAAACAGCTACAGGATGTTAACATTACTTCCTCGACTGAGTCAGCTCGTCACAAATCCAGTGATTTCATGTCCAGATATGTAACTTGTGATTTGATAAAATACTAAGAAGGATTGTCATTGGCTAGTAATTAAATCTTGTAAATTGTAACTGACCAAACACTATTTTCTGGCCCAAATTTTCCCTTCAACCCGTCATGTGTTTGTAAGAGAGCAAATTGACAAGATCGGTGCCGAAACACATGCAAAATTATTATATTATACATTTAAGCGAATTAAGGGTTTAATTTTGAGAAACATTTGCGTAAATTCTCAGGCAGGAATTAAATAAGGTCACTGTTTAACTACTGATTTTCCTAAATTACATACAAGTTGCACAAACAAAACGAGCATATCATAATGGTCTGATGTTTTGAAAGATAAATACGGGGCTTGTTCCCTTGGTGTCACCAGTGTATTTGTAATCAGTTGATTGACACTGTGAGGCTCTTGAGGGGAGGGCTGCACTGCTTGTGTGACAAACAGTCGGCTGTAAATGGGGACATTTCTGTTTGTTGACAATCATTGTGTGGTCACTGTGGACACTAAGACTGGACACGCGGCCGACTGCTTTGAGCACACAGTGTAGTATCAACAGAGCACTTTCTGTGTGTTGATGTATTTTAAGTGTAGTTATTCTATCAATTTGTTTCACTAATTAAGCACTCTACTTAGCATAGGCACGAAGCTTATTAAATTTATCTTTGTATTTTTCCTCTATCTACCTTAGATTTTATGTGGTTTCATTTATTTAATTCATGTTTACCTTTACTTACTGTGGTTATTTTTAAATTGTCTAACTTTGTCTGTTATTCCATTAAATCTGAGTTCATATTAATGTATTTCACTTGTATACCTGTACTTGTTAATTTAGCACCACCAAGCATGTTTTACCCAGAAACATGACACTCTACAAATGCTGCATACAAACAATACTACCCCTCACCTTCATGTGTATCAAGTTACTAATTTTAAATATTGTGTACAGTCTAATTTTAGACATCATTATTTCTGTCCACATAATCTAGGTCAATTTTGCTAAAGCTTATACTATGGAACATTCTAACACTTGCATATGCAGGTAAAGACGGTTGGGTCTTCATGTCGTTACTGAACATAAATCTAGCTGTCACTCTGAGTGACTTACTCATTCTTCATTAACTGTGTGTTGATTATTTTATATGTAATTTAATTTCCTTCAAGTGTACAATTTGCAACTCATAAGTTTTTTAAGGTGTAAAATGAAATATTCTGGATAATTAAAGAACAATATATTTAGATGGAAGTTCCCCATGTGGCAATAATGCAACAAAGTTAATAGTTACCTTGATTAATATATTCTCTGGCTTTATGTCCCTATGGAATATGCCCATTCTGAAAACACACAAATGACATGTTACAGACAGAACACCTCAACACTTCAACAACACAGCAGCCCTGTGACACTTACACTGCTAATGCCACCTCTACAGTGCTTAAATAATAACACTGCTATGTTGTTGTATTACAACACTGCTACACTGTAACACTGCTACACAACATTGCTACAGTGTAACTCCGTAACACTGCTACACTGGAATGGTACAATACAGCCACATAACAACACCTCTATATTGCTACAGTGTAGCACTGCCACATGTCTCACTGGGCTTGGAACAACTTAATATTGGAGGGGCTGAACCTGAGCTTCATCCCCATTCTATCCACTGTCACGCTGTGTGAGGTCATGACCTCAGAAGAAGGAGAGTGGACCTGTTAAAGACTTCACACCAGTCACCAGCTCATTCTCACTATTTGTTATGCTCTCGACCACAGCTTTATGTAGAGACCAGTCCACCCGTCATCTGGACGGGTAAAATGAATATGGACGGGTAGAAATATGGGTGGACGGTGGAGGACGGGTAACAATGAAGGAGCAAAAAAATGTTTATATATGCCTTGAAAGTGAGTGTAAATGGTGTCATATGTGTGTTTGTAGCCCCTTTCAGGTCATCAGACATATCTGAAAGTTTGTAAACTAGCTTAACAGTTAACTTCCATGTATCCACCAAAACATGTGTGACTGGCAATAATTTAGTCCTGCATCAAGCCCTGCAGTCTCAACAGAATCTACACTCTCCCTAAACTTTGATTTGCATCCCCCCTGAAGTTCCCATAAAACCCTACTTAAAGTCCCTTAAAAACCTGCACATTTACCATAAATATTTGGGGCAAATCCTATCCTCAGCCCCACAACACAATTTAACAAGATTTAACAAGATTTAACAAGATTGCCACCTAGAGAATCAACTCTAGATGGCAGGTGGACAAGGAAGCCGTTTGGCTTATCGAGAGTCCAACCTATCTATCTAAGTATACCCTGCCCGTCTTAGGTATATGTCAATTTTATTTTTAAACATATTAACACTTCTAGCACCTACACAATCAGCTGATAATTTGTTCCATTCGTTTACTATTCTTTGGGAAAATGAAAATTTTCTAATATCTAGTCTACACTGCTTCTTTGCTAATGCAACTCCATGTCCTCTAGTCCTTCTCTCTTCCTTGACCGTGAAAAAAATATTTCTGTCAATATTTTCATACCCATTCAATATTTTAAAAACCTCAATCTGATCTCCTCTCAATCTTCTGGTTTCTAGTGTTGTTAGACCACATTCCTTTAGACGCATTTCATAACTAATATTCCTGAGTTTTTGTATCATTTTTGTTGCTCTCCTTTGTACTCTTTCTAGCATATCAATATCCTTCTTGCGATATGGCCTCCATGCTTGTATACAATATTCTAAATGAGGCCTAACTATTGTTTTATAAAGCGGTATTATTAGTTAATTACACCATACAATCCATAACCTCCTCCAGAAGTTAATTCATTACCTCCCCCTCCCCACCCCAATCACAGTTCTGCCTGCACATTACTCCTGCCTAGTGGTATGCTTAAGTTTACATGTGGCAATACTAGATGGTGTTGCAATATCAAAATCATATAATTGTCTTGTCCACTGCTACTGATTGAACTCACACTGCATTCATTTTATGGCCTTAATTAGCAGTGCTCTGTGGGAATTGGCCACTGTAATGTAACATTAGATTCTCTGTCAAGACAACTTGGGTCCATTCCTAATGCAGTCAAAGCCCACCCAGCTGTGGCCCAACTTTATTCTGCCATGTGAATGAGTACCTGGCAATTGAGCAATTACATGAATTAGCAGTTTGGGGCAATGATTGTGGCGTGGCTGCATGAACTGTTTAGGTTTACAAGCTTACAGTTGTATAAATGATAACAGAATGCAAGACACCTTTATAATGTCTTACATCTTACATACACACATACACAAACATACACACGCATACGCCCACACGCATGCGCACATACATGCATGCATACATACATACATACACACACACACACACACACACACACACACACACACACACACACACATACATACATACATACATACACCCCCTACCACATACAAACACAAACAGTATGAAACACACACAGACATCGTCATCAATTATTGTCACAGCTAAGTCCATTGATAGACAACAATCAATCACTGTTAAGTCTAACTCAGTCACCATCAATCAATCACTGTCACATCTGATGGTGACTGGCATTAATCAACCAGTCAAATCTTACTAGGTTGACATTCATCAATCAATTACTGTCACCAAAGCCTTAAGTAGATTCTTTTGGTAGATTGTGTATGAAGCTTGGATACTCTATTGTAGGACCATGAATAAACTGGAGAAATTACGATGGATGGCAACTAAACTTATTCCAGTACAGAAAAGTTGCAAATACCTGGAACCCATAAAAGAAAATGGTTTAACAAGTGCAGAGACTAGAATAAGAAGTTTGGAAGGAACCAATTAATAGGAACTATGAGAACACTAACAGAACAATGTTAAAACATAATATAGAAGGATAATAGGAAGTACAGTAGCATTAGTATCAGAATTATTATGCGTAGACGGAATTTAAGAAACTGGTTTGATATGTTAAGGCTAAGGATACAACTAAAATGTAACAGAGGACCTATATATTGCAGCAGCGCCATTGGTGTGTGTGGTTTGATTAAAAAGGCTTCTTCATTAATTTCTTTTGCCTTTGTCGCCTTTTAACTTAATTTACAATAAAGCAAACTTACATAGAATCTACTAAGATACACTAATTCATTTGAACAACTGACTTAGTTTGGGTAAATCATCTGACCAACTAATAAGTTATTTAAAAATTGGAATCTTGACAGGGATGTTTTGTAAGATAATGTATGTGTTAAAACAACATATGCCAACACATTCAGTGGGATAACGACTGCATGTAGATAACACCTGGCCATGACAAGTCACCAGTAACCAGACACAATGAACATAAAAACAAATGTATTGGGCCATTTAAACATACATACCAGTTCACATTTGATCTATTACGTAAACTGGAAATGAGATATTCAGACATCAAAGAAAGCAGTTTGTGATGAGTTGATCCAACTGAAGACACAACGTCAATCCTCAGGGCAGACTAGATATATATTATCTAGACAAATTATTAATATTATTAGTAAGTCAAAACTTCCTTGGCCATACATCTACAGGAGTGTATTGCGATGTGTCAAACCTATCAAATACTCGTCACATAGATGCACACGTGCATGCATGGTGCATTTTCATGCTTGCAGGTTTGGCATTGTGTGCATTCATGCATGCAAGTGTGCACTCATGCATGCACACACTATATATACAAGAGGGCTGTGTCAACTGGAGTACTCCAATAACTGACCCAGTTGTTTCACATGTAGGTGTAGTGGGTGCAGTAATCTCTTAATCTTCCTGGTTGTGTGAGTGGTTACAATCAGTCACTTAGTGGAGTCTTACTGTCTACATAATGCACAGAAACAAACCTTGTGGTTATGCGACATGAAAGAGCGGAAGGAATGTGTTATATGAGGATAAGTGGCAGTCACATGATCGAAGGAGTCTCAGGCCAGTCCACTGCACAACACTTGTCATTGTTTTCACACCCAATCCACACACCATTAAGTTCAAAGCGTGCTTTGATATACATCTGTAGATGATAGATAAAGACAATACAATGAATGTCCTGTGGCCAGGTAGTCAGTGGTGTTGATATATGAAGGAATGAGGCACAGGGACAGTGACCTGATGGGTCTAAGTCAACCAGACCACTGACAGTCAACCAGACCACTGACAGTCAACCAGACCACTGACAGTCAACCAGACCATTGACAGTCAACCACAGCACTGACAGTCAACCACAGCATTGACAGTCAACCAGACCACTAACAGTTAACCACAGCACTGACAGTCAACCACAACATTGACAGTCAACCAGACCACTAACAGTCAACCACAGCACTGACAGTCAACCACAGCATTGACAGTCAACCAGACCACTAACAGTCAACCACAGCATTGACAGTCAACCAGACCACTGACAGTCAACCAGACCATTGACAGTCAACCACAGCATTGACAGTCAACCACAGCATTGACAGTCAACCAGACAATTGACAGTCAACCAGACCACTGACAGTCAACCACAGCATTGACAGTCAACCACAGCATTGACAGTCAACCACATCATTGACAGTCAACCACAGCATTGACAGTCAACCAGACAATTGACAGTCAACCAGACCATTGACAGTCAACCACAGCATTGACAGTCAACCAGACAATTGACAGTCAACCAGACCATTGACAGTCAACCAGACCATTGACAGTCAACCACAGCATTGACAGTCAACCAGACAATTGACAGTCAACTATGCAATTGACAGTCAACCAGACCATTGACAGTCAACTACACCATTGACAGTCAACCAGACCATTGACAGTCAACCAGACCATTGACAGTCAACCAGACCATTGACAGTCAACCAGACCATTGACAGTCAACTACACCATTGACAGTCAACCAGACCATTGACAGTCAACCAGACCATTGACAGTCAACCAGACCATTGACAGTCAACCAGACCATTGACAGTCAACCAGACCATTGACAGTCAACCAGACCATTGACAGTCAACTACACCATTGACAGTCAACCACACCATTGACAGTCAACCAGACCATTGACAGTCAACCAGACCATTGACAGTCAACTACACCATTGACAGTCAACTACACCATTGACAGTCAACCAGACCATTGACAGTCAACCACACCATTGACAGTCAACCAGACCATTGACAGTCAACCAGACAATTGACAGTCAACTACAGCATTGACAGTCAACCACACCATTGACAGTCAACCAGACAATTGACAGTCAACCAGACCATTGACAGTCAACTACACCATTGACAGTCAACCACACCATTGACAGTCAACCAGACCATTGACAGTCAACCAGACCATTGGCAGTCAACTACACCATTCAGTCAACCACACCATTGACAATCAACCAGACAATTGACAGTCAACTACACCATTGACAGTCAACCACACCATTGACAGTCAACTACACCATTGACAGTCAACCACACCATTGACAGTCAACTACACCATTGACAGTCAACTACACCATTAACAGTCAACCACACCATTGACAGTCAACCACACCATTGGCAGTCAACTACACCATTGACAGTCAACCACACCATTGACAGTCAACCACACCATTGACAGTCAACTACACCATTGACAGTCAACCACACCATTGACAGTCAACCAGACCATTGACAGTCAACTATGCAATTGACAGTCAACCACACCATTGACAGTCAACCAGACCATTGACAGTCAACCACACCATTGACAGTCAACCACACCATTGACAGTCAACTACACCATTGACAGTCAGTAAACCATACCATTCACAGTCCACCAGACCATTCGCAGTCAACCAGACCACCAACAGTCAACCAGACCATTGACAGTCAACTAGACCATTGACAGTCAACCAGACCATTGACAGTCAACCAGACCACTGTCAGTCAACCAGACCACTGTCAGTCAACCAGACCATTGACAGTCAACCAGACCACTGTCAGTCAACCAGACCACTGTCAGTCAACCAGACCATTGACAGTCAACCAGACCATTGACAGTCAACCAGACCATTGACATTCAACTACACCATTGACAGTCAACAAGACCACTGACAGTCAACCACACCATTGACAGTCAACCAGACCATTGACAGTCAACCACACCATTGACAGTCAACAAGACCACTGACAGTCAACCACACCATTGACAGTCAACCAGACCATTGACAGTCAACCACACCATTGACAGTCAACCACACCATTGACAGTCAACCAGACCATTGACAGTCAACCACACCATTGACAGTCAACCACACCATTGACAGTCAACCAGACCATTGACAGTCAACCAGACCACTGACAGTCAACCAGACCACTGACAGTCTGAAGTCAACTGCACCATTAAATGTCCCGTTTTAGGTTAACCACACCAGTGAGTCCAGAATAAATTGTCCCTATGTGGAGTCCATTAGCCAGTGGTGTCCACTGTCACTAGCCACTATTCTTCAAGTCATGTGACATACCTGTGCATGTAGTCCACAGACTTGAGTAGTTGGTACATAAAATACTTGATCTTTTTCTCAGGCAGATACAAAGTCCTACCTGAAAGTAAACATCAGTTGCATTAACTCTAAATTAACCATTTGAAAATACAATAATACATGTACAGTATTGAAATATGCCACATAAGAAATGTCACATGAAATGCAGTAATACTATGCCATGCAAAACAGTTGAAGACATGATGGATAAAAACAGCATTGTAGGAAACAAGCCACAGAAATAAAGATGCAGAACAAATCAAAGGAAAAGGTCACAATATAACTGTTTCCAAAGCCTGATTATTAAGTACAAACTGTTATGCATTTGCAGTGATAATTCCAAACAAATAAGCTTCAAGATTCAAGTGAATAGTGTGAAGATACTCTGACATAGTCACACATTTTTACCATTGCCATCTGAACACAAATGACATTTTACAACACATCTTGAAAATGATGTGCTTAATGTTTCCGTACAATTACTGATGTTGGTGATTAAGATGAATACATGTTCACACGTCCACAAATATTGACCAGCTCAACTAATATTGTATGTAACAAAGAACGATTTATATAGCCTTGAGTTGTGAGTTTCTCCATGATTTTGTGTGCGACTCTTTTGAAGTACACGTGTGTGTATAATTGTATATATACATATATATGTAAACGTGAGCAGATGTTGTAAGTGTGGTGGCAATGATTGCACTACTTGGTAGATTGCCAGGCGTATTACTGTGTGTGATGTCAGGTAAACAGTGCCAGCAACGACTCCATTTAGACGGCCGCATACAATGACACCTGCATTCACTGACACGCTCTGTTCCATGCATAGAAACAAGTTTACCTCCAGACACGAGCAGGGTAGGTTTACGAGCACGCACAAACATTTAATTACAATAATAATAACAAGAGAATTGACGGATGTTGAGGCCATGAATAACGGTGTCGGCTGAAGATAATGTATGCCATACCGCTGATGACGAAAACCGTGCACGTCTGCAAATGTATTGGCCTTTTAAGTCTTTGAATTGTTGGGTAAATGAGAAAATGTGGCATGTTTCATTTCGCGTCTGTTGTTGTACAACAATGAAAGTCACTTTTGATTACCGTCACATGGTGTATTGTCAATAGACAGGACAATGGTCCAAATCAAGAGGGCTACCATTTGAGTTGATCTATGTGGTTCACTGTCACCTTACTTGGGCTCACCCAGACATGTAAATGAGGCAGAGGTAATCATTTTAACAACCTGTTTTCCATTATGAGGATCAGTCCTGAGATCATTCACATTGATAAAAAGCTCAAATGAAAATCTATTATTATTTGCTGCTCAATGTAGATATTTAAAAAAAAACTTGTTGACAGTGTTCATTCAATAAGATCGCTGTTAATGAGCGAAATTGATTTTAAAGAGCGAAGTATGTTTATGAGTTCAAAAGAATGTTAGTGAAATGATGCTTAATGATGCATTTTTAGAGGTTCTGAGATACTTTAACATTTCAGATGCAAAATTATACAAAATTAGTCATTTTATTTTAGTGACAATAATTATTTTATCCATTTGGAATGTAGTTTTAGCTGAACCAACTGTAATTAGATTAATGCATAAGCAAAATGTCAATTCAATTAAAACACCTGCTCAAGCCATATTCAGATGAGTCATGAGTCTGACACTAGTGACAGTCACATATTGGGTTGTCCCAGTCATCCGTGAATGAGTGATGATGCATATTAAATGGCCTGGTTCATGCACTGATTATCTGTGTAACACCTAGCAACTAAACAGTGGAACGCTGACTACACATTCTAATTGTGCTATGTAAATTAGTGTTTGTAACATGGTTGTAATGATTACTGGATGTAATGTGAAGTGACTGCGACAATGATGACAACATCAAATGACTGATGACAACACCAAATGACTGATGACAACACCAAATGACTGATGACAACACCAAATGACTGATGACAACATCAAATGACTAATGACAACACCAAATGACTGATGACAACACCAAATGACTGATGACAACTCCAAATGACTGATGACAACTCCAAATGACTGATGACAACACCAAATGACTGATGACAACTCCTCCAAATGACTGATGACAACACCAAATGACTGATGATAACACTAAATGACTGATGACAACACCAAATGACTGATGACAACACCAAATGACTTATGACAACACCAAATGACTGATGACAACACCAAATGACTTATGATAACATTAAATGACTGATGACAACACCAAATGACTGATGACAACACCAAATGACTGATGACAACACTAAATTACTGATGACAACACCAAATGACTGATGACAACACCAAAGTGGCTACTGACATGTTCACTCCCAAAAGAACAACCATATAATATTATTTTTAGCACATTCAACAAAAGAAACATTACAATGAGCAAGAGCCCTCCTGTGCTACAATACCATGCTAAGAAGTAAAATATTAAAATTATGTGTCTACAAGAACACACAATTATATATAAAGAAGAAATAGAAATTAAATACCACACATTAGAAGATTGAGACTGAGTTTTTTAGTAAGATCCTCTGCAACCAAAACTACAACAGGATCAGCTGCTGCCTACTGGCACATCTATATTCCTTATAAGTTCAGAAGCACGAAAATATCTGGAAAGTGTAGTAAAGATATCTCCATGAATTATTATCGACTCATTTATTGGCAATGCACAAATGAACATTATCAGCTCCTACAGCCCCACCAATGGGAGCGATGAAAATGATGTAAACAACTTACTCCTACAGAAATCGACAAAACCAAACGGACAACATCCCCAAACACAGTGTTGTAGTCATAGGTCAAAGCATAGCTTGGCAACAATGTTAAATTATTTACCATAGTGAAACCAAGGGGAATGGGCATTAACTTGTGGACTTTATTCAAGAAAACAACAATACCAGCAAATACATTATTAAAAAAAGCAAACAAGTGTGGACTTACTAGTATTCAAATGGAAGTAAAGCCCAATAATATTCTGATTAGAATAAAATGGATGAACAGTGTCAGAGACATAGTCGCATACAACTCATTCTAGTCAGTTGGCTTGGCTCACACCACTGAATGCTATCAACTGTCCATAGATTAAGTCATAGATCACCAAAGAAGACAATATCTGCTAGGCTGAATTTAGATTGGAAATCCGCAATGAATGACAAATACCTACCCGGTATGTTGGTGAATTCAAGAATAAATATTATACTCTCTGTGAAGGAATAGATGACAACTCAACTGAGAAATATCAATGGCTCGATGAAAGCCAACCACCAAGTAGCTAAAACGATTCTGCCAAGAAAGACTAATGCAATAACAAAATCACTCTGCATGATGACCCAGGTGTGTGTCAAGCTTGAAGGTCATCATAGGAATGTTCCAAACTCAAAGGAAACACCTGCTAATGCTTACAAGCAGGCAGAAGAGAAATACTGCTCTGCACTCCTCACAGTGAATAGAAACACTCCCATAGTAAAGTTGAATCTTAACATACCTGGGGAATTATAAATTATATCGCTGGCAGGAAAATATCACCAAAGGGTAGGTAGATTAAATGGAAAATATTTCAAAGAAAGAAAATCTCTGGAAAACCAAGTACAACCTTCACTAGGCAAAGTAAACAAGCTACAGAAAGAGTGATCAAAAATCATTTGGACGTCGGTGCTGAAAATTACCAAGTAGTGAAATGGGATGAAGTTTTCATAAATTTTTAATTTACAACAAATATCTAATTAGTTTGGTGGTTTGAAATCAAATCTGTGGCTCAGCATTTGACTTTACCAAATTACCAAATGTAACAACCGAAGTCAGTTAGTTTGACCAATTACGCAAAAGCAAGCACTCTATTATTAGACAGACAGTTCAACTGTTACTTAAACTAATCACACCCTTCATATCTGGACACTGAACTGGACTGAACTCATAACACGCTGAACCAATCAAGGAAGCAGCTTACAACTCCATGAACTGTACGTGTGAAGTCATGTCTGGAGCCTTGTCATAGCGAAGTACTTTAGAGAATGGAGGCACACTTAGTCACAGAATCTGTGGAAGTAGCAGGAAAGTACAAGGACTGTGAAAGTGGTGGAGATCACAAAACAGAGTGGCAACTAGGCGTAGAGCCTTTGAAAACACAAGTGTAACGCTGAACCTTTGTAGAGTGGCAAAGCATGTGTAGACACGTCTCGGACGACACTACACAACACGACATGACACGACTACACAGTGTATGTGGTCTGTTGTCAATTTAATATAGACCTGGTTTGATCTGGACGCTAGTAATTAACAAATACCAGACTGGATTGACATCACATGTCTGGGTGAACACTTGGTGGCTTTGGACACAGGTGACTCACATCTATTGACTTGTGGTCATCTCATTAATGATGGCATCTCTTACTAATTGTGAGCTGTTCTAGGGAGACCTCGAAGAATGCGACTTGAACAAGTGCGATTTATCAGTTTCGTTTTACGAAATTCATGTGTGAAATGTTACGCAGCCTTTCTAAAAAGGTTACAAAATGTACTAAATAGTTATATAAATGGGAAATATGCATTGCCAATTGATAGAAAAGACACTAAAGTGTGCTGTGGTGATGAAAAGTCAAAATCATCAGATATCACCTTGCAATGTTTATACAGTGTTTTCTCGAAATCAAGTTTCCTGACATGTGACTCATTTCCTTGAACAGGCCACAATTGGGTGCATAATAGTTTAATAGGGTCCACCCATAATAGACCACTGAGGGTGGCACCCTGATTAGCTGAGATGGCAGTCTTGAATACCATATCTTGTAACCACAGACTAATGTCAGCAACTGGCAACAGACCTAGGATCTTAGTAATGCCTTGACTTGGGTCAAAATGAAGGGTGTAGTGATGCCAAATTTAAGTAAGCATGATATAATTTATGCCTGAGCTGTGTGACCAGACCCAAATATCTCTCTCAGTCTATCAGGTTATTCAGAAGTAGCATATCTGCTAACATTGGTGACACACGTTAATTTGAATGGTGATACAATGAGTTAGTGTGAATGATGACACCAGTTAGTATGAATGGTGACATGATGAGATATTTATAAGATGACACAAGTTAGTCTGAATGGTGACATGATGAGTTAGTGTGAATGGTGACAAAGGTAATATGAATGGTGACATCATGAGTAAGTGTGAATGGTGACATAAGTTAATATGAACAGTGACATGATGAGTTAGTGTGAATGGTGACATAAATTAATATGAATGGTGACATGATGAGTTAGTGTGACACAGTTACAGAGTGTGAATATCGACACTGTTGGTTTCATAAAAACTACTTAATTATAAATGTTTAAGAAATGAGCCAGCATATTGTCATGGACAGTGGTGCTCTACTGGAAGGTTTGCTGTGAAACCAAATTAATTTGAAATTGAATAAAAATAATGAAATCTTGACACAATTGTGAACAAGGAACTTACCTCGAATCAGTTCATAGATGTTCATGTCCATAAGTTCACATATCAACATCAGCGTGCCCGTTTTCTTGTCACTAAAACCAAAGCCAGATGTGATAAATTCACCAGAGTTCATTAAATATTTCCTACCATTGGTCAATAAAAAGTTTAATATTTTTATTATACTGTCATCTAGCCTGCTGATTGTGCATATTTGGATACATAAAATACACAAAAAATAAATTCTAAGAAACACCAACAAACATGCCCTGATGCCATGTCACCCCCTTCTCTGGCCACCAGTGTCAACAGGCCTGTGTACCTTATTCAGGTTACAACATTAATAACTGCTGACTGAATATATGCAGTTAATGTGTGGATATAATTAAAAAAATTAAACAGGTAATCAAAAATATTTTTTTTATTCTAGGGCTCCCAAAATATACTACCCAGATGTCTGAATACAACAAATAATTGACACATACACACACACGCACGCACGCACGCACGCACGCACGCACGCACGCATGCACGCACAAACAGACACACACACACACAGATGCACATACACAAACACACACATACATGCACAACCACCCATACCAGACACACAAACACACACACACACACACACACACACACACACACACACACACACACACACACTCATACAACCACCCATACTAGACACACACACACAAACACACACAAACACACACACACACACACACACAAACACACACACACACACACACAAACACACACATACATGCACAACCACCCATACCAGACACACACACACACACACAAACACACACACACACACACACACACACACACACACTCACACACTCACACACTCACACACACACACACACACACACACACAAACACACACATACATGCACAACCACCCATACCAGACACACACACACACACACAAACACACACACACACACACACACACACACACACACACACACACACACACACACAAACAAACAAACAAACAAACAAACATACACATGCACAACCACCGGTACCAGACACACATCAATAAATGTAATTACGGAGAAGGAAGATTATGCAACTGTAGTGTGTAAATATTGAATTAACACTGTGTGCGCCTCACATAAACATTAACTTTGATTAGTCAGTCCTTTCTCCTGCCTTTACCAGGTGGTTGAATGCATGTGTGGACTTCTTATGTAATCACCTGACTGAGAGCTGCAGATTAGCAAACAGAAGGCAGATGAGAGCTGCAGATTAGCAAATAGTGGAAGGTAAAGTGCAGTGACCTGTACAAGACGTGCTTTCAACAAGAGCAATATGGGTCATTCCATAACTGAGCAAACTTTTCAATAAATGCCTGACCTGGGACATTTCTAAACATTCCTGCGATTAATTATCTATTAATAAAGTCATACATAATATCACCAACTGTTTTTATTTTAATGAAGTAGCTATGTTTGGCCCATGTGCTCATAAAGCCTGTACGACTTGGCCCAGTAAAACCCAGCTCTCTTTGGCAGATTACAAATGTTGTATTATTGCAGAATATCAGTTAGGTTGTTTCAACAAATTAATACAATATACTGTATAGATAATACATATAGAATAAATATCAGTTATGTTATATATATAATATATGTGTGTGTGTGTGTGTGTGTGTGTGTGTGTGTGTGTGTGTGTGTGTGTGTGTGTGTGTGTGAACTGCCAAAGGGAACCTGATTTTACCGTGGTTAGCAGAAATGCACTTAAAATCTAATCTGTCAATTTATGTGTGTATGTATGTATCTATACATATATGTGTGTATGTATAATATATGTATGTATATATGCATGCAGGCATGTACATATGTACCTACCTACTAAACAATGTATACATGTATATATAACACAACATTGTGACCCTGGCAGGGTACTCAACTACCCTGGTACTCACAAGATGACTTCTGAGAGTTCGAGGACGTTGGGGTGTGGACTCAGCCTCCGCATGGCCTGGATCTCCCTCAGGTTGTTCACTTGCTCCAGGCTGTCGACACATGCCTTGGTTAGTCACACGTTAGAGCAATAAGAGTTGGAACAGAGGGTTAACAACAGTTATGTTAAATTTCTTATTACATGGTATTTATTTTAGTTATAATATAACACCAAGTACATCATTATGGAATGGACTGGAAGTTTGACTGACAAAGAACTGTTTTCAGTTTGATGCCGAAATGAAGGATCAGAAAGTATAGCAGTAGAAGGCAGAAGGAATAGATGAAGGACAAATGGAATGAACGAAATATGGATGGAATGACAGAAGGATGGATGGATGGATGGATGGATGGATGAAATGAAGAAAGGATGGGCTGGCGCACGGGCGGGTGGGCGGGCAGACGGGCGGATGGACGGTTTAAGAAATGGATGGACGGACGGACGGACGGACGGATAGACAGACGGGCGGATGGTTTGAGAAATGGATGGATGGATGAACAGACTGATGGACTGACTGATTGTTGGATGTGGATGGAGAGAACAATGAACCGAAAAGAAGGGAAGACGAAAGAAAAGAAGAAATGAAAAGTAATACAACAAGCTGTCGAGATGTCAGTGGGTTTATAAATAGCCATCTATACACTTTGGGCCAGTAACTATGAAAACAGTCTAGGTTTAATATTTAATGCACAATTGTATAACAACTGTTTACTGACTACAAAGCGTGTTTACTGTACTGACTGGGCATTACCGATGGCTCACAGATGGCAGCTCTTTTTAGAAACTGTTTTGAGCTCAGTCTTTGTTCATAACATGAAATAAACAGATAATGTATGTCTATAGCTGTAGAATAGTGGCAGAATAACTGTGGAGTGATGCAGAGTGAAACCAATAGAGATAATGGTTGAATCCATGAATAGTATACTGTGTGGACCGACTGAACAAGATCAATACCCGGTAGGTGTGACAGACCTATAGGTGTCACCGTGTCACTCCTAGTGTCCTACTGTGTCATTTGTGTCATTGTAGGTACTGTTATATAAACAATCGAAACAAATTTCATAATTAAACAACTAGCAACGTTCAACTTACTTCTACGTTTCGACCACCATCGGTGGCCTTCTTCAGGAACTGAATGCAGTGACCAGTTAACATTCGTAGAACATTGCTAGTTGTGTACTTATGAAATTTGTTTCAAATAATATACTGCGTGTAACTACTAAATTGAACATAACATGGATAGACTTTTCACAAGAAAAATTGGAGATGGTATTAAATGAAAAATTCAAATTCAGAAGACATCTTAAAATATATGAACAATGTGTATGTAAATGTGTGTACGTAGAAAGTGCAAAAAAATATATAGAAACTTGTTTACTAGCACTGTTATTTGTAGAATATTCTGGCACGTACCTTTCATACCGCTGTTTCATCTTCTTGCAAGCCCAGTAGGTGCCATCTTCTATATTCTGGCATTTCAAGACGTAAGAAAATGTCCCTTCTCCTTTCTTCCCCACCACCCTGTATTCTGAAAGGAACAGTTACTATTGCAATACTTTGGGTGGATCATCAACAACTAAGAGTCCAGTGGTTGGTGATGTGTGAAACATAATGGAGTTTATAGCTCCTTGTTTGATTGATGGGATGAACATCACAGTGTATAGAGCACTTTGATTGGTTGATGGGAGGAACATCAAGCAGTAGAGAACCCAGTGGTTGGTTGATGGGTGGAACATAAAGATGTATATATATATAAGTGGTTGGTTGATGGATGGAACATCAAGCAGTATAGAACCCAGTGATTGGTTGATGGGTGGAACATAGATGTATAGATATATGTGGTTGGTTGATGGATGGAACATCAAAGAGTATAGAACCCAGTGATTGGTTGATGGATGGAACATCAAGCAGTATAGAACCCAGTGATTGGTTGATGGATGGAACATAGATGTATAGATCTCTGTGGTTGGTTGATGGATGGAACATCAAGCTGTATACAACCCAGTGGTTGGTTGATGGATGGAACATCAAGCTGTATAGAACCCAGTGGTTGGTTGATGGGTGGAACATCAAAGAGTATAGAACCCAGTGGTTGGTTGATTGGTGGAACATCAAGCAGTACAGAACCCATTGGTTGGTTGATTGGTGGAACATCAAGCAGTGTAGAACCCACTTGTTGGTTGATTGGTGGAACATCAAGCAGTACAGAACCCACTGGTTGGTTGATGGGTGGAACATCAAGCAGTACAGAACCCACTGGTTGGTTGATGGGTGGAACATCAAGCAGTACAGAACCCACTGGTTGGTTGATTGGTGGAACAACTTACTGGGAGTAAGCATCTAGAGCAAATCAGTTGGTTGATGAGTGGAACAACAAGGGGTGGTTAGAGCCTGGACTTTGGTTGATAGGTGGAACACTAATTAATGTGTATAGAACTCATTAGCTGAGTGATGGGTGGAACACCCCTTAGACTGACTGATGAGTAGGGCCATTAGAGCTTGGTGGTTAATTGGTGGGTGTGAACAACAAGGACCACAGAGCTTAGTAATTCTCTAGTTTGTATATGGATGGAAGGCCAAGGAGTACATAACTCAATGGTTGGTTGATAGGTGAAACATTAACATGTGTCTAGCTTAATTAGTTAAGGAGATACTCCATCAAGGAGTATAATAGAGCCCACTGGATGGTTGATGTGTGTTGAACAAGAAGTTGCATATACTTAAATTATATAGAGCCTTAGACCATAAGTATGTAAATAACTGCAACACAATAACTTATATTTCTTTTTTTAACTAGTATAAACTAATAAATAAATATGATGAAGATCAGTAAAATGAAGTCATGCATTAAATGGCACAAGTAAACCGTAAAGTAAAGCCCATTAAGAAAAGGCACACCTACAGATATATTATAATTAGTAAAAAAATCATGGATGTATACCGTTCTGGTTGGATATATTTTGTCTAATTATTATTGACAACAACGTATAAACATTCAACACAGAAGACAGCCAGGTACCGACGATCGAAACGACTTGAAACAACCCAATATATCGACATAAACGCAGAATTGACTCAGCGTCGACTGCCACTCCGCATGCAGTCTAACTTACTCTGCATGGCGTTGTTGACACTCATACTCCGACGTGAGACGGCATACTTCCGAGTTCACTTGGAACGCTTCCAAGTGTCCGCGTCACGCAGCTCGTTTTTCAGACACAACCAACTCACTGCGGAACTCTCAAACAAAATGATATCCCAACGTTTGCAGTGCGCACGGCACTACGTTAAAACGCACACGTTCATTCTGATAGCGTCGAATATCGCCCGACGTTAGCGCTGTGAACGTTAGCGCTGTGAACGCGATAGAACGGAGATCGTTGGCACGGACGCCGCGTGAAGAGAGAGCACAAACAGACGAGCGCCTTTCAACGACACGACGCGCTACACGACCAGACGACACTGAGCTAACAACTCGCGCCAATCACACGGCGCCGCACGCGCTCACTTCGATACCAGCGAGCAAACGTTCCGCTGCCGTAAACGCTCACCGGTGCGAACGTGGGGGGTCGACGCCTGCGGGTCAACCAGGGTCTTGGGGATTTACTGAGGTGGGGCTATGCTAATTATAATAGCACATAGGCGTGCCGTTTCCCAGTTCCCACAAGAATAGCTTTTGTTAAAACGAGGATGGGTTCCGTTAGAAATAATCAGTCAGAATAGTGATTATTAATTAATAGCTAGGCAGTTTGCTAAATTAATTGGGTATTTTGTATATGACTATCGCGGCCACGTTGAACATAATTATTATCATTGTCCGTTTTACGCATGCACAGATAACAAATTCCACGAGGATCCGGACCAATCAAGGTTTCTTGAAAACAAAAAATTATCCGAGGTGGATATTTCTTATTAAATAATCCGAAATCACCGTGACACCACAGAAATGTTTTCATTAATGTTTCATAACATGCCAATTAGGTTGATCATTAATACATGACGACCAATTTTTAGGATGTACAATGGTTATGATGCGTTTCACGTACAGCCTACAGGCCTAATAGGCATGTGCACGTATCAGATATGTTCAGTATATACGCTATACACTATTTAATAAAATATATATCATATGATACTGAACTGAATAAGTCCTAAAATTGACTCCACCTAAGAGACAGACATTATGGATTCCGCGGACAGGGAGCTATATATAGGTCTAAGAAAGAAAAGGCCGGATTTAGAGCAAAACAAATTCCTGCATTTACGACGTTCGTATACATCCGAAAAGCATTTGAACCTGGTCAACGTGGCACGGTAAGTGTTATTATTGAGGTCTAAGGTGTCCTAAACAACTATATACTAACAGCTATTTCAAACATGTACAGGAACACATATCTGTGTCACTTAAAGTACAGTCACCAGATGTAAAAAAAGTAACTTTTCGCCATCGATAGTCCTTTTGACTATGCACTCCGGCAACCTATAAGAGATTCCAAATAACAATAAGGAAAAGTAAACGTATTAAACCTGAGGTGATCAGTTATTTTGAATGTGCCGATTATCACCAGCAGTCCCTCGAAACAAGGATGACGTCTTCCATTGGTCGGCATATGTCCTGAGGTGACTCAAGAGCCCGGCACTTGATCTGCAGATCTTGTTGCAGTGTGGGCAGGAGGTGCCAGATGGAAAGGATACGTGTAGATGTTAATTGAGACATTTCCCTCTTCTTTCTCCTCTGCCATTTCTCCGCCTCGTGAAGTAGACTGTTTGTCTCAAATTTGGTCGTTGCCTGTATATGCTACGGCACCAAAGTAGACGGTCTGCAGCTCTAAGTTCCTAGGCATTAATGTCAATTAGACCTTTCTTCATATAATGTTTAGCAGTGCCTTTGAATCGTTTTCTCTGGTCACCACGTGTTCTCACACCATGTATTAGTTTTGCAAAAAGTACTTGTCGGGGAGACGGTTTTCAGACATTCTGATGCAGTGGCCAGCCCAGCGAAGTTGGTTCTTCATTACCATTGCCTCGATACTAGTTGTGTTGGCCTCCATGAGGATATTGGCATTGGTGCGGCGATTTTCCCATCGGATACAAAGTATCTTTCTGAGACAACGTTGGTGGCATTTCTCCAGGGTTTTCAGATTACATCGATAAGTAACCCACGCCTCGCTCCCGTAGAGTAGAGTAGTAATACAAACGGCTTTGTAGACCACCACTTTAGTAGCCTATCTTTCCTGAGGTTGTGATTATCGAACACTCGATTTCGCAGTTTCCTGAAGGATTTGCTGGTACAGCATATAGGGCCTACGGTGTTGAATTTCTACTTCAACGGTGGCCTTCTGGGATAAATGACCCTCTAAATACGGCAAATGACGGGATTTGCTTGTCTTGCCAGATCTTACATAAGAGTTAATACAGTTTGCTTGATAGATTCTCGCCACCAAACTTGAAGATTTCCGCAGGGATGCCGTCCGGGCCGCAAGCTTTTTGGTTTTTCATTTGTAGTGTAGCACGTTGGACCTCGTCCGGGGTTGGCAGGATATCTAGCGATGGTCTTTCCGGATGCTGCGGAATGGACAGAATGGTGTCTTCTGTCACCACAGTTTCTCGGTTCAGGAGCAGCTCGAAATGCTCTCTCCATCGTTGTTGAAAGGCAATGTCATCCTTCAGAAGTGTCCCATCCTGGGACTGGAGAGGATTATTTGAGCCTGACTAATAGATAGCCTTTGTTGCTTGGAAGAAGTTGTTCATGTCATGCTGATCAGCAAAGCCCTGAATCATATGGGCTTTCTCTTCCCACCACTTGTGTTTAATATCTCTGATCTTCTTTTGTGTCTTAGTTTTGACGCGTTACTCTATACGTTTTGCCTCTGCTGAGAAATAATGTCATGTCAAAGTGTATCTCTTGCAACCAAGAAGGTCTTGAATCTCCACATCATACTCATCAAACCAGTCCTTGGTGCTTACGTGCGATGTGGCCGATTGTCTCGGTATATGTATGCTTTGTGGATAGCGGATTTAATTGCAACCCACTGTTGGTCAACATCTGTATCTGATGTTGTATTTTTTTCTTGTTCGTTTTTTGATGTCGATACTTGGTAGCAAGGCGAATGTTCATGGATCGATCGCACCGGGCGATGATCTGTGGAAAACGTACCTGTTCCTCGCATTGCTCGTGTAATGCGGACATCTTTTTGATCACAGGCACGAACAATAACAGAGTCCAAGAGGTACCAACGTGGGTGCATCCACGTCGTCTTGTATAGGTTTTTCTGTCGGAATAGGGTGTTAGTAATTACAAGATCATGTTCTGCACACTTGCTTCACAGGAGAATACCGATTGAGTTAGCCTTTCCAGCCCCTTCCTTGCTGATGATGTTATTCCATAGCATGGAGTCCTCCAATAAGATGAGCGTGTCTTCCATAGGAAGAGCGGTTAGGACTTGATCGAGGTAGGCGTAGAAATTATCCTTGATATCCTCCTCAGCATGAAGTGTTGGAGCATAGGCGCTAATGACAGTAGCTAGTCGGTTGTTGTTTAAACCGCAGGATCAGAATGCGTTCGTTGGTCCCAGCTCTCTCACTGTCTCATTCTTGATGGCGAAGCCAACTCCATGTATTCGATGATCTGCCACTGATGTTCCTTTCCAGAAAAAAAAACTGTAACCACCACCATCTTCCCTGAGCTGCCCTTCTCGTGGAAAACGTGTTTCATTCAAGCAGCGATGTTAATGTCATATCTTGCGAGTTGTCTGGCAACGATGGCAGTCCTGCGTTCAGGACGACCTGTGTCATTCTCGTCAAAATGAAATAGCTCATTCAATTAACTATGGACTATTGCTCCATGAACCACATTTACAGTTGTGTACCCTGACCATTTATGAAAATGTGGTGTTTGTAAGGCACATCAATTATTTTAAGAAAGGTACCTAAAACACAAATGTGCTATTCACCGTTTTGCATTCGCGCCAAGCAAACAACTACGACGTGGAGTGGAGACCCCTGGCGAGTCTGTGATTACTACTGGCGTTGCTTTGACTGCATTGTATACCAGGAATGCTGTTACAATGGGGGCTCCCTTTGGCCGACGGGTTCACGTTACCCGTCCATCTCCGGCAGCAAGAAGGAACTGGAGACTGTTGACAGATAGCGCACTGAGAGAAAGGTGCAGAAGGAGGAAAGGAAGAAACCGAAGACGGAAACTGAAACAACGGCCAACCTCACCCCTGACTACAGGGATATATCAAGAGGAGAACAACTTTCTAAGCTTTACAACCGTTGTCATACACGCACGCACGCACGCACGCACGCACGCACGCACGCACGCACGCACGCACGCACCCACGCACACACACACGCTCGCACACTCGCACACTCGCACACTCGCACACTCGCACACTCGTACGCACGCACGCACGCACGCACGCACGCACGCACGCACACACACACACACACACACACACACACACACACCTGCGACTATACAGTAGTTTTTTTATACCCTTGTGTGAAATAATATAGTAAGCCCCCCTCCCACGTCCAATAGTTGATCGGCAGCTGCCAATGTCATTGTCTAAAATCAGCAACAACATTCATTAAACCTGACAATCGCTATCCATTAAAGTACAAAAGTAGCGTCATCTAGCGGAACCCTACCATTAATTTTGGGACGTGGATGACGCGCCAACTTCTAAAAAACAAGATTTGGTTGAAGACGGTTTAGGCATATTCAACCGGACTTCTGGACGTCATGGTGAACAATCGCTCACACTCCAAGTTCCACAAGGCATGGCGATTCCAACAATGATAATGATGATGATGATGTTTTAATTACATTGTTGCTGTTGCTGTTGTCGCTAATTAGGCTTATAATGAAAACATTTCTAATGAGGATAATAAATAACCATCATGGTGATTACCAGGATGATGATGAAGACAATGAAAACGTCATCTTAGTGACGCAGTTCTATGACGACGACAATGACAAATATAATTAATTAACACGTACTTAACTTTTGGGTGTTATGATTGCTGTGATATTTCTTACCGCCAACTCGTTGCTAAGGGATCGTTTAATGACGTCATCGGCGTATTGAACGGAGCACAAGCCAATCAACGCATATTATATTGTACAATTCCCGCGGTTTTAGAAGACGTTACGTTTTTCGTTATAACGTGTGGTACGACGTACTGTTGTGAAATGAATGTAGTGGACTTATTCTTTTGTGCGGGCGTGGGTTCAGACGCTAGGGAGAGGGAGGGGGAGTGGAAATAGAGGGAGTGGGAGACGGGGTAGGATGGAGGACGTGGCGGTGAAGACCGAGCCAGACAGAGAGACGGAGAGGGAAGATATAGAACCAGGTAAACAGAAAGGAAATGCTACGTATAGTTGCCACCTTTGTGGAAACAATAGGCGTCATAAAGAACCAAATGAGAACTTTCATGTTGAGTGAATCAACCATAAGGAGATCTTTTAATTGGGAGATTTTACCGATAATTTTTGTCAACGGAACAGTTATCGAAAAACATCTAAACTGAAATATACAATATACAGGCTGCACACACTCACACACACGCACGCACACACGCACGCACGCACGCACGCACACACGCACACAAACACACACACACACACACACACACACACCACGCACACGCACATGCACACACGCACGCACACGCACGCATACATATACAATATTGAAAAAGGAAACATAATTGACCAAAACATGGAAATGACACAAACCAAAGACTATGGTCCATCGCCATGCACTCGTCACTTTAATATTGATTCTGCAACATGGTATTGTTGTAAAGGTGAGTCGCCTTTCCGATTAACAAATCTAGCGATATATGCATTGTACAAGCTGGTAGCATGCAGAGGAAACGTTGATTTTTCACGCCAGTAAGGCACTCACGAATGGACTCGTAGGCATAATCGGGAGAAGTTTAGGTCTATTTTTAATTAAGATATTTTCTAGACTGTTGACATTCTTAATCTGAACTTTTGTAGTGCAAATTTAAACCCCTACATTCTTGACATCGCCCGCCAAATCGAATTAAGCAATGTGACCTCATGGATAAAACAGTCTAGTGACAGAAATATGTACGTCATTTAATTTCGGCAATAATTGTTTATCCTGTACTGCAGGCCCTATGCTTATATGTTCAATGATAACGCAAGGCTGTTGAGGGGGCGACAAATGGTGTCGCCTCTCTGCGGAAACTGAGTAATCAATATTGCTATAAACGCATATTAAGTTCATATTAAGTCGCTAGGTGACACTACTTTCTCCCCGGAAATTATTAGATCGCGCGTGCGTGATCGAACCGACACGTCAAAAGCATAAACATGGCGGACGAGCAGAGAGAACTGTCAGGTGCGGTTGACGCGATGAAATTAAACGGAGAACAGACATGTAATGGTGACCACCAAGACACAGACACTTATGAGACAACATGGGGCTTTCCACGGCATGAACTGTACAAGTTAGCATTACAGTTTTACAAAGGTACGCATCGTAGTTTTACCTGTCAGATGAATTGCGCCGAGGCTAACGCTGATGCCGAAGAGCTGACTGGATATGTACCTGGCTGCGTCGCGGGGACTGGGTCTCTCGCTTCAGTCGCTTGTCTTACATCCTCTTTCTGTTCGTTCTTTGTTTTGCGTCGCTGACACTACGGGGGCTCATTCTAACTAACCGGTTCATGTTTCATAAATGAATAACTTGCGTGTAATGTGTCTAGACGATCCGTCTAGACGGATTCTGTGATTTCTGGCCCATACATGCAAATCATGAATATACATACTTATAATTCACATGTCATACTAAACATACTTTTTACACAGTCATTCTCTCATGTGACACAACCACAAAGGCATAACCATAAAGCTATCATTACTATGCAACTAAGACAGTCTGGTTCAGCTGATTACACATTATTAATTATTATTAAGTCATTGCTATTGGTCCGGACCTGGACATACGTTAAAGTAGCTATAGCTCCAGCTCTTCATCTGAGCATGTGCAGTGGGAACCAACCGGTACAACAGTGCCTCCTGCTGGACAGTGACTCTAACTGTCGGATGAACCTACTATAGTCTATATAGTGTTTGGCATACACATTTTTATATGTAATTGTTTTAATGCTGATATTATAAGTTATTTGAGGATATGTGCCTTTGACTCGCTTAGGCGCCCTGCTGAGCACATTGTCCAATGTTCGCGTTTCTGTCTTGTCAGTTGAACATTGTTGTTCCATTTGTTACTTCATGTGCACATACAAACTTCTAAAGAAAAAAGTACTAAGCGCATCACTGATAGCGACTTTCCGTAACATGTTCATTACATGTATCATCAACCTATTGAAATGAAGATGGCT
>OZ024856.1:6652312-6754812 GCA_964017155.1 Oasisia sp. SBJ-2009 | reverse complement strand
GAAATCAAAGATTGATAACTTGCAAGAACATAACCCATCATCAAAATGTAGTAAATATAATTGGGATGAAGTGTATAAGTAAACTAATTAACTTCTGTCGGCTTTGTGGCAATAGCAAGATACATCAAATCCGCTGCAAATTTCAAAATGTGGCTAGAAATGAATTAAGCCAAGCGTAAGCTGCTCTGCTTACGACAGTACACAAAGCCTTTTCAGTTATGAATAACCAAACAATTACGTTGCCTTATTTATTTATGTTGCCTTATTTATTTATTAGTATAGGCAACAGGCATCCCACGGTTCCACCAAACTTAATTTTACCTAGTTTGAAATGTGTAACAAGAGAATTAGTTTCCCACTAGAATAATACTTATACATGTATTCCTGATAGTTTGTACAGTTATATCTAGTTTACACTGAATCAGTACAAATAATTCAACGTACAACTTAAAGGACAAACAAAGTTAACTTTTACGTGGCATACACCTAATAGAGTTAATATAAAGTAACAATTTCCACATATACTCAATTTTTTAACGCCAGCGGTTTACCAGAAAAATATTTTTTAACACCCAGCTATCCAAATTCTATGCGCTACCCCATCTTAGACGAAGAATGACGTCACGACGGTGATCGAGGCGCTCTCCTCGTAGATTCCCTGCATAGGGTTTGGCTGTTGTCATGAAATGGCTGCAACTCGGCAACGCGCGTAACATGCTGATGACGGTAAATATAAAGTTGTCTATTATTGTTATCGCTGAAACCATCCCATCAACTGATGATACATGTCTACATCAAAGCATTTCTCCTCAAAATGGACCGAGCAAAGTGACAAACAGTACGCCCGCAAATCACCAACGTGAATCCATTGCTTCAATACTACCGGTTGTTTCAACTATTATTGCAACCGTATGCCGAACACGAAGGCATAATTACTCAAGTTTACCATAGATTTAACCACAGATTTAGATATACGTCTATAAGCAGCTGCTAGATGTCACGCCAACTGAACGAACTGTCGAAGACTCGAAGTTGTTGACCCTTAACGACGTCGCCGGAAGCTGACCGAGATATAGAATGCCGCGCGCTGAATGGCCAAGCCAAATTAACCCTTCACCTATGGCGACGTCTAGACCATCGTGGATTTCGTTAGAATTTTAGACTTTAAAGTCACATTCTGAGTAAACCGCTGGCGTTAAAAAATTGAGTATATGTGGAAATTGTTACTTTGTATAAACTCTATTAGGTGTATGACACGAAGCCGTAGCCTTTTTTTGTCCTTTAAGCAGTAAATGAGATAGTGTTATTGGCCAACGTACAGACTGCATGGCGCAGATAAACATGATTGATGTTTGTGAATAATGTGTTTATTTTTGTTTACAGAGAAAAATGGCAAAGCACTGCACATTTCTTACAAGGACAAAGTGAAGCTGGTTGCCTACACAAAGCAAGTGAGCCATGGCAAGTACAGATCAGACGTCATTCCTGAAGTTGGCCTCCTAGACGTCGTTGGCAATGACCGAAGGTACAGTAATAGGAAGTCTCATTTCAATTCATGTAGTTCGCTATTGTTTGCTAAATAATAGCATAGTGCCATATAGACATACGTGGTCATTATGGTGGCAAGTCGGTCAAATTTAATAAACATGTAGGGCTGAGTAATAGTGTAGTGTGCTAAATTGACAAAAATAGAAACTGCCACTTTGCGACCAGTTTGAACTTTTATTTTGCAGCTCTGCATTGCAGTGATATTTACGGTTGGCACATGTGGCAATGTACCACACTTTTGGAAGTAATTTTTTGATTGCCCCAAATCTACACAAGTTGTATCATTGGTAGGAGTATAAATTTGCACCATTGCAAAATACGACCTATGAGACCGCGTGTAAACTGTGTCTTGAAGACATGTCAGCAGTACATTAGTAATGCAGATGGTTTGCAACAAATATGTGGGTCAGTGTGTACACATGTAACATTGTTAACTGCAGATAGCGGCAAATCAAATGAAGTGTCCAGTTGTCAACACTTAAACTCATTAAAGCTGGCCTGGTTTATCATTGGCAGACGGAACACAAAGTCAGTAAATATAAAAATATGACAAAATAAAAAATATGTAAATGCATGTTCACACACAGGCCTACGAGTGCACGCACATATATGTGCACACAAGCATGTGCACTATTTGCACAAACTTTTATTATTTAAATGTTCTGTGGCTTGCATTTTGAAAATGTTAAAAATAATTTGTATGCTTTTATTATTTTGCTGCTAGAACTGCCCCGAGTGAGTGGTAAGTGTGAGTTGTGCTGCATGGGCCTGTCTCTTTAAGTGCTTGGCGTCTGTACATTTAACCGAAATGTTTCTGGTTTCATCCATTCAGCATTTCAGTTTTATTTCCTGGTATCTGCCATATCAATGTTCCTAATTCCTCATTTTGCCAGCTGCTAAAAACATTGTTGTGAACTTGTCTCTTGGTAAGTTGCGTGAGGCATGATAGCATGGTGATTGGTGACTGGAACAAAGGAATCTCATTTGAGATATTTTGGGGTCAAATCCACTCGTCACCAGTTCCTTCCTGTGAAGTACTTATCTGTTGGTAGTCTTTTTGTTGTTTTTAAATTTCTCATTCTCCCATATTTCAAGGCCTATGGATGTGTGCTTGGTCAGTTGTCTCCTGTTGTCACATATTTCACTGTAGAGTCAGGGTATATGTTGCCATCAAAGTTAAAGGATACTCCAGTCACTCAGTCAGTGAAAGGTTCACAGTATTTACTGACACATGTATAATGTATAGGTTGTGCATAATTATTATGCACAAATATCATTAACAAACAATTAATTATAGTATAATTGTACCAAAAAACATGCTATCTTGGATTCAGGGCGCTGCCATCTTGAGGCACAGAACCAGTGACGTAAACTGATTACGTCACTGGCACATGCATGTTTGGACATCCTATGTCTGTCCAAGAGTATTCTATTAGATGAATCCAGTATGTCGTGGTTTGCTTACATTACTAACTCACTATCACAATTTTTGCACGAGGCCTTTGCCAAGCTTAGCCATTTCCAATAATGCACCAGTGACGTAAACGATTTGGTTTACATCAAGATGGCAGCGCTCTGAATCCATAATAGGATGTGTTTTGGTACAATTATACTATAATTAATTGTTTATTAACAATCTTTGTGCACAGTTACTATGCACAACCAATATGTTATACATATGCACGTTAATAGTCTGAATTTCTCACTGGAGTATCTCTTTAGCAACATCATTACACATGTATACTTTAGTCGCCATAAGTTGTCGCTAGTGTTGTTCTGCGGTGTGTAGACGTGACAGGTGTGTTGTCCCGTGGTGACGTGTGTGGTGTGTTGCAGGCAGGCGTGGCTGGCCCTGGGAGACCTGTCCAAGGAGGCGGCCATGGCGGGCTTCATTGAACACATCGACCAGTTCTGTCCCATGTTCAAGGCCTACATCGAGGCTCACAGGGCTGAGAAGGAGGAGCAGGAGAGACGCAGGTGGGTGTAGCTTCAGGACAGACCTGTAGGAACATGGGCACTAAGGCAGGAGTATATAGGGGTATGGGACTGGTAGGGACTAGGGACATAGGGATGCAGGTAGAAACACAGGGACATGTATGAGGTATGAAGTATGAACATTGTCAGGTAGGTGTAGTGCATAATGTAGACTTTAGTGTTGAGACCAGGGTTCGCACAGGGCGCCGAAAGTCTCGAATGTTCTTGAATTTGATTTTTTCATTCGAGTACCCTCGAATGTTCTTGAATTTGATTGGATGTTCTTGAATGTTCTTGAATCTGATTTTCACGAATTTTCATGCACATAACTAACAATTTGTATGAGGGGATAATATTTATTGGCATTGTATCAAATAATCATTACTAATGTATGAAAAAAATCGGCGAATTGTGTCAAACAAAATGGCGGAAAGCCGGGAGTTGGGAGTTGATGAATTAGTGGTAGTTTGATTCAGTAGATGGCGCCACCTGATATAGGCTAATGCTACACCGTTTTCTATTGGTTCGTTCAAGAGCGAATGACCAATTAGGGCCGTGTTTGCTTTTTATTTTCTACGCGACGCCATTTGCATTTTACGATTTTTAGTTCGCGCGCATGTTGGAAGTTACTTGGAAGTTGGAACGTTTTAAATCATGCCTCGCCAACATGGAAATTGCAAGTTTTGGGATTAGTGGCTGGTTGATACCAAATTTAAAGATTTGATAGTTAAAGATCGCGCTGATGACAAGGTTGCAGTATGCAATGTTTGCAAGAAACGAACAAGACGAACATGGGCACTTATGCAGAATTCGGACCCACCTCAGTTTTGCCATTTTAACTGTATGTTTGCCAACATTTGATTTTGTTAATTCATTCATTTAACATCATCTTGCGCATATTTATGTTTTTAAATAGCGCGTCTTAGCAGACTTTCGCGGTCGAAAAGACAGCGCGGCCGGCATAAACAAACTGTTTATCGCTCATTCTATGTGCACGGCGTCATGACACATGCACCACTGCACTTGCGACTGGCACAAATTGGAGCGCTATTTGGGTGCAATATTTATGAAACATACAATATTTATGAAACATACAATATGCCTGGGAATCCTGATTGATTATGTTTAGGGTGAGAGTTATCCAACATAGGCAAATATACAGTTATAATGACAAGTGGTGCAGAAGGAACTCGAGAATAAACTTATCACACTGAAGGGAGTGTGAAGTGTCTGTTGGGACTTGGAAGTCACACAGTGCGACCAGTAATTCTGTGGACAGCACCCGTTATTTTTCTGTCTTCTTTCAATAAACTGCTGTTTGTACCTGACATGTTTGAATTTTTTATTGTATATAAAATGTTCTTGAAAATGTTCTTGAAAAAGTCCTATTTCCCCCCGCAAATGTTCTTGAATGTTCTTGAATTTGATTACACACTTTCTGTATGAACCCTGGTTGAAACATTACTGTTAAGGCCATAGTGTTGTGACATTCCTGTTGAGGCCATAGTGTTGAGGCCATAGCGTTGTAACATTACTGTTGGGGCCATAGTGTTGAGGCCGTAGTGTTGAGACATTACTGTTGAGGCCGTAGTGTTGAGACATTACTGTTGAGGCCATAGTGTTGAGACATTACTGTTGAGGCCATAATGTTGAGAGGTTACTGTTGAGGCCATAGTGTTGAGACATTACTGTTGAGGCCATAGTGTTGAGACATTACTGTTGAGGCCGTAGTGTTGAGACATTACTGTTGAGGCCATAGTGTTGAGACATTACTGTTGAGGCCATAGTGTTGAGACATTACTGTTGAGGCCATAGTGTTGATACGTTACTGTTGAGGCCGTAGTGTTGATACGTTACTGTTGAGGACGTAGTGTTGAGACGTTACTGTTGAGGCCATAGTGTTGAGACATTACTGTTGAGGCCATAGTGTTGAGACATTACTGTTGAGGCCATAGTGTTGAGACATTACTGTTGAGGCCATAGTGTTGATACGTTACTGTTGAGGCCGTAGTGTTGATACGTTACTGTTGAGGTCGTAGTGTTGAAACATTAGTGTTGAGGCCGCAGTGTTCAGGTCATAGTTTTCAGGCCTTAGCGTTGAGACATTAGTGTTGAGGCCATAGTGTTGAGGCCGTAGTCTTGAGACTGAAGTGTGTTGTTCCAGGCGGGAGGAGGAGGAGGAGCGGAAGAGGGAGGAGGAGAGGAGGGAGCTGTGTCGACTCGAGGAGGAAATGAAGCAGCAGCAGGAAATGGAGAGACAGAAGCAGGCACAGCAAGAGTAAGTGTCACCTCCACTAGGCACAGCAAGAGTAAGTGTCACCTCCAATAGGCACAGCAAGAGTAAGTGTCACCTCCACTAGGCACAGCAAGAGTAAGTGTCACCTCCACTAGGCACAGCAAGAGTAAGTGTCACCTCCACTAGGCGCAGCAAGAGTAAGTGTCACCTCCAATAGGCACAGCAAGAGTAAGTGTCACTTCCACTAGGCACAGCAAGAGTAAGTGTCACCTCCACTAGGCGCAGCAAGAGTAAGTGTCACCTCCACTAGGCACAGCAAGAGTAAGTGTCACCTCCACTAGGCGCAGCAAGAGTAAGTGTCACCTCCACTAGGCACAGCAATAGTAAGTGTCACCTCCACTAGGCACAGCAAGAGTAAGTGTCACCTCCACTAGGCACAACAAGAGTAAGTGTCACCTCCAATACGCACATCAAGAGTAAGTGTCACCTACACTAGGCACAGCAAGAGTATGTGTCACCTCCACTAGGCACAACAAGAGTAAGTGTCACCTCCAATAGGCACATCAAGAGTAAGTGTCACCTCCAATAGGCACAGCAAGAGTAAGTGTCACCTCCACTAGGCACAACAAGAGTACGTGTCACCTCCAATAGGCACATCAAGAGTAAGTGTCACCTACACTAGGCACAGCAAGAGTAAGTGTCACCTCCACTAGGCACAGCAATAGTAAGTGTCACCTCCACTAGGCACATCAATAGTAAGTGTCACCTACACTAGGCACAGCTAGAGTAAGTGTCACCTCCACTAGGCACAGCAAGAGTAAGTGTCACCACCACTAGGCAGAGCAAGAGTAAGTGTCACCTCCACCAGGCAGAGCAAGAGTAAATGTCATCTCTTCTTATTACAACACGCGTGTCACTTCAGCCTTTACAACAGGACGGGATTAAGTGTCAGTAAGACCACTAACACATTAGTAAGTGTCCATCAGTTAAATTAGTTACTGTTATCTTAGTCATTTGCTGATCATTACAAAATTGTCTTTCATATGGATCACAATCTTTAAAATAAAATGTACTAGTTAATGTACACATTGGTCTGTTTGGGTGGGTGGCAATATTTTTAACAATATAGGGATTCTTGATCAAGTTTACCTGGTAATAGTATTTGACAATTCATACCTGAACAAGCAAATGTACGTGGTCTAGTAATGTGATTTAATTTCGTAAATTAAATACGTTATAATCTGTGCTGCAGACAACAGATCCGGGCAGCCTTGAACCAGCAGACATCCGTTCAGTTCCGACAGTACGCCCTCCAGCAGTACCCCGGCAGTCCTGAACAGGTTCGTTCTTGCATCCTCACACAGTGACAGTGAACCTCACTACAATGGCCATCAGTGTAAAGAACAGTCACTTAACCAACAGGAACAATACTGAAATCCAAACCTGCATTACTATGATTGCAGTGGTGTAAGAGATGCTCCAATCAGTGTAGTTTAAAGATGTTAATGTAGTGTAAGACATATTGCTATTAGTGAAGCTATAATAAACATTGCATAAACATTTCTACTATAATAGACATTGCTATGGGTGTAGCTATAAGATACATTATTGTCAGTGGAGGTATAAGAAACATTGCTATCAATGTAGCTGTAATATACATTGCTATTGACGTAGGTATAAGACACATTGCCCTCGATGTAGTTATAAGACATGCTGCTATCAGTATAGCTATGGCTTTTAACATTGTAGGTATAAGATATCAAATCAGTCAATAACATTTATATATCCAAGCAACAACCGTTTAGAAAAGTAAAGTTGTGTTGCGTGAGGGTCACATTTAACAAGATTTAACAAGATTGCCACCTAAAATATCAATTCTAGATGACAGGTGGACAAGGAAGCCCTTTGGCTTATCGAAAGTCCAACCTATCTATCTAAATGTACCCTGCCCTTCTTAGGTATATGTGGATTTTATTTTTAAACATATTAACTCTACTAGCACCTACATAATCAGCTGATAATCTGTTCCATTCATTTACTGTTCTTTGTGAAAATGAGAATTTTCTAATATCTAGACTACACTGCTTCTTTGCTAACGTAATTCCATGTCCTCTAGTCCTTCTCTCTTCCTTAACCGAGAAAAAAATATTTATGTCAATATTTTCATACCCATTCAATATTATAAACACTTCTATCTGATCTTCTCTCAGTCTCCTGGTTTCTAGTGTTGTTAATCTACATTCTGTTAGATGCATTTCATAACTAATATTCCTGAGTTTTTGTATCATTTTGGTTGCTCTCCTTTGTACATGACACATTATAGGCTGCCTTCCTGTGACCCCATAAACATATACTTTGATATATTTATAACTATGTATATACAATGATATGCTACCACCAGTGTAGCTACAAGACACATCACCCTCAGTGTACTGTCCATGGTGTATCACCCTCAGTGTACTGTCCATGGTGTATCACCCTCAGTGTACTGTCCATGGTGTATCACCCTCAGTGTACTGTCCATGGTGTATCACCCTCAGTGTACTGTCCATGGTGTATCACCCTCCGTGTACTGTCCATGGTGTTTGCAGCAAGAGGTCCTCATCAGCCAGCTCCAGGAGCAGCACTTCCAGCAGTACATGCAGCAGGTGTACCAGCAGCAGCTGCTGCACCAACAGCAGCAGCGCACACAGCTGCAGTCGCTGGGTAGCGGCGGCGCACCAGCTATGGCGCCGTCCACCGCCAGCATCCAGTCAGACACCGCGCTCCAACAGAACGGTGACGTCAGCAACACGACAGACGATGACGATGACACCGCCAACAACCAAAGTTAGTGACACTTTGTTACTTGGGATTAACCAGCTCCTATTTGTAGGTTGTGGGAAGGTATAATATATCTATATAATGTTATATTATAACTATGCATAAGACCTCTTTAAATGCATAATTAAAGATGTATGACTTAAAAAAACGATCCAGACATGTATTTATATTATTAATCCCTCGGGTGAAAACGAAAGCCGGGACCCGAGCTTTCTCGGTTGCCGCACCAACGTTGTGGAATTCGCTTCCGGCCAGTGTTAAATCGCAAGGTAATGTAGTTTCATTTCGCCGACATCTAAAAACCTATCTCTAATGCTGCCTATCCTCCTTAGCCTCCTAGCTTTTCCATCCATCCGTTGACGACTCACGCATTGCTTTCGATTATGAGATTGATTAATCCCCTGGTTTTGTCGCGCCACTGAGCTTGATTTTCGAGGATATTGGCGCAAAAGAAGTTACTATTATTATTATTATAATCAAAACATGAAAAAAATCAGTGAAATAAATGTTTTGTTTGTCATGTACGCTGTGCCTGAGAGACTGATGACTATGACTTGGGCGTGGTGTGCCATACAACACCACTATTCAAAGCTACAATTTTTGTTGTTGCGTTCATCAACCTTTGTTGCATTTTACTAATTTATTAATGTTTAACATAATTTTAGTGCTTCCCAGGTTATGCAGTGTGATATTGACACAAAGCCAGCAGCCTTTGTTATTATGCAGTTGATAAATGTAATAATTGTATGGTATTCCATATCATTGAAAAGGATAATATTGTATTTTTTTCCTTAAATAAACAGGTTAATTTATGAAACTTTATTTCTACAAGTTATTTTAGAATCAGTTATTTGTAATTTTATCAGAAAACACTGGTGCCAGAAGGAATGTGTACAAGTTGTAAAATATATCACATAGTGGTTTGAAATGGAAGCATTTCTGTGACGTCTGGTGTCAGTTGTAACAGGCTGGAACAATTCAAACAGTAAGGTACATTTTGGAATTAGAGCATGTTGATAAAGAAACACTTCAGTTTTGCAACATTAGTCTTCCTAGCACTGTTTTGAATGGTTGACTTGACCCGTCAAACAATTCAAGTTTTGAGGCAGACAATGTCAAATTTTTCTGCTGTCAATGTTATAAATTATGCACAGTTAAATTGAAAAAAAAACACTGGAAGCACTTTTAAATGATAATAATTCCTACCTGCATTATTCAAAGTGACAGTAATTTTTTTATTATTACTACAAAACTGTACCAGTGTATTTTGTGTTTTCCTCAGTTTTGTGAAATGTACCTTAGAGTTTGAAACACTTGCAGCTTGTCACATTTGACTGATGTCTCTTGTCTTGTGAGCGACAATCACATGTGACGAGGACATCACTGACATGACGTGGTTCGTGTAGTTGCCATGTTTGTGTGGTCGTCACAGAGGCCAGTGTCGTCATGTCACTGGTGTGTGGGTAGCCTGTGTATGCGTGTGTCCAGGTGACCTAGTGCCCACCCTGCCTCCGCTGATGCCAGCCTCTATGTGGACTGGCAAAGACATCCGCCAGTTCAAGGACAACTTGCGTAAGAACCCTAATAACATCATCCGAATTAGTTCCCTCGCCACAGCCACGGTGAGTCGAAGCGCGGCGGCGGCGTCGCATAGTCTGTTGTCAAGTGATGTGACGTAAACGTGTCACAGTCACGCGGTGGTGACAGGTGTGGTGGTTGTTGCTATGGTCGTTGGGCAGCAGTGACGAGATGGATGTGTTTTATTGCTGCTCAGCTTATTGTAAGACATACGGGAGATGGACTAGATACACTGGGGGGCATAGAAGGGGCGAGAAGAGGGTAGTTGTGGAATGGGGTGAGTAGAGGGAGGTGAGAAGAGATGAGCAGAGGAAGAGATTTGGGGAAAGGGTATGTGCATAGGGATGGAGGTGGGAAGAGAGGGGTTGAGCAGAGGGGAGGGGGATGAAGGCAGGGAGGAGCTGAATGAGCAGTAAAGCATTGACATCCCGACGCTGTTGCCCCTGGTTGTGACTCGATGTCTTTCTGTCTCCCCGTCTCCCTCCCCCGCATCATTTATTTTGTTTGGTATGCGTTGTAATACCTTCGATCCTCGCAGCAGGCAGTGTTCTTCCCAATACCAGTGTTAATGCAGCTCGGTTGCTTCCAACACTGGTGTTAACACTTCTTTCCAACACGTGTTCATACCAGGCAGAATGGCAGTATAGCAGGTAGTGTTGCGACTGGCACCAGTGTTGACACTAAGCGGAATGACAGCAGTGTTGTGTCTGGCTGCAGTGTTAACACAGCAGCTTTCAATGTGCGGTCGCTGTTGTCTTTTGTAGATGAGCTGCCCCCCGTGGCCGCAGCCTCCATGTGGACACGCAAAGATATTACACACTTCAAGGACTCATTACGAAAAGACCCAGACTCAATAATAAAAGTGGGCTCAGGAGAAACTGTGACAGTGAGTAACTGGCCCTTGTCAGACAGACCCAACAACACTGGCTGAATCATTGTGGCACTCCGAGTAACCTTTGCTTCCCACAGTGTGATGTAGATCCTTAGAACATTCAGAGTAACCACTGCTTCCAACTCTAGTGTGCCATAGGTCCTTAGGACATGCCGAATAAATGTTGCTCCCAGCCTCAACATGACAAGGTTCTTAGAGCATTCAGAGTAACCACTGCTTCCACCTCTAGTGTGGTCCTTAGGACATTTAGCCTTCAACTCCAATGTGTGTAGATCCCTAAGGACAATCAGGATAACCATTGTCTCCAAATCTAGTATGACGTAGATCTTTATGACATTCAGAGAAACCACTGCTTCCAACTCTAGCTTGGCATACAAGTACTAAATTACTCAGAATAGCCATTCTTTCTAGCTTCGTGTGATATAGAACATTTAGAGTAACTCTTGCTTCCAACTCTAGTGTTATCAACTAGGTTAGATATTTTGTTTCATGCTTTTGGTAGATTTTTTATTACTGACTAAAAAGACTTCTTACAATATAACAGAAATGCTGTCACACTGAAGAAAAACTGGGTTTATGTACAAATTCTGTAGCATTCTCAATTACATCTTCTCAGCCAGTCTTGGTGATGACAGTTAGAATAACTGCTGGTTCAGACACCCAACACTATCACGTAAATGGTTGAGCTGACTACTCTCAGTAGCTGTACAAAGTTGAAGGTCTTCCTGTCAAGTTCCTGATCATCAGCTGTACAAAGTTGAAGAAAGTCTTGCTGACTATCAGCTGTACAAAATTGAAAAAGATTTTGCTGACCATCAGCTGTACAAAATTGAACAAGATCTTGCTGACTATCAGCTGTACAAAATTGAACAAGATCTTGCTGACCATCAGCGGTACAAAGTTGAAAAAGATATTGCTGACCTCCTTCAGCTGTATAAAGTTGAAGAAGGTCTTGGTGATCATCAGCTGTACATAGTTGAAAAAGATCTTGCTGACCATCAACTGTACAAAGTTGAAGAAGATATTGCTGACCATCAGTTGAACAAACTTGAAGAAGCTCTTGCTGACCATAGGCTGTACAAACTTGAAGAAGATCTTGCTGACCATCAGCTGCACAAACTTGAAGAAGCTCTTGCTGACCATAGGCTGTACAAACTTGAAGAAGATCTTGCTGACCATCGGCTGTACAAAGTTGAAGACGATCTTGCTGACCATCGGCTGTACAAAGTTGAAGAAAATCTTGCTGACCATCAGCTGTACAAAGTTAAAGAAGATATTGCTGACCATCAGCTGTACAAAGTTGAACAAGATCTTGCTGACCATCAGCTGTACAAAGTTGAAGAAGATATTGCTGACCATCAGCTGTACAAAGTTGAACAAGATCTTGCTGACCATCAGCTGTACAAAGTTGAACAAGATCTTGCTGATCATCAGCTGTACAAAGTTGAACAAGATCTTGCTGACCATCAGCTGTACAAAGTTGAAGAAGATCTAGCTGATCATCAGCTGTACAAAGTTGAAGAAGATCTTGTTGACCATCATCTTTACAAAGTTGAAGGTTCTACTGACTGCCAGCTGTATAAAGTTGACCATCGTGCTGACAACTGACTGGTCAACTCAGGTGTAGAACACTGGTCCAGATGTTGTGGCTTCTACAGTGCCACAGTTTTGTTGACCTTTTGTGTATTTTTTTCTTTTTTTCTTGTATTTATTTTTATGGAACGTCTTGTGTTTTCCCAGTCTGCTTGTAGTTGCTTAGCTGTGGATGGAGCATGTTATGAAGTAGTCATGTTTCTAGTCGTATGTACTGCTTTGTGTAGATAGCTGTGAGCTTGAAGCATGCATGGCTTTCCTCCCAGTTTTAACAAACCTTTAACATGCTTGGGTTTCCAGATGTATTGTGATGATTGTACAATGGTCGCTGTGGTGGTAGTTCTAGCTTGTCTCAGTGAATGTGAACTTATAACATGACATGTGTAACATTTGTATCAACTGTAATGTTTGTGGTAATATATGCAATACCTGTGACATCATGCATGATGGTGATATGCGCATAAGATAATTTGTCATTAGTTACATAACACTGTTGCCCTGCATGATGGTCTCATAAGTGTGCACAGTTTGGTATTTAGTATACCCAGTAGGTTCAAGCCCCCCCCCTCTCCGGACCCCCACTGATATACCAGGAGATACATACAATTGGAACTTGCCATTTTAGCAATCTAAGGTTGCTATTAATGTAGTTTCTGTGAACATAATTATTTCACTTACAGTATGGTGCCACTGTAGCAATGATTTTTTCGTGTGCTACATGGAGTCAACCAACTGTCCCCAGGGCATATCTAACACACATTGTGACTGTGTGAACTTATGCAAACACCCTATGATTCATACATTGCTGTGTTTGTCAGAATGCGTTGATTGTAGTTTGTGACATTTGTGTTGTGTCAACTGCTCTGTCACGCTGTGCCGTGTCTGTGCCAGGTGCGGGTGCCGACACATGAGGACGGCACGTGTCTCTTCTGGGAGTTCGCCTCTGATAGCTACGACCTTGGCTTTGGGGTCTACTTTGAGTGGACAATAGCTCCAACCAACCAAGTCAGTGTCCACGTCAGTGAGTCGAGTGACGAGGAGGAGCTGGAGGAGGAGGAAGGTGGGTACGGGTGGGTGGGTACTGGGGGAGTGGATACATTTAAGAACTTGTCCAGTACATTTGACAGTCCTATGTGTTCAATAGTGAAGCTATAGATGTTCTATTCTATGATCATTTGGTTGATCCTAGGACAAATTCAGCTTGACTGTCCAAGTGGCAACTAGGGGTAACTCTGGTAATTTGCATAAATCCAAAATGGCCACTGGTCAGATCTTAACATATTATGTGTGTTGAGAGATCTGTTCCTGTATTTCTGTGAAATGTTTACACAATTGTTTTCTCGCCCAACCTCATTTTTTCAGCCCATATGTGTTGTTGCTTTCAAATGTTTATTTTTGGGCCACCCTAAGGGGGAGTGGGTTCAGGGGTGTGGGTACAGGGGTATGGATACTGGGTGTTGGTACAGGGGGAGTGGGAATAAGGGGGGGAGGAAATAGGTGGGCTTAAAAACTGCTTATGTGGGGAGTGGGTGTGGGATGGAGGATGTGAGTACAAGCAGAGAGAAGTAGCAGTGGCAGGAAATATTAATCTAGGAAAAAAATAAAATCTAAGTTTAGGAAGGAATGCGTGTCTATAAAATTATGGATTAGCTAACTTCAACGTCCATGTCAACATGGGAGATGAAGTCAGCTAATCCACTGTCATGTGTGATATGTGTGAGTCAGTGTGACAGTAACAGTGTCATGTGTGACAGTAACAGTGTCATGTGTGACAGTAACAGTGTCGTGTGTGACAGTAACAGTGTCATGTGTGACAGTAACAGTGTCATGTGTGACAGTAACAGTGTCATGTGTGACAGTGTCCTAATGTCGTTCTGCAGGGGTGGCCGCAGCCAAAGGGGATGTGGAGAAGGGCAGCGGCAAGGAGGCGAAACAGCCGCCGACAGATGAGATCATTCCCGTCTACAGACGAGACTGCCACGAGGAGGTGTACTGCGGCAGTCACATGTACCCCGGCCAGGGCGTCTACCTCCTCAAGTTTGACAATTCCTACTCGCTGTGGCGCTCAAAGACACTATACTACAGAGTGTACTACACACGATGAGTGTCACCAGCGTGTGTCTGTGTGGGTCATCAGCACCACCAATGTCACGCTGCCTCGCCTCAAGCGCATATATATAGGCATTGCCAACGACGGGGGAGGAAAATGTTATCGGGGAACCTGGGTGAAGCTGGTTGAGTGTGAGATGTGTCTACTTAGGGCGGGCCAGTTGTGTGCAGGCATCCACAGCCATTCTCGTGTTCAGATATATTGGCAGGTGAGGCCGGCCCAAGATAGGTACACTAATGTATTATTAATATAGATATTAGTATATCTACATTAAAGGATATGTCCAAGGAGACAGACTGGTCTGCCAGCTGGTGATGTGAAGTTGTGTCTTTAAAATAACTTGTCTTATCGTCATCAAATTTATGGTGTCATATTTGTACTGAACAATGGTTACTCCATGCGATATGCTTGACTGTAACGATGGAAACCAGATAATCTTAGAAATACTGAAAGGTGTGGTTTTGCCTGAAAGTTCTCATGAAAAATTTTCTTTAAACATTTTGTTTTTATACAAACAAAATATCAGTTCGTGCGAATATGATGTTTTGTTGAGAAACTGGTGGTCATATTTTAAAGGAAATGTTACTAATTGTTAAGCCAAACTGCTTCAAATGACACTGAGAGATATTGATTGTTAGAATAAATATAACGCCATGATTTGTCTACATTTCACGTGTTACACACATATATATGTGGTGAAAAGAAGTTGAGTAGTTTTTAAGACGTGACAAAAGTTAATGTGACCTGTTCATGGCACCTTTCATCCCTTGAATGTGTAAAGTAGGTACCTGTAATTACTACCAAATAGTTGTTATTTATTAACATAATGCCATGTACATGGTATGGAAAAGTGTGTCAATATTGTGAGATAAATACCACGACCATGGATGTCAAAGTGTCATTGTCATGAGTGTAATAATTATCATGTCCATGGTGTGGCTAAGTGTCTCGTTGTTATAACACTACGTCCATGGCGTGGCTAAATATCATTGTCTATATCACGTGTATGGTGTGGCTACGTGTGTCGTTGTGACTGCCTCCTGGTGTATGGCCAAGTTTATTTACACATTCAGTGGTTTCTTGTTGCGTATCGTGCATGTAACGGTCAAGTACCAGACACGGTGTAGCATCGTGCTTATCGTATGCCAAAGTAAAGTGTTCGCCTTATTCCACATACTGACATAATAAGTGTTACCCTCTTTGTAATCAACGTTATGTTGTATTGTAATTTCCTCTCTCTGCCAAAGTGAAGCCACAGCAACATCACAAGACCAAACATCTCTTACATGAGCAGTCTGCAAGTGTTTTGACTACATATGATCCACTGAATCACATGCCAGTAACATCTGTCCTCTATGGAACTTACTCATCATGAAGACACTTAGCAGGCATTTTTTGTAGACTATCGTGGTGCCATCTGGTGTAAGACAAGTGAAGAAATGCTGACATCTAGTGGAGTTTTGAGAAGCTAGATTGTCTGCATATCATGCTATTTTTTACACTATCAGAAATGTTAAATGAAACTGCATTGAATAGGTCGAATGGATGTTTCTCTTGCGAACATGCAAAGTGGCTGTCTGCTTGGATGGTTTTAATAGATGTACATTAGCAATCATGCATGCTTGCAGGCATCGTGTGTGGAAGCCAATTCTGTCGTCGTGCTAATTAAATGTAATGTAATAAACACAAACTATCGCCTTACATCGTACATTCATACGAGACGCAGCAGCCAGGGTGTGTCGCTGTTGTTTAGAGAGAAGACATGTATTTAAACAGTTTGAGTTGTACAAGTTGAATTGTCTCACCGTTTACTGCTGAAGTAGTGGGACACGTGTTTGTAAATACAGGAACGTCTGTGTCAACTGATGAATGCGTTCTCTTTTGTCTCGTGCCCATTGTATAGCTGTATCATCACTGCCAGTATCAGTGTCATTGATAAGGCAGGATATCAGTCGGCTGGTGTAACGTTTACGATTAACCGTACATCTAGCATTTCCCTCCGTTGTGTATCATATTCACAAGATAATATAAGCCTTAGCATCATCAGTCCCTGGTGTGTTTATAGATGTATGATATCTAAGTAAGATTAATACAAGCTTTAATTAGGAACACTGCTTGGACGTGCTGCAATATGACTAACATATGCTAGACATTTACAGCCACAAATGTAGTCAGTGTAGAACCTTAAGAACCTACCACTCAAAGCACTATCATTTAATATACAAAATTAAATATGAAAAAAAACGAGACGTATTTGACAACGGTATTTTATTTCTCAAATATTTTACAGTAATTAAATTCGCCAGCCAATTAAATAACAATGCAAATCTTTTTGGCTCAACATTTTCAACTCATATACAGGGTCAGTTTTATTTAAAATGCATTTAACCCAACGTTTATCTGGCATAAGTTCTTGTGAAAATAATTTCAATAATTTATATACACCATATTGTGAATAATTCATTATATGGAAAACGTTTAAGAGATATTTTGGGAGAGATGTCACCACTAAGTCACTCACCCACCAACCCATCCACTCACCAACCCACCCACTCACTATCATGGATAAGACGGTGTGGGTTTTCCCGTCTGTTCTCTCTCCAGCGCTGTCTGTCCCCCTCGGCCTGTGTCACCCTCTACCGTTCCCTAAAGAATGGTCTTCTTAGACATCCAAACGATGAGAGTTTGCAGTGTAACTAGTTTAATCTTTGCTGTTATATGCTTTCTCTTGCCCCTTGTGATGACCGTGACGTGTTGATTATGGTGCGATTTGTTATACCCCATGCAGTCATATTGTCACGTTTTGGCCGCCACGTTAAGCTACGTTACGAAATCGTGACAGAATGTGGCTACAACGTGAACAAACGTGGCCAAAGCGTGATAAAATGTGACACAACGTGAACTGGAAAGTTTAATTTTGAACATGTTCAAAATTCGGTTGGATTTCCCCACAACGTACCGCAACGTGGTAACAACGTAATACAACGTGGCAACAACTTGATACAACGTACTACGACGTGGCAACAACATGGCTACAACGTAGCACAAACGTGACAGAACGTGAACAGAACGCGTGTACTTCGTTGTTGCGTTTCAGCTACGTTGGAAAGATGGCGGTGCTGTTGTTACGTTGAAAAGATGGCGGTGGTGCTGTTCTAGCTTAGCACTTCTCCTGTAGCTGTCATACTGCAATAATCATGTCGGTGGTGCATCGTCCTTTTTCAAAGCCGCACTGTCTCTCAGGCAGAAGTCCATGTTCAAGGTGCACAAGTAGAAGATTCAGAAGCACTCGTGCAAGTATCTCTCTTTCTGCAGTTGAGAGGAGAGAAATGCCACGGTGGTTGTCGCAGCACTGTCGGTTACCTTCTCTTGTATAAATGGACACTAGAGGCACTTTTAAATTCCTGCGGGACTCCCTCTGCACAGCTTGTTTCAAATATCTCATTGATCTTGATGGCCACCAGCCTTTAAACATCCGCTTTGCCACTTGAAAGTGCTGTTATGACCTTCTCCACCTCAGCTACAGTGGGTGGATCATCAAGAAACATGTTCATCTTCACCCGAGGTAGCTGAACTATCACGTCCTCGTTTATATGTGAGGGGCGATTTAGTACACTGTCAAAATGGTCGGCCCATCAGTGTAGGATCTCTGTCTTGTCCGTGAGTAGTGTAGATCCATCAGCGCTCAACAGTGGAGATGGTCCTGTGGTCTGTGTGCCATGTATGGTCTTCAGGGCATCGCAGAACCGTGTTGTGTTGTTGGTGTCTGGATCTCTTCTGTGTTTTTGCTGTACCAGACATTCTGCATTTCTCTGAGTTTTGTCTGGACCTTTCGCAGAGTGGAATTGTAGGCATCCATTTTTGATTTATATCATACTACCATAAACAAAAGGAACACTAGATATAATGAAGTAGTAGACAAAGTCCCAGATTCAGAAACAATGTTGTATTATTTATTTTTTGTGATATCATCTCATCAACATTTCAAATGAGCAGCAACACACAAGTAAGTGTTCACATCAATATCACTCCTTCAGTTGGAACCGGTGACATGAAGTCTTCATGCAATATATCCATTATCTGGATCATAATCCCACCCATGCCTCATCGTAAATCTTTTCCCTGAAAATAAGAGGGCATACACATTCAATTGTATGTAGATTGCACATTTTTATTAATACTAACACATACATATCCCATCTATTGATGAGGATCTAATCAAAATTATTTCATATTTATTATGCATATTATGTGCTAAATGAGTAACACTTGTTTGGGTACATTTCTGCAGACTGTTACGGAACTAGAAGAAACAGTTTCTTATAAAATAGACTGGCAGATTCAAAAAGATATAAGTCAAGACGTCACAGTCAAAAACCGTGTGTCCTATTTGCACTGACTGTGCATTACTTATCCTCCCAATGACCATGTCATGACCAGAAGTTTTATTCAGAGTTCTTTCATATGACATCTATCTACTAAATCAGTCACACCTGTTAGGCTAAGAGCCTAAGTTTAGACAAACTCACTGCTGCGGAACTAGATTCTAGAACATGTAAACATGTAAATATAATAATATATATAATATAACTCATAAAAGACACCATGGTCAAAATCCGTGTCCTATCTGCACTGACAGCGCATTGTACAATTCTTCTGTGTCATAACCAGGTGTAGAACGTATCACGTAAAGCACATTATCAGGTGTATTAACACAGTATCACAATATTCTAAAACATAATTCATAAAGATTGCCTGGCTAACTCGCCGGAAACGCACCAACTAGTGCTGCCACCAGGCGAATGCAGTGCGTGTTACATACCGTTCACCATTTAGCCTCTCAATGACCATTTCTGTTATCGCGACTACTGTTTCGTATTCCTAATAAAAAAATGTATACTGAATTATGTGTATACTTTTAATCTATTACACTATTGTGTTTTATAATGTTTAGTCTGGGTGAGTAAATGCGTCCATTCTTTCAAGAGTACATTTAATAGATCTTAATCTAGTTGAAGCACTGAACAAACCACATTTCCACCAGCTCAATTACATAGGGGTGATTATACTACACTATTACCAAGCATACTTACCTGGCACAGGAGAAACCTTGATCACCAAGGAGGTTCTCCCAGGGCGAGGCCTTCCCATTGCACTTCGGTTCGGCTGACCCTTGCGATTACCCCAAATGCGGGTAACTCGGGTGCGTAATTTTTGGTAGTGGGGGACTGCGTTCGCGCTATCCCCTTATTTTAAAACAAAAAATTATTCCACTTCGATGAATCGTACTGACTCAGAAATGCAATATATAACGTAAGTTTGGTGAATTGATCTTCAAATCCCAAAGGTAATATCCCAGCTTTCGCAAATTCACTACAAACTACTACACATGTAATAGGTCTTGCGGCTGGAAGCTATGCTCCCAATATATTTTTAATGGGTGGAGGCGCATACCTCCCTTAAAATAGTGCAGTTGGAGCTTTGAAGCAACGATTTCAACAGTTAAGTAGGCACATCTATGAAACGTCGATGCTTCGTTGAAATGACTGTGAGACATACATTTTTTTACTTACTTATCCTCTTCGTCCCTTGTGGGACATAAGGCCAGAACAATGTTTCGCCACAAGGTCCTGTCTTTAGCTGAGGCCTGGGCCTCACCCCATGACAGCCCCATCTCTTTCAGCTCGGCCATTACTGTCTGTCGCCATGTCATCTTTGGCCGTCCTCGCTTCCCTTTTCCAGGTGGTGTCCATCTCAGTGCCACTTTGGGGATGCTGTCTTTGGGCATTCGCAAGACGTGTCCTAGCCATATCAGTCGTCAACGTTTGATTTCGAGGACAGCACTGTTGCAACCCGTCTTCTTATAGAGGTCCACGTTGGAAATTTTATTTGGCCAGGATATTCGGCAGATCTTTCTCAGTCATCCATTGTAGAACACATCGATCTTTGTCATGTCCCCTTTAACCACTCGCCAACACTCTGAGCCATACAGTAGGATGGACTTCACATTACTGTTGTAAAGTCTTATCTTTGTTTTGGTGGTGTACTGGTTAGACTTCCAAATGTTCTGCAGACATACATTAGTAGGTGTCTAACAGTAACAGAGAAACAATGCAGTCATCCATCAAAAAAGATTAGTAGCCTTAGTGTGTAGACCCGTGATAATTTTCTCCAAACATTGCTATCTAGAAAAAAATAACTCTCATGAATTAGCTGATGAAAGTGAATATCAGGGTCTGACGACGAACAAGTCGAAGACAAAAGTGATGATGGGAAACGACACACGAAAATAATTATGCCAACACAACTCAGAGCTAGAACGTCGAAAGCGACGCCTACCTGGGACAGAGATATAGCACCACAGACACAATCTAAGACAATGGGAATCACGACCGGATGGACAGCGCAAGCTAGGCAAACCTGGAAACAAACATGCTGAGGCCACTTTCGCTCGCCCATATAAAATTATAGACCTCTACGCTCACCGACTATCTTTTCGGGAGATGGAGCCACAAACGGAATACGCGATCATTATATTCTAACCTGTTTGTTTGTTGCGTTCCATGCTTATGAACATTGTTATTACGTTTCGATAAAAAATATAACTGTGATAAATTCGCCATTCTCCGAACGTCCGGACGCATTGTTGATATGTGACGTCACACTAAGTTGAACACTTCCGTCGCTAAGCCTAAGGCGCTCGAAAACGAGTCTGGTTTAATATCTAGGAGCGTACAGAAACCGTTCGAAGGTATGGTTATATAGTAGGATGGTGTCAGGCGAGCCACAGAGTAGAGTATAGCTAATAGTGTCGTTATCTATGGAATATTTAAGAAATAAACACTGTGTCTGTTACGTCACTAACTCTTTTAGCGGTTTTTTTTCTAAAAGAGGTCAACATGATTTTTTACGACGAATTTTCCGAATTGGCGTTTTCGCTTGGTGGGAGAAATTATAGTCCTGAGATAACATCAAAATTAAGATTTCCTGGAATATATCCAATATATGAAATTCTAAATATTTTAGTTATTTTAATATGTAGTCTATGAAGATTATTTTGAGTAGAAACAAATGGTTAGTCATGGCCACTGCGTTATATATACACATGGCCTCGATTTATGTATGGCGATTAGGTCAATGTAATTTGTTGTCAACATTTATTATGCCCATGTATTTTAAAGGGACACGAAATTGTCGTGGCTTTTATTTTTTATTGCAAAATTATATTATACAGTATAAATTATACCTATCATGGCGTACTGACGGCTCAAAATATTGTAACGAAGCAGAACCGACTTTCTAATTTTAACAGATGAATGTTTATTACAATCCCGACAATCAAATCGCCGCGTTATCACTCAAATTCCGGAAGAGCGACGTCGTGACCCAACGGGGACGGAGCTACAAACGTTGACGTTCGCAATCCATCATGGTTTCCGTGGACAGACAGTAGGTCTTGATCGAATGATGTAAGTTGTACTATGGATTGTCACAAATATTTAGTTCGTCATTGCATTTCAGATGGTATTATTGCAACCAGTGTTATCAACACGACACTTTCGTTAATGACAATACGTATTATAACCACTTCATCTTGAGATTTAAACAGTGCGCATGTGCACTTACCATTTTTATTTCAACAAAAATGGGACATGAAAACATCTTTGAGCGGTCAGTACGCTATAGTACCTTTATAATTTATTGTGTATAACATGATTTTGCGATGAAAAGCCACGAACATTTCATGTTCCCTTTAACGTGGCCTGGGTTGTTGGTTCATTATTATACATGATGTTCCATTTAAATGTGCAATTGGTAGAGGAACATGGCGGGAAGACCAGATGTTGTCGGCCATCCATGCGGTCAGTGCCAATGGTGGCTCTGTTGTAGCAGGCTGCACTCCATGTGCCACGAACTACGTTGTAGTGATATTTACGCGGAAGCATGAGGAGGGAACCAGGAGCAACTGGAACGAATGTAGGCCCAGTGTTTTGGAAGCAAACTGAGCAGGAACTGGTTCGAATGATATTAAAATGTGAACGAAGAGGGTTCCCTATATGACTGTCACATTGGCGTTTGAATTTGCTGCAGCAAACAACATTAAAACCCATTCTGTCAACAAATCAAAATGGCTGGTTTTGATATTTGGATTAATTATTGTGGTTTATGGTCAGGTTTATGCATGATTGATTCCATAGGTCAAGAAGTTGATAGATAAAAATCCATTACTGACTGACCCATCTGACTCCATAATACGGGGTCAGGAGGACCAGTCGATAGCCATTCGCATTTTTTATTCTGTCTTTATTAATGTTATTCCTAAAACAATACCTTTTACAGTATACTGAACAATATAAACACGCACACATGCATGTCATTTAATAACAATTTTAATTGGCTTAGAATAAAAACGCAATAGAGCGTGTAAGTCTCGTGCGTGAAAACGAGGCTGGGGACAGGAAGTCCATATTCTCCATGTTAATATATAGGACGTTTGTTTTGTTTTTGGTTGCAATAATCGAACTCTTCCCAAATAGCGTATTTCAGTTATATTGTCCGAAGGATTATTACAAACAGGAGCAATGGAAACTTTGCCGGTGACAGTGATCACGGAAATCATGAATTTTAATCGATTATTATGGTGGTTGCCATGACATTTGCGGCAAGTATTTGATCTTGACTAATAATGAAGAGTGCTATTTTTCGCGCAGTACAACCTGTTCGGGGCAAACGTATACATGTGTTATGGTTATGTGCGTTTAGACAACTTGTCAGATATAAGTGCTTATCGAAACAACATCGTATTCTTTTGTCCAGTCCTCAATTAGCTTCAGTCGCGCGGAGTCTCGTCATGTATCGTGACCCACTTACAGGCCCTATACGTTCTTACGGGGTAACCGTTGTGGCCGCATAGCTCCACGTTTCGGTAAGCAAACAACGTTCGTGAACTGTGGAATCACTTCATTTTCGTTTCGTACCAGTTCCGAGCGGCGTAACTATTAGAACAATACGCTGTGTTATGGAAATGGTCATTAGGTGAAACAGCATGTATGCACATCTGACAGTCGCACAAACGTAATGACATACATCATAAAAAAAACAGGCTTTGACTTTAAAAGTCCAAGCTACGCACATCGCGTCTGAACATTTCACCACTTTTCTCTTGACATGGTGAGCTATAGTACGACATCACGTTTCACTTGACATGGTGAGTTGTAACATGACGTCATATTTCTCGAAGTGGTGAGCTGTAACATGACGTCATATTTCTCTTGACGTGGTGAGATGTAACATGACGTCATATTTCTCGAAGTGGTGAGCTGTAACATGACGTCATATTTCTCTTGACGTGGTGAGATGTAACATGACGTCATATTTCTCTTGCGGTGGTGAGCTGTAACACGACATGTTCATATTAAAATGTTGTAGACGTCAACGCTTCGAAACACCAAAACACACAGGGCCTACATACATACACATGCATCTTATTGAACTACAGACATAAATACAACATTGCGCATATGATGCAAAGCAAAACATTACATATAAATAGCATTTACCAACCATTAGAACTAATATATTTAAAGAAGACATTATATTACAACCGCGCAGGCACGATATAAAAATTGTGGGGGCGGATATCGGAGGCTCAACTTCAGCATTGCGCTGTCGGTTCGTCTAGACATGACATCGGAAAGAAGAATATTTTGTTAGATATGTCGCAGTGACGTTCACCATGTTTGCTTTGCCTCTCGTCACTCAACTCCTTAAGGTGCGTTTACAGTGTTCATTCTGCGTCGAACGTTGCAAGCAATTAGGTTGAAGAAACCAGACTGTGTAAACACGGGACTGAAAGCAATTGGCGTCGAATTTGACGGCTGCTCTAGTCATCGAAACGAATAGTACATGTTCTATTATATTTTTCAAGATTGCTTTCAACTGGTCTCTTTTTGAATTAATCGAACCTATCAAAATCACGCAATTCTTGTTGTCTTTACGAATCCACGATGGCGTCGCTGAAGTCAACCGATGAGCACACAGGGGCTTTTATAGGATGCTTCCACGATTTTGAATGTTTGTGTAACGACCAACTGGAACCACAGAAAAGAAGTGAAAAGAACTGCTCTTCGCTCAATTGCGCTTCGAATGGATTCGAACCATGATAAGGAAATGACAAGTGAGTTACAAACGTGGCAGATTGTAATAAACCTGTATGTATTGGCTAATTTAGTTAATTATTTATATACATTTAGTTATTAGCAAGAAAATCCAGATTCGTATGATAGCAATGAAATTAATGCTGACAGGCATATGGTTTCCGTCAGTATAGGCACGCCAGAGACGCAGTCCTCGGTTGTCCACTTAAGCAAGGGCGGTCCTCGATTGTCCACTCAAGAAAGAGTGATGGTGGGAGAGAATCTGGAGACACAAGGGTCATAGCAGGGAGTTGGCTCAGACATTGGTCTGACCTTAGCTTACATAGTGAACATGTCCTGGGTTTATGAGTCGAGGAGGTATGCAAATATATGCTTACCCCCTAACGTGGTCAGTACACAGTATGACGACATGAAATCACGCATGCGTAGCTCCATAATGCCACAAACCCTTGTACTATGCGTTGGGATATTTTACTTGTTTAAGTCCAAATTATAGACGAATCTTGGGCGTGATTCCAGGGCAAATTGCTTTAAACGAGGCGGATTTTGGAATACCGAGGAAGGAAGGCGGCACGATTTTCACCGAAAGAGAGACGTTGGCGCTCTCCACGGGAAACTAGGAAAATGTTTACCCACTTTTGAAATTTCGGTAACTGTATATCACGGTGATATATAGCTTGCTTTACTTAAAAAATCCGGACACTATTTAAATGTCAAAGTCAGAACACGGAGAGAGAGAAACAAGTGATGTCACACCTGCGTTGTTGTGGTTGTAAATGACGCTGTTGTAATAAAATCAAACGCCGATTTCGAACCTGGGAACACGTTATTTGTCTTATTGACAAATGTACACACCATTAGCCGTGAGGGAACAATCTACAACATGACGAACGACACGACACGGCTTGGCGAGCGAAGTGTCAACACATTGTGAGTTCAGACTTCCCCTCTATTACTTCCATTGCGTTGCGCGCCCAAATTAACGATGGCGGGGACGGGACGACTTTACACAGCATCCGCATGCATATTTAATTTACAAAAATTAAGCCTAGATTCCCAATAGTCAACTTATTATTCCACTTGGTTTATTCACCCAGTAAAACTAGTAAAAAAAGTTGTAATAGGCCACCAAGTCTCGCGCTCGAAAACGAGGTTGGGGACACCTGGGCTGGGAATCCATTGTCTCTATGGTAAAAGATGGGATTCTGTTTTGTTTTGGCTGCACTCATCGAAGCGGTAGCAAGCAGTCTTCTTTCTATCGTTTTCCTAAAGGTGATATTAAACGGAAGCCTTGGGAAAGACTTAAGTAACTCTATGACGTACTTTTGAGAGCTAAACAGCGACCCATTTTGCAATAGGCGGACTTGTTTTTCACACCATGCGATATAAAGGAGCGATATTGAAGTGTCATATGTTTAGACAAGTCGGAGCGATACTTGGGGCCAAAAGTACTACTTTTATATGCCTTAGACCATGTAGAATTATAAAAGTGGAGCTATAACGTGGAAATCAAGGTGGGTCCAGATTCGACAAAAAGTACCCACTTTCTTCTTCTCTTTCAGAACAAAATTTGCTGCAAATATGTGTTGTTCATTTGTTGTTCTGTATTGTGTTATTACGATCATAGAGTCATAAACTGGAGTTGAGATACAATTTTCTACTCTTATGTGAAGGGCAATATTACAATAAACCAGTTCGGAATTCCACTGCTGCAAATCTTTGTGGTTAATGCCACAGGTAAATTGATATAAACAAATTGTAAATAGTTTTTACTTTTTTTAAGTTTCAGAAGCCCGGTGTCTGCCCACAACCGGTAAAAAAGACGAACTAGCAGCGCTGGCATTTGGTGCGCTGTATTTTTACTTCGAACAAAAGGTCAGCGCGAAAAATGCAATTGAATTGTAGAAATATCGCTACAATACCGTAAACTACTGACTGCGGAAAGCAAGGTTTTGCCGAATCCCCTTTCTGACATGCACAGCAACTCGGCGGAGGAAGAGAAGGTAATTTACTGTGTATGTGTAACATCCATCATAATCCCTATCAAGATTGTCAGCGTTACTGCTCCTGTATTATTACACATTTATTGTAGTTGTTTCCAATCAACAGCTTCATTGGTGCTGAAGTAATCGCTGAATTCCTCGCGAATGTCCCTTGCGGTAGATGGGCTTTCAGATACTGTCGGGCATAACTTTGGAAGAAAATGGGAGGATGTGCAGGTCACAATATACTGCGATAACATTCCACTTTTGCAAATCTAATTTTACTTTGAAATATCAATTTGAAATACGCAACATATCACCAAAATATTAGTTACTCGGTATACTGGGGACTAAGTCCTTCTGTGTTTAAGACAAAGTCCTTCAGCCGTGTATTAACATCATCACTATGTATTAACAAACGATATGACAGCAGTGTTCTTTTTAATGCTCTTCCAAATCAATACCAAAAGTTCCGACTGAACTGATCCCTCCTCGTAAAGTGGGACATCATTCTAAGTCGCCGTTGTATGTCCGAAACAACGAAACAACGCGTCCAACTCGACAAACCTGAAATGAACATCCGTCATATTGTGCAAAAAGAAGTTGAAAGCACGATTAGCGTATCGCAGTAATGCTTGGGACGAAGATGCGTTGTACTGATTCTGTAGTGTTACTGGCCAGTTAGGCAAGGTTAACAAGAACACATGATTTGGAAGGGCGCAGCTTATGAACGCGCATGACACGGCCAGACACTCGACTGTTGTGAGTCTAACGCATGGCCGTTTGCATCAGGTCCCGAGACAATAATCGTATTATAGCCCAGTTACAGAGAAGCATGCACCTTTCACGAAACACACAAGTGTCTACAGAGGCACGAATAATGCTTTCGTTTCACAATGCCCTTACAGTGGAGCTGGAGTCGAAATACCATCGTAATTGCGTCCGGATCAAGCAGTTCATCTACAGACTGACTACGGGAAAAGCATTGCAGAAGTATCGAATGTTCCACCATAGAGGACTCGCATTCACCTGTCGATCGGGAAAACGGCATGAAGTAAACGCCATTTTGGAGCATGACAGGTGAACAAGGAGACAGACATACGTTATCCGCAGATTCCACTATCGTTAACAACAACAGCTACATCACACGTAGTAAGCGAGATATTATCATACAGTTTGAAGAAAACGAAACATTTGCTTCATGCAAAATTCCGTTAGGCCCCCAATGACCACAGCGAAAGTGGCATTGGCTACACGCGATTTCTGCAAGCCAAACACAGAAGAAGACCACAATAGCTGGTATGTTGGCATGTTGTTTGCGCATCTTGACAGCCCTCTGGCGAGCTCACACAAGTTAATAAAACCTGACGTGACCGCTTTGCTTCGGGCCAGAGTCAACACGGCGACGCTCTTCATCTTCTCAGATGGGTCCCTGAATGAGAAGGCGCCGTGGTCAACGATGCCAAGTGCAGCAAGATGACCATCCGTCCTGTAAGGCTGTCACCGACGACACGACAACGACACCAGAGAGTCAGAATCCTAGAGTTTTTGCTTTCATTATCAGAATTGCTGCAGTCAGTCGACCGCAGTAGCCTATACATAAGACGACAAGAAAAACTTATTCGCGATGCCGCCCTCTTGATAGACAGTTGGGGAGGTTCCAGTCGTCAAAGGCGGTCTCATAGAGACGCAAAAACACTTTGCTTTCTACACGAATTGTGTGGTTGCTGACAGTGGAGAAGGCGTCCATGTTTGGTGAGGGAATTAACATTTCGTCTCCCGCTTCTGTTTCGAAGCTGAGGACGTTTTAGAATGTGGATGAAGAACTTGAGGAGAGAACGGAAAATACACCATCATGCGTACGTGGAAACTCAAGCGGACGTTATCCGATGTTTAAGAAGTTGCCGCAGAGACCAGGAGCGATTGTCGGAATGAGGTACGCGCAATTTGTTGATCATCATATCGAGGAAGAAACGTCGTCTTCATTCACGTTACAGTGTATAATCATGTGGCCTGGTTAGTGTCTGATTATAGACCTGAGCTTACCGAAACTGATACGCGGGTGTAACTAAAGAACCATGAATATAAATGTCCTGTTTTAGGCTCAAGACAGTGATGCTGTCGTAGTAAGCATCCCAAACAAGCATAACGAAACAACACTGTCTATTACTTTTAGAAACAAAACCAAAGTAAAGGAATGGTCCAAATGGTGAACCAATTTGGCAGCAGCATTGAGTATCAATATGCCCAGAGATACACCACTTATATGGCATAGAGTACCACTGAGGATGATGCGGGACAAAACGAACTAGTGATCCGAATAAACCTGAATTTTTGAAGATTCACTCAGAGTGACGTTAGTGACTCGGATTTCCATCAACATAGATCAGATGGAACAACAATGCATGGTACCCCAGACAGTATTATCAGTATTCCAGTCATGATGGTGACATGCCCATAGCCATTGCCCCTGTACAACTAACCAAAAAACCGTGAAGAGCTTTATATGTATGGACTGACTAAATCTGATACGGGAACATCTAACACACAATCTTGTTGTGAATCACACAGTAGCATGGCAGTTGATATAGCATGACAGCCCGCAGTCGGAAGATTGAGTTGCATCACTACCACCAAAATACTTAGCCAGCGGTACTATAGCATAACATGTGATCAGGCTATACAGGAAATTGCCCCTGGAATTCAAAAGAAGAAACAACATAAATATGAGCATCTGATATTGCATGTGGGACAGACAACTTCCTGGAAGCTCTTGGTTGCATTTCCAAGTTGTGTGGTATAGAAAAAGTCGTCGTCAAGGCTAAGCTAATAAATACCTCAAATCACTCACAGCAATCACTGCAAAAGTCAATGGACCACTAAACCAATAACTAAGACTAACAACGACCAATCCGATGTGAACATGATGAAAAGTTTACCTAAGCAAGAGATTAATCCATTCATCTGCTCGCGCCAGATCTACCTCGGTACTCAACATTACAACTAGTGGGAAATGCCAGTCCCTGAACCTGCTTGAGGTTAAATCAAATTGATTAGCAGCATGGGAAGAGTTGGGAAAGACGGGGAAAAAAGATCACAGAAAGAAATTAAGTCTTCATAGGGCTCCGCTGAACAATTGTTTTTATATAGTTTATTCGTGGTTTACTGTTATAATTATATGGCTTTCAGCAGAGAGCATCCATTTGCAGTAAGTGGTCACTATAATGCTCGAGGACCATTTCCACTCTTTGTTCGATGTAGTAGACAACGGTACAAAGGGCACTGTGCCAAGTAAAAACGTGCATGCTGCCAAGATACACATGCACTTGGGGTAGAATATGAATATCAGGTGGTTAGCGCATGGCGATGGTATAACATTTTACAATGTAAATATGAAATGACTGTCATCCCCAGTTTGGGAAAACAATTCCAGAAAGATTTGTGACATCTGGGTACAGAGGCGGTGTGCTCTCTTCCACTCTTCCTTCGGAACATCAAGGCCCACCATAATGGCATTGTAAGGCCAGAGGTGTGTATGAATTACTAATACACTTTGTTGTCTAAATTGTCTAAAATTGTCTAAATGACTAGTAAAGATAGACAAACTGTGTTTGTTACTAAATCAATGCACTTTTGGTGAACAAAGCTGATTTAGAGATGTGTGTTAAAAATGTGAACCATATTCAGAATAAAAACCGATATCTATCAGACTACAACAGAAAAGTATTTTTTCAAGACTATTTTCATGGATAGCCTTAATGATAACGATTAGAAATATTGTATGCAAATGTGTTTTGTAATAGCGGCAAAGTGGAAATCAAGGATTTTCTTAGAGCATTGATGCCACCACGTTTACAGCATCTGGATGATCACTGTGCGTATGTGAATATAAGAGTGCAGCTTTTTAACATGAGGAAATCCAACTGCAACGATTATCTTACCAATGCCACAAACAGAGTTACATCAGTTCGTCCAGAGCTGCCAACTTCCAGAAATGGCTGATGGAAACAACGCTGCTCCTAGACCAATTGTGCACTGCATGGTTTGTTATCATAAACGTGTTCTGTAAGTTCGTCAAAGAGATGATTGCAATTTACTCCACCAAAGAATCATCATCAGCAAACATTACCGATAGCATGTCGGTTACGCTGGTAATAATGGTCACCATGCCTTTACAGCAACAAAATGTCCACTGACAATTCTTCTGCTGTCTCATATATTACAACTGATATGGACAGTGATGCAGACCCTAACACCACCTTTGAACACCTGCGAATTACACAAGCTCTCTTTCCACAACTGCGTATTTTGTATCACCCATGTGTTTTGTTTCCGTGTGACCATCAGGCAATGGGACCTCTGTTGTGGAGGGCGTTGACTGTCGATGGTGTTGCAAAGGGCATACCAGGCATGGCGGGTGGGGGCATCATTTGTTACGTCAGAGCCCTATTCAAGCAAAACCTCTGATGAACTTGAGGACAATAACCTCTGAATATATGTGAACCAGAATTCAGGTGGTCTGCCAAAGGGCATTTGTAGTGGGAGGCTTGTACAGACCACCAATACCCAATTTCCTTGAACTTAGCAATTAAGTGCAACGCGTTCCACTTGAGAACACGAAAACTTACATAATTGGTGACTTTAACCTGGACGTGAGCACACAGAGGGGCAACTGAGCTTCTCCAGTGCACGGTGATCATGTATTGCATCAACTGATTGACGAGATTACGCATACCATCGCTACCTCGGCACTGACCATAGACCTAATATTCACCTCGCACCCAAAAAAGCTGGTGAATTCTGCAACACCTCCACTTGGTATCATGAACCATGACCTTGTACACTGCATGAAAAAGTGCAAATCCACAAAACTTCCTCCTAAATATGAAAAATCTAGGAACCGGAAAATGTTGATGAGACAAAATGTTATGATGATTGTGCAACATCATATAGTATACAGAGTTATGTAGCAAGTCCAGCAGGACCAAAATATATTTAATATCTTCATTTTTGATGGAGATATGAACAATATACTAATCGGTTGTTTTTTACTTTACGTTCTGCTGCTTTTTTCATTATAGTTTTTCATTTTCGGTATTAGCACTTTAAAGCCATTTTACATAGAGAACATAATAATAATAATACAGACCAAAGCTTTTGGACACAATGATAACTTTGCGTTTCTATTAATGTAAGTGTTGGGTAATATATCACATAATTTTAATTTACTTACATTTCAGTAGGACATTAGATCCAACCTCTTTCTCAAATCACTGTAGATACACCCATACACTTCGGGTGCAGTCCATTTCGTTTTGTTAATCTGTCGTAATCGGCAGTAAATCACATATTTCCTTGGAAGTTATTTATCAGAAAGATAAAATGAAAATTTACCAATGGTTTGTTTTATACACACGTACCAAGAGTGAAAGGCAACTGCTGAGGGAGAAAATTCAACAGAATGTTGCTAACGTACAGTTCACAGCGCCAACACCTAGGAACAATACCATGTTGATACACTCTACGGAGGCACAACAGGAAGCAATAGGCAAGGTAACCAGCAACGGCAATCTGCACAAGGCACTTAAGCAGTCAAAGAAAGACCCATGGATTTTTAAAGGATCGCTAGATGATGTTGGAGAAGCTGGATTTCCACAGGTGCTCCACAGCATTACATTGAGGATGCCGGAAGGGGTAAACACTGTCAAAACGGATTCACGCATGCCCGCCACGCCCTGCGTCGATCAGAATCATTCATATATCAAGTCATGCAGACTCACAGATCTGATCGCCAAGCATTGTATATGCCCAGGTCAGTAGTTGTAATCAGTGTTTATGTTTTAGATTAATGCATAGATAATTTACATAAACAGATTTAGTAAATGTTATAATTTTATATTTTATATTAATTTATATAATTTACAGAGGTTTAATACTATACATCTGTAAGCAGTGTTTAATTTATTTTTAATTGAGTTGGCATTCTATACAAAGAGCCAAACAACACGTAACTCAAACTGCCGATGGAATGCAGCAGAACGTGGAGGAACACTCTGGGAACTATGTATACTCAGGTCTTCAACGGCATAAAAGGTAGACACACCTGATTGTAAGACTTTGTTTCATGTGACAGCAATGTCAGTGTACCAGAGAAAACCTACGATGGATCATATGGCATACCTGACTGAGGCACAGCATCTGGACACTACCACCTACCATCATTATCGATGGCATGGCTGTTGTGCATGAATTGAATGTTCACAAAAGTCACACTGTAATTGCCAAGACCTTTCAGCATTCTTTATTCGCACAATTGACAACAAGTCTTTTGGCTACTGCGAGGCATACTTAATCTTTGATGACTACAGGACAGTTCGATGAAAGATCATACAAGACAACTAAGAACAGCTGGCAGACCTTCTGACCCGGGCAATAAGGTCAATGATAACACATCCACAAAGATCTAAAGACATTCCTTGTAGAAAAGGCTGTTCAGTTCTGCTAAATGCCTACCGTCTCTCAGACACACTAAGGTATCTCTGCATCCCAATTCATCTGCAGAATTCGCAGTACACAGAAGTAAGCAGATACACTGATGACACTGTATGCAGTTGTAGCATTGGGTGAACTATGTATTATTGGAGACATTTATTTCAATGACACAGATGTACTTGTGTTGGCGACTTGGCGTTGCGCAGAGTTACAGAACTCAGCGCAGAGAGTGTCATATTGATGGGCACACGAGCTAAGTGATGCCTTGTCAATCTCAAGCCTATCTACAATGCTCTGGGTCCTGACAAGACAAGCAGCTTTACTAGGGTTTTATGCACTAACAGGTGCAAACATAACTGGACACAGGAAACAGGGAAAACGAAAACCTACATACTTCAAGATGTTCCTGACACATATTTTGGATGTAACGTTTTATGGCTATTTTAACATCTATATGGCTGGTATAACTTAATTTTATTTTTATCAAAATAATGGTTGCATTTGATTCATCACACTTAAACGACTCCGAGTTCAAGTTTGTATAGCATTTATTACCAAAGATATAGCGATTGTAAGACTTTCGGTGACCAGTGGTGGCCATCTTGAATTTTCCCACGAAAAATGGAAAGTTTATTTTTAGTCCTTTAGGGTAAATATATTTGAAAAAAAACCAGTTATTTAAAATCTACATGAAAAAGTCACAGGACGTATATTTGCTACATAATTGGTATACTATATTTATTTTAGTCTTTTTATTTTTAACACATTTTTGGCTGGCATAACTTTATTTTCATTTTTTTCACTAAGATAATAGTTGCATTGGATTCCTGATACATCAATACATATCAAAAACATTTATTGCCAAAGATATAGTGATTATATGAATTTTGGTAACCGGTGGCAGCCATCATGAATTTCCCCACAAAAAAGGGGACGAAAAAATTGGAAACAGTTTTTTTTCCAGTCCTTCACAATTATTCAAAATCTATACGAAAAACTCACAGAATGACACAATGACATGCACTATTATTGCGGGCTAAAACAATAGACTCTGCTCGGTATATTTTTTTATCATTTGTTGTTCTTGTTAAAGTCTCATGCATCACAGAGATAATCCAGGGTGCGTGGTAATGACATGCCCTGGATTATGGTTGATTTACGAGAACAAATGTATAAGAATGATCATCTCAGACAAGTTACACTACGATAAAAATCACCTAGCTCCTATCAAAATTACCGAGTCCAATAAAACAAGACCAGAACTTGTTTAAGACACGCTAAAAAGACTAACTATGACACTGTCATCAGAGAAAGTGGCAATAATGGGCTAACCTAAAACAATTGCTTCTCAAGTCTGCATCTACCACGATTCTAAGTGTGATGGTGGGGGACGCTGAGGTGTCTGATTCGTTGGGAATTGTCAATGCGTTTAACGAAGAGGTCGTTAGGCTAACGCCGCTGTGCCTAAAATCTCTAGCCAATTTGACTAAAGATGAAACATTTCTTGAGCCTAATAAGATTTCTTTAACTATTTTCAGACAAAATTTTTAATTAATCTAACATTTATAATGTTTAGTATAAAAGAAAGCTAATACATAAAGAAATATACACCCAATACAATATAATAGAAACTTTGTTTAACCATAAAAAGAAAGCAGAGCAACTACTCAGAATTATGCAAACACGCAAATAATTGTTATCTTATAATTAACCTAAATGTTATTCATGTGATCCAGTTCTTTGCGTACTGACGAAATACGAAAATGAACAACAGGCGGCTAACGATTCCTGCTACCATGCTAGAGTTATTGGAGCACCTCGATGTTGGGGATGACGTGAACTATGACGCATGCTCCCAGACTGGTAAGTATACTTAATCTATGATATTATAGAACAGTGTCCGATTGCCTGTCTGCAGCAAACCATGACAACGTGATAATTTTACTGCATTTTCTCTTTCTCTCTCTGATATTATCATTGATTTTTATGTGTCAACACTAACAGCATCCCTAAACACAATGTTCACATAAAGTGATGTATGTCTATTGCAGTTAGAGTAGTGCACTAACCTTTGTGCTAGATATAATAAAAGATTAGACGTCAGCTTAACGAAGAGGCCGCTATGCTAACGCTGCTATGCCTAACATATTTAGCCAATTTGGCTAAAGGACAAACATTTCTTGAGCCTAATGAGATTTCTTTAGCCATTTTTTAGACGTAACTTTTGATTAACGTAACATTTATAATGTTTAGTAAAAAAGAAAGCTTACACATAAAGAAATAAACACCTAATATAATATAATAGAAACTTCGTTAAAACATAAAAAGAAAGCAGAGCAACTACTCATAATTTTGCAAACACGCATATATATATATATATATTGGTATCTTATAATTAACCTAAATGTTATTCATGTGATCAAGTTCTTTGCGTACTGACGAAATACGAAAATGAACAACACGCGGCTAACGATTCCTGCTACCATGCTAGAGTTATTGGAGCACGTCGATGTTGGGGATGACGTGAACTATGACGCAGGCTCCCAGACTAGTAAGTATATTTAATCTATGATATTATAGAACAGTTTCCGATTGCCTGACCGCAGCAAACCATGACAACGTGATAGTTTTACTGCAATTTCTCTTTGTGACATTATCATTGATTTTTATGTGTCAACACTAACAGCATCCCTAAACACAATGTTCACATCAAGTGATGTATGCCTATTGCAGTTAGAGTATTGGCTATTGCACTAACCTTGGTGCTAGACATAATAAAAGATAAGATGTCAGCTTAACGTAGAGGTCGCTAGGCTAACGCCGCTGTGCCTAAAATCTCTAGCCAATTTGGCTAAAGATGAAACATTTCTTTAGCCTGATGAGATTTTTTTAGCCAAAGATTTTCACTCCTACTCACAGTTATCCCATGTTTGTATCTTACTGTCGATATTATTTATTAATGTCAATTTAATTTATATTTTATGTATGTTGCATCATGTATCTTATAATTTTATATCATTTAGTATTGTATCTTTATGTAATTGACTTTATGAGGATCCCACTGAAAAGAAGTATGTACAGTGCATATTTTCATGTCCACTGTAATTAGCTGAAAGACATACGACACGTCACCTCTCCCGCTGTGTCTATTGTGTCCAGGGCGGGATGAGCTGTTTCGACAGAGTGATTCGGCGTTACGATTCGTACTAGACATTTGCAACCTTCTGCACAGACCAAAGATAAGTGAGCACACCACGAGATATATAGAAACCGTTCAGACTTTCTGCTGGATCATCCGGAGGACTACCATTTGACAGCAGAACACCACAACACCGTACTGAGAGTCCTATGATTCATTCCATATATCGTAGGTTGTTACTAATCAGATACTCAATCATAAGGAAATTATTCTACATGGTAATAAGACAGAAAAAGTTGATCACCTCAAATATTTAGGTATACGGATTGATAAAAACCTTAACTGGAAGAAAAATACAAATAAAAATGCAAGAAAATTGCCCAGTTATTAGCGATAATTAACAAATTCAATCCACTGCAACAATTGTGCACATTAAAACAAATATATAATGCCTTAATTCAACCCCATTTATCATTTTGTCTACATGCTTGATATAGTAACATTTGTGGCAATTTAACTAACATAAACAGACTATTTAAACTTCAAAAAAGCTGTTCGATTGATCGACAAAAGCAAATTTATAGCGCACACTGATCCCATCTTTAAAAAGTTCAATATTCCTAAATTAGAAGACCTATTTATAATTCAAGGATGTCAGCTATGCGATAAAATAATGAAAAAACAATGTATAAAATACCTTAATTTTAACATGTCATGAAAAACATTGATTTTCACAGTCATGTAACCAGCCATTTTTTCATTTATGTTTCATAAGAACAGAAATAAAAACAGGGACTGTTTTATAAAAAATATATTTATGCTACCTGTGTCTGGAAACATACCAACATCTATTTTGCACACATTGCTGTCGAAAATACATTTGCGATTCTTGCATAATTTTAGTGTGTGTGCATTACCTGTATAAACGTTACACGTTACACAACAAGACATACAGCACGTCACCTCTCCCGCTCTGTCTATTGTGTCCAGGGCGTGATGAGCTGTTTCGACAGAGTGATTCGGCGTTACGATTCGAACTAGACATTTGCAACCTAATAACCAGATAAACCAGTGAGCACACCACGAGATATATAGAAACCGTGTCGACTTTCTGCTGTATCATCCGGAGGACGACCATTTGACAGCAGAACACCATAACACCGTACTGAGAGTCCTACGATTCATTCCATATATCGTAGGTTGTTACTGAATCGCAGTCCGATAGTGGGAGCGTCATCGCCAGAGTTGTCAGTTATCATGTCACGTATATTAAGCCAGACCCGCAGTCGTCAGATCTAGGGGGGATGACTCAGAGGAAGACAGCATGCATGCTGGGAGTGGGTTGATGGGGTGTTAGCTTATCTTGTATCCGGGGGGGGATACAAGATAAGCTGCTCAGGGCCTAGCCCCGGCTAGCCTGGCCGATTGACTGGCTAGTGGCCATGAAGCTGCCGTCCATGGCTCATACACACAATCTGAAGGGCTTCGTGGTGCCCCTTCGTGAGTCCAGTCATCTCTGCCGGCTCATTGGACCATCCAAGCAGCGGGCCCCTACATCAACCCGGACGTCGGATTCAAGCCAACAGGTCCGCTAACGAGTTTACGCCTGACAGTGTTTCTATCGATCCTTTAGTAAACGCTGTCGCTAAGCGTCCTATCGAGGATCTCGCTGAAAATAGATGTCTACCAGTCGCCGTCGCAATCCGGATTCAGACGCGGACGCAGCCCAGCCGACATAAATTTTGGGTACCATTGGCTGTTAGTCCGTCGGCAAGTGTAAAGGAAGAAGGGCTGTGAAGAGTTCTTGTGCACACCATTATGTCCTGGATGACTTTATATTACCCACTTTTAAAACAAATGAACTATGATCAAGGATTAAGCAAACTCCCACATACCCATGGGGCATGGTTGGAACATATAAGGCAAGCACATGTGCAGGCGAATGTTTGATCACGGGACGTTGTCTTAGATCCAACCATCTCCAAATCTCTATAGCCTGGATAGCACCAGCAAGGTGGTCGACTGTTGTCAGTGCAAACTGTTAGGCTCTCTTAAGATTTATAAATAATATGGCTTGATGGGTGCCATTTTTAACAATGGCAGACATTTGAATGTCTTGGACATTCAAACAAAACAACTGATTTAGGAATAAGATTTTTGGCAAAGTCTCAGCATTGAGCTCAGTTAATTATGTTCCAGATTACATTGATGTCTAACTCCAGTACCAGGAATATAACGCTATACTCCCCATTTGTCAACTATGAAAGGATGATAATCGGCTCCTCTATTCGGAAATAGATACCGCAGTGATGTGTAGCATGACAAATACAATGTTAACAGGGACATCGTTGAACATCAGCAATATTGCAGTCAGATTGAACCGCCTTACCAGTATGGGTGACAAAGCTTGTTTTTGAGAATGTATGTTTCGCTTACCAATAGAGGTGTTTTGCAGTAGAAATATGAAACTTGCAAATGTTGTTTTGAGCTTAATAAAGTGAATAAACACAATTTTGGAAGCAGTAAACTTCAGTACACTATCTTCCTTTATGATTAAAATGTAATACTAAAAACAGTAATATATATCGTAAAGTAACTCTGTTCAATAAGTCACGTGACTTAAACATATGACATGGCCAAGTGGCATAACACAGACACATGTAATGCCCTTGTATTTGTCACTACTATGTTACGTCTTTCTGGTTCATGTTTTGTAGGAGAATCCCTACGACGCGCCATGTTGCAACGTCCAGTGAGTGATTTGACGATTGGCATCGATGGTAAGTTGTTATACTAATTTGTTGATATTTAAAGTAGTCATTAAGTTGATTAGCAAGAATGCTATGTTAAAATGATACAATCTACAGAAAATCTAGTTTTTGATGGGCTGTTTGCCAAGCCCGGGGAATTAGAATTAAACCAACTGAATGCAAGGAACTGAAGAGGGAATTGGAATGTAAGAAAAGGAATTGAGCCCCGGACATTTCTATGATGATGCATTTTTTTCCACTTCTTTGGTAATGCAGATATGCACAGCCAGCAATTACTCAATGAATATATATGACGCAAGTTAGTTATATCCTATTGCGTTGTATAAAAATAAACGCCGGCTGGGCAATTCTTATCTTAGGCAGCAAGCAACTGCCCTATCCCAGAAGCACATACTATGCACTATAGCTATAATATAAAATAACTTTGTATTCATCACACGTGTAGCCAGCCAAGAATTACCAACGCAAAGAAAACTTAATGAAGATGGAAGAGGATGAAATCAGTCATTTGATGCCTCGATCACAAGAGCGCTCATTCAACAAATGCATATTTGAATCACAGATTTGTTTTGTTTCTATTTGACCATCAGAAATCCCTGAGACAGTGGACGGTCGCCCTCGTTACGGCGTGGAGGCGATCAACAGCAACGATTCCGATACGATGTGGGTGACGCAGGAAGGAATCGACAGCCCTGTGTCAGAAACCACCACCTACCAACCTACGTCGACGGACACACCCATGACTAGTCATTCTGCAACTTCGTAAGTATGGAGAGCAAGCAGATGAGTACAGACCTGTCGGCAGATGACAGTGACACGCCAACATCACATCTGTCCATAAGGACATTGGCAGAAGGACCATCCATGCCAGATTCCAAGCAGGGGTATGACGCATGGAATTGCCGAATAGAGCCACCTTTTAAAGGTATTGATAACACCCTATTGAGCCGTATGGGGATCAGCGCACTGTATCCACACAGTAACATGTAACTTCACGTTTACCATCACAAATGTAGTGCTTAACCATGCATGTAGTGCTTAACCATGCATGATCCAAACTTCATCGCCAACAAAACGAGACAATTTACCTCAGTCCAAAAATGAACATTTCTCGATGTAGTCCGACAGCTACAAATGACGAACCCTACCTCACATGTAAAGTATAATCCCAGGAAGGCGTGCTACATGTGTCTGGAAACACACCAACATCTATTTCAGACACATTGCTGTCGAAAGTACATTTGCGAATCATGCATAATTTTAGTGTTTGTGCATTACTTGTACAAACGATATACTTTATATAACTATGGAACAATGTACCAACATTTATTAAGACTTGTGACAATTTTACCAACTTCAAACGTCTACTGACTACACATTTCTTTCATATTGCATATTAATGTAATTTGACACAAACTTGTTTTATTAAATTATTTGTTACTATTTTTAACAGTTTTAACATAAAGTAAACTATATATTACTAATAATAATTACACCGATACACTCATTTATAACTATCATTATAATGTAATTATACATTAGATTGATTATTAAGTATTTTTATGACATACGTAATTTATTTAATTATTTAGCAGGGCTACGCTATTTAATACTGTATTAATTTTAGTTATTTATATAACTATACATATATTTTTTTACATTAAAAAAAAAATTAGTATTTGTCTTATTATATATATATATATATATATATATATATACATATACATATATACATATATATATTTAATGAATTTTTAATATTAATATGTTGTGAAGCGCCACGAACAATTATTTGTATCACCCATGTGTTTTTGTTGTATCCGTGTGACCAATAAACAATGGGACCTATGTTGCGGAGAGAGTTGACGGCCGCTGGTGTTGCGGCGTGGAGGCGCTCAACAGCAACGATTCCGATACCATTTCGGTGACGCAGGAAGGAATCGACAGCCCTGCATAAGAAACAACCATCTACCAACCTATGTCGATGGACACAACCCTGACTAGTCATTCTGCAGCTTCGGGCTTCACGGTAAGTATGGAGATAGCAGATATTAGTGACACGCTTACATCTATCCTTAAGGAAATTGGCAGAAGGACCATCCATGCCAGATTCCAAGCAGGGGTATGCAACTGGGACGTTTGACGCTTGGAAATTCCGAATAGTCACCTTTTAACGGTATTGATGACATCTTACTGAGCCGTATGGGGGTCAGCGCACTGTATCCACACAGGAGCACATACCTTCACGTTTATCACCAGGAAGTGCCGCACTTAACCATGCGCGATCCAAACTTTGCCAACAAAATGAGATCATTTATTACTATCCAACAGAGAATATTTGACCATTTCCATAAAAATGTGGAAAATGGTGTGATATTTAATTTGTTGAATTTCAATGGAATATCACTTTTTTGAAAGGACATAACTTAAATATTTGCACAATGCTTTATGTAAAATTGCTACACTGAACGCACTGAAATTATAATATTTCACTGTAACGCGAGTCACGCTATGATTAGATTCAAATAAAAAAATCATACTATGTAATAAAAAAATAATTCGTTGACACCTTTTATACCTTAATATTATACCTTTAAGTTACTCTATGAATAAGTTGAACTTTTAAAATAAATTATTATAAGAGATATGTCAAAATAGTGTTCATTGAATGGTCAAAATATGTAATGCGAGTCACGTGGAAATGCCCATTTCTCTATGTAGTCTGCCAGCAGCAAATGACGATCCCCACCGCACATGTAAAGTATAATCCTAGGATGGCATGCTACATGTGTCTGGAAACATACCAACATCTATTTCGGATACATTTCTGTCGAAAATACATTTACGATTCTTGCGTAATTTTAGTTTCCGTCCATTACCTGCATAAACAGTACACGTTACACAACAAGACATACGGCACATCACCTCTCCCGCTCTGTCTATTTTGTCCAGGGCGGGATGAGCTGTTTGGACATAATGATTTGGCTTTAGCAATGGTACTGGACATCTGCAACCTTCTGAACACACCTAAACAAACCAGTCAGCACACGATGAGATCTACAGAAACCGAGCAGACTTTCTGCTGGATCATCCGGAGGACTATCATTTGACAGAAGAACACCACAAAACCATACTAATATTTTTTATTTATATAAATGATATGCCTTTCTGATTACATACAGCTCAATTCATACTGTTTGCTGATGGTACAAGCCTACTCTTTAAAACCAAAGACCACACTAGTCTCACAACTTACAAACATTTCTCATTGGATATGTGCCAACAAACTTTCACTTAACATAGGCAAATCTAAATGCATGTTATTTCAAAACACTCAAAATCATATACTCAATCATAAGGAAATTATTCTACATGGTAATAAGATAGAAAAAGTTGATAACTTGAATTTTTTAGGTATACACATTGATAAAAACCTTAACTGAAAGAAAAATACAAGTAAAAAATGCAAGAAAATTGTCCAGTTATTAGCGCTAATTAACAAAATCAAGCCACTGCTACAATTGTGCACATTAAAACAAGAATATAATGCCTTAATTCAACCCCATTTATCATTTTGTCTATATGCTTGATATAGTAACATTTGTGCCAATTTAACTAAAATAAGAAGACTATTTAAACTTCAAAAAAAGCTGTTCAGTTGATCGACAAAAGCAAATTGATAGCGCACACTGATCCCATCTTTAAAAAGTTAAATATTCTTAAATTAGAAGAAGACCTATTTATAATTTTGGACACATTGATGTCAAAAACACATTTGCGATTCTTGCGTAATTTTAGTGTGTATTCATTACATGTACAAACGTTCCACGTTATATAACTATGGAACAATTTCCCTACGGTTATTTGACATGAACATTGATTTTTACAAAATTATAAGTTACTATTTTAACAGTTTTAACATAAACTAAACAATTTATTACTAATAATAATTATACCTATACCATCATTTATAAGTATCATTATAATGTAAATTATACATTAGATTGATTATTAAGTATTTTTACGACACATATGTAATTTATTTATTTATTTAAATATTCTTAAATTAGAAGAAGACCTATTTATAATTCAAGGATGTCAGCTATACGATAAAATAATGAAAAAACAATATTATTTATTAATGTCAATTTAATTTATATTTTATGTATGTTGCATCATGTATCTTATAATTTTATATCATTTAGTATTGTATCTTTATGTAATTGTCTTTATGAGGATCCCACTGAAAAGAAGTATGTACAGTGCATATTTTCATGTCCACTGTAATTAGCTGAAAGACATACGACACGTCACCTCTCCCGCTGTGTCTATTGTGTCCAGGGCGGGATGAGCTGTTTCGACAGAGTGATTCGGCGTTACGATTCGTACTAGACATTTGCAACCTTCTGCACAGACCAAAGATAAACCAGTGAGCACACCACGAGATATATAGAAACCGTTCAGACTTTCTGCTGGATCATCCGGAGGACTACCATTTGACAGCAGAACACCACAACACCGTACTGAGAGTCCTATGATTCATTCCATATATCGTAGGTTGTTACTAATCAGATACTCAATCATAAGGAAATTATTCTACATGGTAATTAGACAGAAAAAGTTGATCACCTCAAATATTTAGGTATACGGATTGATAAAAACCTTAACTGGAAGAAAAATACAAATAAAAAATGCAAGAAAATTGCCCAGTTATTAGCGATAATTAACAAATTCAATCCACTGCAACAATTGTGCACATTAAAACAAATATATAATGCCTTAATTCAACCTCATTTATCATTTTGTCTACATGCTTGATATAGTAACATTTGTGGCAATTTAACTAACATAAGCGGAATATTTAAACTTAAAAAAAAACCTGTTCGATTGATCGACAAAAGCAAATTTATAGCGCACACTGATCCCATCTTTAAAAAGTTCAATATTCCTAAATTAGAAGACCTATTTATAATTCAAGGATGTCAGCTATATGATAAAATAATGAAAAAACAATGTCCAAAATACCTTAATTTTAACATCTGTCATGAAAAACATTGATTTTCACAGTCATGTAACCAGACATTTATTCATTTATGTTTTATAAGAACAGAAATAAAAAAACAGGGATTGTTTTATAAACATATTTATGCTACATGTGTCTGGAAACATACCAACATCTATTTCCGACATATTGCTGTCGAAAATACATTTGTGACTCGTGCCTAATTTTATTATGTGTGCATTAGCTATATAAATGGTACACGTACGTTACACGACAAGACATACAGCACGTCACCTCTCCCGCTCTGTTTATTTTGCCCATAGCGGGATGAGCTGTTTCGACAGAGTGATTCGGCGTTACGATTTGTACTTGCAACCTTCTGCACAGACCAAAGAAAAAACAGTCGGCACACCACGAGATATACAGAACCCAAAGAGAGTTTCTGTTATATCATCCGGAGGACTACAAGGTGACCGAAGAACACCACAACACCGTACTGAGAGTCCTCCGATGTTTTCCATACATCGTAGGTTGTTACTGAATCGCAGTCCGACAGTGGACAGTGGCAAGGTCATCGCCAGAGGTCGGGCAGTGGCATCTACAACAACATCAGCATCTCCTCAAACACCTCCTACGTCTCCACATCTGACAGTAGCACCCTCATCGACATAGGATGGACAGTTGCACGTCCCCACATCTGACAGTGTCACCCTCATCGACATAGGATGGACAATGGCATCTGCAGCAACATCTGCATCAGCTCAAACACCTCCTATGTCTCCACATCCGACAGTGGCACCCTCATCGACACAGGTTGGACAGTGGCATCTGCAGCAACTTCAGTCCAAAAATGAACATTTCTCAATGTAGTCCGACAGCTACAAATGACGATCCCTACCTCACATGTAAAGTATAATCCCAGGAAGGCGTGCTACATGTGTCTGGAAACGTACCAACATCTATTTTGGACACATTGATGTCAAAAACACATTTGCGATTCTTGCGTAATTTTAGTGTGTATTCATTACATGTACAAACGTTCCACGTTATATAACTATGGAACAATTTCCCTATGGTTATTTGACATGAACATTGATTTTTACAAAATTATAAGTTACTATTTTAACAGTTTTAACATAAACTAAACAATTTATTACTAATAATAATTATACCTATACCATCATTTATAAGTATCATTATAATGTAAATTATACATTAGATTGATTATTAAGTATTTTTACGACACATATGTAATTTATTTATTTAGAAGTGCTACGCTATTTAATACTGTATTAATTTTAGTTATTTATATACCTATACATATATGTTTTGTTTCCGTGTCACCAATAAGCAATGGGACCGTTGTTGCATAGAGTTGACGGTTGCTGGTGTTGCGGCGTGGAGGCGCTCGACAGTAATGCCCTCGTGACGAAGGCCAGTGTGCCAACTGAGACTTCTTCTATCGGACAATGCCAGCTGGTAGAGAGTAATAGATTATTCAATCAGAGGATGAACAGCTGCAGAGATAGTCATCTCCCTGATGCCATCTTGGAAAAGCTTTGATCACTCATGCAAGAGATAACAGCAAGATATTCCACGAGCCAATCAGCATCACCATGTCGGTGACGCAGGAAGGAATCGACAGCCCTGCGTCAGAATCAAGCACCTACCAACCTATGTCGACTGACATGCCCCTGACTAGTGATTCTGCAGCTTCGGGCTTCACGGTATGTATGGAGAGCGAACAGATGCGTATAGACCTGTCGGCAGATTACATTGACAAACCAATATCACTTCTATCCTTAAGGACATTAATTGGCAGAAGGACCATCCATGCCAGATTGCAAGCATGGGTATGCAACTGGGACATTTGACACTTGGAATTGCCGAATAGAGCCACCTTTTAATGCTATTGATAATAGCCTACTGAGCCGAATGGGGATCAGCATACTGTAGCCACACAGCAGCATGTCTACCATCACAAATACAGTTCAATTCATACTTTTTGCTGATGATACAGGCCTACTCTTTAAAAGCAAAGACCTCAGTAGTCTCACAATTAATGTTAATTCCAAACTCCCACAAATTATTTCTCATTGGGTAACTGCCAACAAACTTTCACTTAACATAGGCAAAACTAAATGCATATTATTTCAAAACACTCAAAATCAGATACTCAATCACGAGGAAATTATTCTACGTGGTAATAAGATAGAAAAAGTTGATCACTTCAAATTTTTAAGTATATGGATTGACAAAAAACTTAACTGGAAGAAAAATACAAATGCAAAATGTAAGAAAATTGCCCAGTTATTAGCAATAATTAATAAAATCAAGCCACTGCTACAATCATGCACATTAAAACAAATATATAATGCCTTAGTTCAACCCCATTGATCATTTGGTGTACTTGCTTGGTATAGTAACATTCGTGATAATTTAACTAACATAAGCAGACTATTTAAACTTCAAAAAAAGCTGTTCGATTGATTGACAAAAGCAAATTGATAGCGCACACTGATCCCATCTTTAAAAAGTTCAATATTCTTAAATTAGAAGACCTATTTATAATTCAAGGATATCAGCTATATGATAAAATAATGGAAAAAAAACAATGTCCAAAATACCTTTTAACATCTGTCATGAAAAACACTGATTTTCACAGTCACGTAACCAAACATTTATTCATTTGTGTTTCATAAGAACACAGATAAAAAAAACAGGGATTGTTAAATGAACATATATTTATGCTACATGTGTCTGGAAACATACCAACATCTATTTCAGACACATTGCCATAGAAATTACAATTACGATTCTTGCGTAATTTTAGTATGCATACATTACCTGTATAAACGGTACACATTACACAACAAGACATACAGCACGTCACGTCTCCCGCTCTGTCTATTTTGTCCAGGGCGGGATGAGCTGTTTGGACATAATGATTTGGCTTTAGCAATGGTACTGGACATCTGCAACCTTCTGCATACTTAAAAAAAACAGTCAGCACTCAACGAGATTGCGGAGATAGTTGACGATGGCTGGTGTCGCGGCGTGAAGGCGCTTGACAGTACGTGACGAAGGCCAGGGTGCCAAGTGTGACATCTTCTAGTGGACAATGCCAGCTGGTAGAGATTAATAGATTATTCACTAGGAGGATGAGCAGCTGCAGAGATAGTCATCTCCCTGAAGCCATCCTGGAAAAGCTTTGATCACTTATGCAAGAGATAACAGCAAGATACTCCATGAGCCAATCAGCATCACCTACTGTTTCTGATACCATGTCAGTGACACCGGGAGGAATGGGTAGCCCTGCATCAATAGCCACCACCTGTCCACCTATGTCAATGGACACGCCAATGACAAAAAATTCTGCTGCTTTGGGTTTCACAATAGATTTGGAGAGTGAGCACATCAGTGTAAACCTGGCGGCAGATGGCAGTGACACGCCTACATCACATCTATCCTTAAGGACTTTGGCAGAACGACCATCCATGCCAGATTGCAAGCAGGGGTATGCAACTGGGATGTTTGACGCTTGGAAATGCCGAATAGAGCCACCTTTTAACGCTATTGATAACAACCTACTGCGCCGTATGGGGATCTACTAAAATCACCCATTAGCACTGAAATGACAATATTTCACTGTAACGCGAGTCACGCTATGATTAGATTCAAATAAAAATCATACAATATAATACAAAATTATTTGTTGACATCATTTAATACCTTATACCTTTAAGTTCCTGTATGCATAAGTTGAACTTTTATAATAAATTATTATAAGAGATATTAATGTCAAAATGGTGTTCATGGAATGGTCAGAATATGTAATGCAAGTCACGGGGAAATGCCCTTTCCTCGATATAGTCCGACAGCTACAAATGACGAACCCTGCCACACATGTAAAGTATAATCCCAGGACGGCGTGCTACATGTGTCTGGAAACACACCAACATCTATTTCGGACACATTGCTGGTGAAAATACATTTGCGATTCTTGTGTAATTTTAGTGTGCGTACATTACCTGTATAAACGGTACACATTACACAACAAGACATACGGCACGTCACCTCTCCCGCTCTGTCTATTTTGTCCAGGGCGGGATGAGCTGTTTGGACATAATGATTTGGCTTTAGCAATGGTACTGGACATCTGCAACCTTCTGAACACACCTAAACAAACCAGTCAGCACACAACGAGATCAACAGAAACCAAGCAGACTTTTGGCTGGATCATCCGGAGGACTACCATTTGACGGAAGAACACCACAAAACTATACTAAGAGTACCACGACTCATTCCATGTATTGTAGGTTGTTACTGGATCGCAGTCCGACAGTGGCAACGTCATCACCAGCATCTGCTCAAATCGCCAACAAAACGAGAACATTTTACCTCAGTCCAAAATGAACATTTCTCGATGTAGTCCGACAGCTACAAATGACGAACCCTACCTCACATGTAAAGTATAATCCCAGGAAGGCGTGCTACATGTGTCTGGAAACATACCAACATCTATTTCGGACATATTGCTGTCGAAAGTACAAATGTTACATAAGAAAGACTATGGAACAATTTACCAACAGTTATTAAGACTTGTGACAGTTTTACCAGCTTCAAATGTGTACTGACTACACATTTCTTTCATATTCATATTAGTGTAATTCGACATGAACTTGTTTTACTAAATTATTTGTTAATATTATTAATACGTAAAATAAACACTTATTAATTGGCATTATTGTTACATAATTATTATTACAATTTTTAACATAAACTAAACTATTTATTAGTAATAAGAATTATACCTATATGTAGATATACCTTCTGCACACACCAGAAAAAACAGTCAGCACAAGACGAGATCAACAGAAACCGTGCAGACTTCCTGCTATATCATCCGGAGGACTACCATTTGACAGAAGAACACCACAAAACCATACTAAGAGTCCTACGATTCACTCCATATATCGTAGGTTGTTACAGAATCGCAGTCCGACAGCGGACAGTGGCAACGTTATCGCCAGATGTCGGACAGTGGCATCTGCAGCAACATCAGCATCTGCTAAAAACATCGACACCTTCTAAGTCTCCAGGTGTGACAATGGCAACCTCATCGACAGAGGTCAGACAGTGGCATCTGCAGCAACTTCAACATCTGTTCAAATGTCGACATGGTCATCGCCATAGGTCGCAAAGTGGCATTTGCTGCAACATCAGGATCAAACATCGACACCTTCCATGTCTCCAAGTCCGACAGTGGCAACCTCATCAACATAGGTCAGACAGTGGCATCTGCTCAAACGTTGCCACCTTCTACGTGTCGAGATCCGACAGTGGCAACCTCATCGACAGAAGTCGGACAGTGGTATCTGCAGCAACATCAACTCAAACATCGACACCTTCTACATCTCCGACTCCACTGGAATCAGCAACTGAGCCGTATGGGGATCAGTATCCACATAGCAGCACGTATCTACAAGTTTATCATCACGAAGTATTTGGGTAATTCGACACGAATATTTTTTTTTACTAAATTATTTGTTATTATGATTAATACATAATTATACACTTAATTATTGGCATTATTGTTACATAATTATTATTACTATTTTGTACGACGACCAATTCCTTGAAAATGTGAAGAAGAATAATATTCAATGCGTTTAATACCCATCGACACGTGAACAGGCGATATATTTACACCATCATTAAATATAGATTTCTAGTGTCTCATGAAACCACGAGCGATATTCTCTTCAGTGTCAGAAGTTTGCGAGAAATTATGAAGAAAATGATCACATTTGGTGGTTCCCTTACAGCATCTCATTTAAACAGTGACATTGTTGTTGTTAGTTATTACAGTAATGTCGTCCTCATTTATTCCGTGCAGTGTGTGGGCCAAGCCATTCAGTCTTGGCTGTGTAACACATAATAATAATAATATAGTTTACTGTATTTTAACTAAACATTTTAATTTGATAAATATTGTAAATATTACTTATTGTATCAATATTTTACAGATGATTTTTATCATATACTGTGATACTTGAAATACGAACATGAACAACCTCCAGCTGACAATTCCCATTACTGTGTTGGACCTATTGTATTGGACCTATTTTGTTGGACCTATTGCTGCAGCTCGGTAACGGGTAAGCAATAAATCTCGAGACAGAGACAGGTTCTAAGATGCCTGCCTGCGTGACTGCGTACCTGCCTATCTGCCTGACGTGAACATAAGGACAACACGACACTCGAATACAGCATGAGGCTCGCTGATCACTCATGTGACAAGAACATTTATGACAGCAAATTACTAGTATTACAATATTATATTCAAGCCATTATTTATAATGCAACTACAGTGAATAGATAATCAGATATTTATTACAAACATTAGATCAAGGTTTTAGAATTAGTGCATGGCCTGCTACCTCAAAACCTGCAATATGCCAATGACACTGTATTGATTGTGGTATCCAATGTTGATCTGAAAGAAATGATTCACATTATTAAAGAAGAAAATACAGCGGCTTCCTCTCAATATAAAAAAAAGAAAAACAAATGATAACAACGCAGATCAATGTGATTGAGACCATTGTTAATGGAGACATAGTGGACGTAGTCTAGGAATTTTTATTTTGTGTCGATAATAAAATAAATGACCCTGGGTAGAGCTGCTATGGCAAATTTGGGCACATTCAGGAAAAACTGACATATTTGTTTTCCCTGTGATAATATATGCATCTGAATCCTGGACTAGAAATAAAATGGTCGATAACGAATCCAAGCATTTAAGATGTGGTGCTATCACTGCATGTTAAGGATCTCATGGACTAAATACTGATGAATAATTCAATATTAAATACAATGAATAAATCAATGATACTTGATTGATCCATCCTCCATCAAAACATTCTTATCTTTAATTATGTCATACACATAGAAAAAATCATCATGCTTGGAATGACTGAGGAAGACTCTATAATTTGATGCAGCCCTGTTTGAGGAGAGCATGCAGCCATGAGGGTTTGACGCAGTATAAATAGTGAATTGCTATGTTTTAATAAGTTATTATTATTATATGTAAATCTCTGTTGACAAATCAAGTATTTGTCTTAAAGGGGCCATATGTGGCGATTTAGATGTGCATGCTACATTGCATGATATAGCGCAACTAACAAAAGGGAACTTGTGTTGCGCTATTATACAATGTTATGGTGAACAGCCAAACGTATGTAGTGGGCTGACTGTTTACACATCAGTTACTGACTTGGCCATGTGTATTGCATTGAGGACAGAAAAATCCCTGAAGACTTCATCCATAGTGAGCATGAAGTATACCATAGCTTTATACCGAGACCCGTCCAAACAAACAAATATAGACGGGTAGAAATATGGGTGGACGGGTGGTGGACGGGTACAAAATGAAGGAGCAAAACAAATGCTTTGAACGTTGTGCCTTGAAAGTCAGCATAAATGGTGTCACATGTGTGTTTGTAGTCCTTTTCAGGTCAAAAAAATACATTTAAAGTTTGTGAACTGGCTTAACAGTTAACATCAACATGTCCACCAAAACATGTGTGACTGGCAATAATTTGATCCTGCATAAAGCCCTGATCCAGACACACAGGCCGCCCAATACTTCACTTCATGTCGACATGAAATGAAGACTGCTGCATCGACATGTGAGCAACAGGTACTGCACACCGCAGTATGCCTGATGTGCAACAGTGCATGCGAGGGTGTGTGTGAAAACGAGCATAAATAAGTGGAACGTAACCGGGACGGAAATGAGACAACAACAAAGGGCGTCGGCCAAAAGTGATGCCAAGCATCATCTTACTTGTCAGTGCCAAATTAATGCAGTGAAGTATGTACACTGGAAGAATTACTGAGCAAAGCAAAGAGATGCATAAAGCCATCAGTACAAGCGTATGTTTAAATTGTACACCGCGACGTTACTGATGGACTTGTGAAATTTATTATGGTTTATTAAATGCACTTGCATCGACTTTCCATCTAGAGAACTCAAGTTCGAGACCACTGCTGTCGTGTCGAACCTTGGGCAAATTCGTTCACTCTACCTTGCTCCAGTTCACTCATTTGTACGAGTGTCTAGTTATAGACGGTGGTGGATATTTGTGTACAAATATTTATTGAGCCTTAAATGCAGCGTGGCTAAATGCTTCTTCAAGAAGTCGATGTGTCCGATTGAACAGGTCTGCCAGGGAGCAAATTGTCAAGCAAGTTGGGTAGTATTAAATACTAGAAAGCTTTACTTTTTTAAACTGTGTTAAGCTAATTGATAATATTTCGTTCATCATACAGTTCAATATCAGGTGATAGTATCTGCCAATTCCAGTGGTCCACAGTCTATTTGAGTGCAGATGAGTAGAGGTATGTCAAGACATGTAATAAGTGATGTACCAGGGTAGATCAATAGTGCAATGGTGACATATGTACATTAACTTAAAAAATAAAATCGCAAATATGTGGGGAGGAGATACGATTATGAATCTTTGCCAATGCAAGTGTCCCAAAGAATCTTTCCGAGTGCAGATGTACAGAAATATGTCCTGTTAAACACCTGTGCAGTGAATGACAAATGACATGCCTGCAATAGCGCAACTTAAAAAAAACATCAAGACAAAATGACCGGTACACATTGTTTCTAATATTTACCCATAACAGGTATAGACACTCATTCATGAACAAGTTCCAGTTTGTCAACATATTGTTCTATGTTGATTTTATAGTTTTTCTAATGGAAACTGGAGAAAATGTGAGTGTTGATGTGGGATGGAGATGGCTAATATATCTGCAGTAAATTCTGCTGAGATCTTTTATTTTATAATTGCCCTAAAATCGTAATAAAACTGTATGACCCAATTCCATGTAACAAAGGACATGACATGAAATAAAATGTCTCATATTGACATATTAATGTTTGTACAGTGTATTGCATTGTACACATAATAATTCAATAAATACTGATGAATAATTCAATATTAAATACAATGAATAAATCAGTGACACTTGATGGATCCATCTTCCATCAAAACATTCTTTACTTTTATGATGTCATACATTATAGAAAAAAAGCATCATGTTGGGAATGATTGGGTAGACTTTCTAATTTGATGCAGCCCTGTTTGAGGTTAGCAGTCATGAATGTTTGATGCATTATAAATAGTGAATTGCTATGTTTTAATAAGTTATTATTATATGTAAATCTCTGTTGATAAATCAAGTATTTATCTTAAAGGGGCCATTTGTGGCAATTTAGATGTGCATGCTACATTGCATGATATAGCGCAACTAACAAAAGGGAACTCTTGTTGCACTATTATACAATGTTATGGTGAACAGCCAAACGTATGTAGTGGGCTGACTGTTTACACATCAGTTACTGACATGGCCATGTGTATTGCATTGAGGACAGAAAAATCCCTGAAGACTTCATCCATAGTGAGCCTGAAGTAGGGTCCAGACCATAGCTTTATGCAGTGACCTGTCCACCCGTCATTTGGATGGGTAAAAACAAATATAGACAGGAAGAAATATGGGTGGACGGGTACAAAAATTAAGGAGCAAAAAAAATCCTTTAAAAGTTATGCCTTGAAAGTGAGCATAAATGGTGTCACATGTGTGTTTGTAGTCCTTTTCAGGTTAATGATATATATTTAACGTTTGTGAACTGGCTTAGCAGTTAACATCCACATGTCCACCAAAACATGTGTGACTGGCAATAATTTGATCCTGCATAAAGCCCTGATCCAGACACACAGGCCGCCCGATACTTCACTTCATGTCGACATGAAATGAAGACTGCTGCATCGACATGTGAGCAACAGGTACTGCACACCGCAGTATGCCTGATGTGCAACAGTGCATGCGAGGGTGTGTGTGAAAACGAGCATAAATAAGTGGAACGTAACCGGGACGGAAACGAGACAACAACAAAGGGCGTCGGCCAAAAGTGATGCCAAGCATCATCTTACTTGTCAGTGCCAAATTAATGCAGTGAAGTATGTACACTGGAAGAATTACTGAGCAAAGCAGAGGTGCATAAAGCCATCAGTACAAGCGTATGTTTCAATTGTACACCGCGACGTTACTGATGGACTTGTGAAATTTATTATGGTTTATTAAATGCACTTGCATCGACTTTCCATCTAGAGAACTCAAGTTCGAGACCACTGCTGTTGTGTCGAACCTTGGGCAAATTCGTTCACTCTACGTTGCTCCAGTTCACTCATTTGTACGAGTGTCTAGTTATAGACAGTGGTGGATATTTGTGTACAAATATTTCTTGAACGTTAAATGCAGCGTGGCTAAATGCTTCTTCGAGATGTTGACATGTGCCAGATTGAGCAGGTCTGCCAAGGAGCAAAGTGTCAAGTAAGTTGGGTAGTATTAAGTACTAGGAAACTGTGTTTTAAAGCTAATTGATAATATTTCGTTCATGATACGGTTTAATTTCAGGTGATAGTATCTGCCAATTCCAGTGGTTCACAGAGTCTATTTCAGTGCAGATGAGTAGAGGTATGTCAAGACATGTAATAAGTGATGCACCAGGGTAGTTCAATAGTGCAATGGTGACATATGTACATTAACTTAAAAAATAAAATCGCAAATATGTGGGGAGGAGATACGATTATGAATCTTTGCCAATGCAAGTGTCCCAAATAATCTTTCCGAGTGCAGATGTACAGAAATATGTCCTGTTAAACACCTGTGCAGTGAATGACAAATTACATGCCTGCAATAGCACAACTTAAAAAAAAACATAAAGACAAAATGACCAGTACACATTGTTTCTAATATTTACCCATAACAGGTATACACATTCATTCATGAACAACTTCCAGTTTCTCAACATCTTGTTCTATGTTGATTTTATAGTTTTTCTAATGGAAACTGGAGAAAATGTTAGTTTTGATGTGGGGTGGAGATGGCTAATATATCTGCAGCATATTCTGCTGAGATCTTTTATTTTATAATTGCCCTAAAATCATAAAATAACTGTATGGCCCAATTCCGTGTAACAAAGGATGACATGAAATAAAAAATAAAACTTCTCATATTGACATATTAATGTTTGTACAGTGTATTGCATTGTACACATAATAATTCAATTTTAAATGCAATGAATAAATCAATGACACTTGATGGATCCATCTTCCATCAAAACATTCTTATCTTTTATTATGTCATACACATAGAAAAAATCAACATGCTGGGAATGATTGGGTAGACTTTCTAATTTGATGCAGCCCTGTTTGAGGTGAGTAGCCATGAGTGTTTGATGCATTATAAATAGTGAATCTCTATGTTTTAATAAGTTATTATTATTATATCTAAATCTCATGTATTAGGCACTGGATTGCTGTCTCCACCACTCGTAGTGTTTCGCGAGCGCTGGAGTCGACTGCAAAGGTCACGAGCGCAAAAGAGGTACTCTGCACTTCCGGTCTACCAGTCACTGCGATGGAGTTGCCGAACATCGAGAGGATTTTTGCGGTGAATATAACTGTTTAATTCAATAATATTAATAGTGAGATTTTTTCTAAACAATGACTGTATCTAATTTGGTAAATGTTGTGGCTATTTCCAGTGTAGTTCTAAATGGTTTATTTAATTCTATTTTCATTGTACATGACCTATAATAAGCATGGTATAACAAATATGAAAGTTACACACAAATGCTACTTTGTAATTAAGAATAGGAGCTTTAAGAAAGGTTGGCTTGCATTTAAACAAATTATCATTGAAAACTTCCACACATTCATGACCCATTTCCAATTCAGCACATGAAGCAAATAAAATATTAATTGTGTTGATACAATAGCCATTGGCAATTAGTAATATGCAGTTTATATTCGTCTATCTGCTATCTGATGTCAGATTTTTTAGTGGTGGTCATTATGTAACATCAGTGACAAATATGTGAACATCTTAATCTAATTTTTGAAATGAAAAGTGTTATCAGATAATTTTAATTAATATCTATCTCTAGTAGCTTTGTTTTATGTACAACAACTACAATTTCTCTTGTAAGCCTTAGAAAGTTAGGCTAACATATATGGCTAACATATATGGATAGATTTAAGCAGAGACCCGTCCACCCGTCATTTTTTCTTCTTCTTAGAATGCCCCTCTTGGGTGCAAGACGTATGTTTAAAACATATCCTATGATGTGCCACTTAGTTGCATGTAATGACCAATCAGAAGCCGCTGCCTGGTGGATAGTCATCGGCATCGGGAATATACAATGTTATCCTCAATGAAGATGTAGGCACTACAACTATGAGTGCATTGCATGTATAAACGATTCTTCGCGCATAGAGTTATTGCGTAGAAGTATGCATGAACGATTGAGTGCATGCTGCGATGACAAAGCTTTCACGTGATAACATGCAATTTAAAAAAGCAACGAGTTGGTCAGTTTGTGTTGAGCTGTTGACTGTATACAATGGTCAGCAGTCACCTGGGAAACGCAAATTTATTTAGATGGAAATGGAATGTATTTCCTTAGTATAATGGTGTTTAGTTGTCAGATTGGTACATTACAACAGTTATTTTATCAATATCTGATCTGGGATTTCAAATAAATAAACGTTTAGAAACAGTTATATTATTATATAACTGTTGTTTATTACAAAAAGAACCCGTTTAGCGGGGTTACATTTTGGTGTTGGAATTGGGATCAGTTACTGAAATTCCCAATTAAACTTCTGTTATTCTGAATTTATATGAAGTTATGGATAAGGATCAATCTGCCCATTGGAGCAGCGTGTCAGAAGAACAAAGAATTGTGTCAACAACTAAGTGAGCTGAATGCGCATGCCACGGTAATACCTCCAGTGACAGTTGATGTGCAAAGAGAGATTCGTCTGCGTAGTTTTTACGGGAAGGGTGATGAAGACGCGACTCATTGGTGCAAGGATGCGGAAGCTGCTCTACACACAAAGAAGATGAGCATGCAGATGAGCCAAACGAGCAACTACACGATACGCAAACATGTCGACCTGCACGTAGCTTGGCCAGCCAGCACAGAAACCTGTTTCATGAGCCGTGATTGGCACGTCATAACTGAACTATTTTATTACATTATACTATATTTGCATGTTTTCGTTTCTACAACTTTGAGTGCATGGTTTCGACAAAAAAATTGTGAAATGATCCCATAGGTTTTTAAGTCTCTAACAAACAATTCTGTTACAATTTGTGAAAAACAAACTGTGTATGGCAGAAACCAAGTGGTCCACTATAAAAAATAGACCAATGCCAGATCCCAAAAATTCTTGTAAAAGGTAAACCGTGCATGTAATGTAAATCGCTGTAAGACCAAGGTGAGGAGTACAGAATGATATTTTTTCTTGAAGCCTATGCTCATTATGACTTGTTTACTTGGCATTTAACTACTGTTATCAATCCAATTTTATCATTTTAGGATGTCCCAGAGTACAACTTTTCGCTCAAAAAATCATTAACACATGATTCACCAACCGAGCCTGAGGCGGAGACGACAGGACATACATATGACAGCCAACATCAACAGTCAGACTACAACACAAGGACACAGAAGTAGGCACAGTTTGTCGAATTGCTCAAAAACGAACCCCATTTGATACGATAGGTCTACTCTGGTCAATCCTAGACAGTCTCAGACTGGAGTGGCTTGAGGGTCAATTCCATCTAAGTTTGCAGAGATTTTAGCTTCATTTTTAGTACATGCATGCAACGTAGCCATCAGAACACTGAAGTCCCACTTAGGGAACAAAGTAAATGCCAGTTGGCCAAAGCTAAGGCAGCTGACATACTAGGAGAGCTCGTAAAAAGTTGTATGTATTAGGATTCTTCTCAGACAGACACTAATCTGGCCTATGACATCCTGCCAGCGCATTACCAAATCATGCTGTGGAAGGCAGCAAATCAGTAGACTCCACCCAAATTTGATATTGCTAATTACAGATGGGAGTTTGTCACTGCATTGCAAGAGGATCAGCAGCCAGCCCTGCCCTCATGAACATTATCAACTGTCAGTGTGAAGCTGTGGGTAAAGCTTGCGGCTCTAATACATGTAGTTGTCATTCTGCAAGACTGTCCTGCACACAGTAATGCTTGGTTGATGTTGGTGATGCCATGTGCCTCAACTTGTTTACCAACCACGATGAGCATAAGAATCACACAATTTAAGAAATGATAATGGGGGAAAATGTGACAGTATAGAGTAAATAGAAGAGGAGAGTGAGAGAGAATGTTGGGACTAACCTCCATGATGTTGTGTACTGGTATTTATAGGAACAAATCCATTGAAGGTACGTATAGATGATAAAAGGTCACGTTGAGCCAGCATCAAAACTTGTAATTTCTGGGGGGAAAACTTTCCAAATTAATTAATGTCACTGACAAGTCAAAGAAAACATTTCTTTTATTGTACAATATTAAACTTTTAATTGTACAATAATTTTTTTTATTTCAATGAGAATGATGATAGTTAGCAGCTGAATGCTATACAGAGTGTTTGTAGCAAGCATGTCCATGTGACAGAAACAAACAAACACAATAAAGCAGTCGCCGTCAATTTTAACAAAGTTTTGCTTGAGCTCACAAAACAGAAAACAGTGTTTGACACCTTTGGTCTGACGGCTGTGCAGTTCAGCTCAAAAGTAAATGCTATGTTTTCATCAGCTAACAAAAATGGACCCCAATTTGAGTCTTGTAAGTACTTTGAAAGTCCGCATGGGAAAGAGGCTGTGAACGGTCGGGGTGATATGAAAAGAACCGTTTTTCGGAATATAAAAGTTAACAAGGTAATGAAAACGTTTGCTGAGTAAGCCAACCAGATAGAGGTCTTGTTAGTTGGTGCAGTGTGTTGAGTCAGTCATCAGTGAAGATTTATCTAAGGCAGCTTACAGATTCACGTTGTACAAGCAATGTGTTTTCATGGAAACAGGCTTTCTTCTGAAATATGTATAAAAGTCAAACATTGGTAATGCCCTGCCACACACATGAAGCAATGTATGAAACTAACAACTGCAGAACCTGAAAAAAACGTAGATTCCTCCTTGTCCACCGGCCATCAGAAAAGCCAAGAATGAGAATCATAATAGAAAAAAATTACATGTCAAGCAGAACTTCAGCTACTGTATGGTCTGATTTTGTTTTTAGCACAACCTTCGGGTGATCCCAACTTTCCTTTCCTTCCTTAACAAAAACCTGTGAATGCTCCTGAATATGTCACTTTCTTTTCACTGCCAAAGTCAAAGACAATAAAGACGGATGCAACCTCTTCTTCCCCGCCATAATGGCCACATGTCAACATGGCATGTCAACATGTTCACATAATTGCATATATCACGTGATAGACACTTGTGATGTTACCATTTCCTAATATGCCCAACACCCTGAGACATGTCTCAACAATTTCAAAAGTAACTGCACTGAAGATAAACAAATGATTCGGCCAGAATAAAAAATCATTAACTTCTTGGGCGTTACCTTAATTTGCATTATTGCCAGCAGCGGCGTGCCATAATATACCACACCTTTTGAGCCTTTATGGCGTCGCAGAAATGATTCATTCTATTACGGAAGTACTTCAAAAACATTGTTATTGACAACACATTTTCTTGTCATTTGTTTCCATTGAACACGTGTGTTACATAATTAAAATATGACTTCACTACGGAGGGATTTTTATTTTATCAGGCTTTTGTTAAAACTATAGTCCTAGAAAAAGACTGGATTGACCCCCGAATATTGCCTACTAGTACTACGTCTACAGCTACGCCGTCGATGAAATCATTATTGTCGTCAATCTCATCAATTTGTTTTAACTGAATACCAGTAGACCTGAGTAGTAAACACACGGATGTATTCTCACACTGAAGATATCACATTACCTTATGCAGATGATTTTCATCTTTTCACAGGATGAATGTTTTCGTGGCTTTCTTCTGCATCGAACGATTTATTCATCGTACAGTTTGACGTCTCCCTCTCATCTCGATTATCGGAGCCTTGCGTCTTCGACCGTTGGTATCGACCGTTGGCGTTGCCGAAGCGCGTGACGTCAATAATAGAGACGATAAATTCGTATTCTTTAAAATCCATTATTCGATTGTGAAATGTAGATATCTTTCCATGACAAAATCAACGCTTAATAGAAATGTTAATTACCATGCAAGATTGTGAAACTAACAACACGGTCTATAGACTAAACGAGAGTAAACAATCTTGTTTTGAACTGAAGCGTTCGAGAGATTGTTTCATCACCTAGTGTAGAATTCTGAAACCACAGATACGTATTATCAAGAACGTTCACCAGGTGGCAAGCGTGCTTGTGCGTTGGCGCGGGATTTACGCCAAGAAGTCTGTCTGACTTTGCCGGTTTTGAAAAATAATCCGTGTGGGGCTAAACAATGCTGCCACCTCAAGCATATATATATATATATATATATATATATATATATATATATATATATATATATATATATATATATATATATATATATATATATATATATATATATATATATATATATATATATACTACTGGTTAACCCTGTCGTAATTGAATTCCTATTTTATAAGCAACTGCACATTTTTATTTTTATTCATTTTTGTGTTAATATAAGTTCAATGTTGAATACCTTTCATACGATATATTTTATCTTGTAAAAGTATATCGTTACTAAACATTTTATTTCGTAGTTACAGGGGCGTCGATCCGATTTTAAAAGTGGGGGACGGGGTTTATTATAATATATCATATATATAAGTGTATGTATACATATATACATGTATATTTTTGACATGTATATAATTAAATTATATATATATATATACATATATGACCTGAAATACATATAATTTTTTGTAAATATAAGACATAATTCATTGTTGGTCTGGTGTTAATTCTAAAATAAACAAAGGCCTTTATGTTATTCTATTTGTAATAGTTATGTTGGCAACATATATTTGAAGAGGGGCCATGGACCGCCCCAATCACTGAACATTTAGAGGGGGTAGACTTTGGACCCAACACTGCTTGCCTGATTTATAGTGACAAGATGCAGAGGTTACAGAGGTACCTGTGTAGAACTTCTCAATCCCACCTTTTGGCACAGAAATTGTCATCACTCAAATTAGATCAAATTACACAAAGTGCAGGAATCCGCTGATTCCGCCGTAGGCGATATAAATATCCACAAGGGCAACCAGGCTGCAATCCAAAGGGTGACAGAGCAAACAAAAAAATTAATAATATATAATGTGCCTGATGTCTAATGCCTATTAATATATCAACACAAGGGTGCAAAATGACAGAGCCCGGCATGATGAATATTTACTGGACTAAGATGATGTTGCGGGCTGCGGCCAACCAAGCAATTTATCTAGTGATTTACGACTAGGTAGTCGGAAGTTTATATCTGAACTTGTATATTTATTTTATTAATTTTACTCCTAGACCAATGTAGGGTTTTTAAGAGAGGGGAGTGATCAGTCTCGCTATATATGCCTATACATGTGTTTTATGAACTGAAAAAGTGTGAGGACATTTCCTATATGCTGACCCCCTCAGGCCGTCCACCCCACCGATAGACGCCCATGCTGTGCATGTGTAGAACTTCCCAATCCCATATTTTGGCAAAGAAATTTGTCATCACTCAAATGGGAATAAGTTCCACAAAGTGCAGGAATCCGCTGCTTCTGCCTTAGGCGATAAACATCAAGCAGGCGAGGGCTGAAAGTGCAACACAAATTTCACATTTAAAATGTGCTTAATGGCTAGAGGCTATTAATAATATCAACACAAGATTGCAAACTGATAGAGCCCGGCAGCGGCTTACATTTTTCTGGTACTTATAAACTTTCCGTTTGGCCTTTCTGCGCATGCGCGATAAATTTAAAATCATCAATGTGCCGCGAAACAACAAAGCATTTTCTGAATAAATGCCACGGGCTGTTCGTTTTCTCTCCTGTGATGATTACTGTGAAGAGTTGTCTAAAATTTCATTCAATATATTAAAATATTACGTTTGTTTAAATCAATATCACGGATTATGGCGCACTACAGTCACGTGATTTGCGCTTAATTTTTGCTATCAAAACATGCCTCAAAACTTGTTTGCCTCGATTTTGCGATAAATAACTTTGCTGATAGGTTATATACATCATAACGAGCAGCACGTAGTAATATACCATAAACGCTTTGTCGTTTCGCTGAACACTGATGATTTTACATTTATCGCGCATATGCACAGAAACGTCAATCGGAACGTTTATAACGCCGGGAAAATGTTAGCGCTATACACCGCAGCCCGGCATGATGAAGATTTACTAAAGTAAGATCAAGTTGCGCGCTGTGGCCAGCCAAGCAATTTATATCTAGTCGATTTTCTAATGGGTGGTCGAACTTCATATCGCGAGTTTATTGTCTAGCTAGTCCTATGTAGCGCCTTTTAAGAGAGAGGAGTGGTGAGTCGAGCTATATGCCTCGCTATTTTTCTGAACTGAAAAGTGGGGGGACAATTCCTATGCTTGTCCCCCACCCTGAAAAGTGGGGGACGCGTCCCCCCCCCCCCCCCGTCCCTCACCGATCGACGCCCGTGCATAGTTGGTCTGAGAGCTAGTCAGCGGCTGAAAAGTGCTGCCACCTTACGGAGGCTGGTTAATCGAGGATAGAGGTCCATCACGCACAAATGCAGGTAAAATACCTGATGTCAATCTTGTCAAAGGTATCTTCAACCTAACCCTAACCCAAACCTAAACCGTAATCCTAATACTAACCGTATATCTAAACCCTATTCCACACAAGAGCGACCAAAAGTGGGCATTTGTACGCAAGAAGCCACTAGGCTACCCCATTTCACTAACGCTGCTAAGAGCTCTTAAGATGTATTTACTACGCGAAGTATGACAACGACTACCAGACTGTCCACCAATAAGTCCAGTACTTCTTACTGGTGCATATATGTCTTCTAGGACTTGGAGGACTTACTAAATATATCACCGCATTTTGTCATGTTGCCAATAATAATTATCCGGTAAGTTAGTAAGAATGTAAGCAAGTCGACCAACGAGTTGTTTTATGTAGCTGAATTAAACAGATCATACAGCTAGTTTACATTTGATGTCACTTTTTTTATATTCAATGACTGCAAAGAAATTCGCAAACACCAAACTCACAGGACACATAATTAGTAGCCACGCATTAACGTTCTTAAAATTAATGTCTTAACAGGACCGATTTAGATCACAACAATGTCTGATAACTGGGGTTTTCCATCTTCAGTAGATTACGCCCTGCATCGCATCGACAAGCTGGCGAACCTGTGTCAAGAGGTGAATGCCACAGACAGCTTTCTTCGCAGCATCGAGGACGTGTGCGTGCAGCAGCCTGTTGTAATCAACTGACATCGCCACGACGAATGTTCCCTCGAAATAAAGCGTTTCACAACGTTTTAATAACGGCTTTTATGTTTATAAATTAACACATCACTAAATGTACTTACCGTGGTCGGTGTACTTTTTTGGGGCCTGATATTATACTCCCAAAACAATCCAATAATTATTGGTCAAAGTTGCAGCCTCACCTATTTGTCGCACGTAATTTTGGAAGAGGGTTGGGTTGCTTCTCGACATTCTGCCGGAGATGATGGTCTGATGCTGAGTCTGCTTCCGTCTTCACTCGCATGTGTAGACATTTCTTACTAAGGATTTGTAGTTTTATAACTATCTCCTTGGTTCTGTATTTAGATGCTTTGTGTATAATGCCTAACATTGCGTTTGTCTTATTAGCTGCCCAAACATTGTTTTATTACATATAGTGTATCTGTATTTAAGATCATTGACCATACAGAGCTCCACTCATTTAGGGTAATCAGATCTTTTTGTTTCTCTGCATTCTCACATGACATGACTAAAAAGCGTAGTGTCGTCGGCAAATTTAAGTAGATGATTTTCCACACCCTCATCCATGTTATCATTAATATATATATCAAACAGAACCCTGTGTGACTCCCCTTCACTGGTGACCATTCTGAATTGTCCATTTATAATATTCCCAGTTGCAAAGTTGACAACCTCATTTCAAGTCAAGATTTGAGGACCACATGCATTTTATTAATGGAGATGTTTATATTTTTAGAAAGTACGCTAATCAGCGAGTAAACTGTGCTGTACTGTATTACATTAGCAACACGGTATGCTGCTCTCGGTTTCGTGGTGTAACCTTTATCGTTACTGGGGTCCGAGTAGCGATCAAAAATACTCCCGCTGCCGCGGTCAGTTTCGTTGCTAAGTTCGCCAACATCGTCGTAATTTCGAACGTCATCATCTTATAGTTTATTCGCCAAAACTATCAAACAAACCACCCCAAACATCCGATGACAAATTACACTTTGAAATCCTGCTTTCCGCCATTGTAGCCAGGTTTTTGTAATCATGACGATATTTGTTTCCAAAATACAGCGGCAATGTTTGTACTGTTAATACAATATAACAGAGTGGTCCATATGTGAAACGTCTGAACATAGCACTGAATGAACATACTACACATGACATTTTTACGTGTGTGTGCGTGTGCGCGCGCGTGTGTGTATGTAATACCCGTAGGTATTGTGCGTAGATAACTTTAGATATTAAACAGAAATCCACATCTTGTTGCATAAAATATATATGCATCATTTTTATGTGCAAAAATAGTTTAATAAATTGCATACGACCATACAAAACACCAATACATTTAATATCGGTTTAAAAGTACCTGTTATGTTTACAAACTAGGCATATATGTACTCTGGAATTATATCAGTTGTAACAATGTAACAATTTCACTGACTCGACTTTCCACTCAGGTTGTAACATACTGCATTGTGATATGTCTATCTAAGGTGCACAGGTTTTAATATCAGCATTAAGGCATCTTTCGCAACTGCGACACCACACACATACCACTGAACTGTTAGACCGGAATAAAAACCAGCCGTATAAAACCAATAATACTACGTGAAGAGAATTACGATCATGATATGTAATTATGTATTCTCATTTACATGCTTCATTTAAGTAAAAACCAGCTGTATAAAACGAATAATACTACGAGAAGAGAACTACGATCATGATATGTAATTCCGTATTCTCATTTACATGCTTCATTTCAGTGTTGAAATGCAGACATGTCCTGTTGTCGTACAAGTGCTATGTGTAACACAAGGTTGTAACGCTGTGTTATATCTGCAAGACGAGACCAGCTGAAGAGACATTATCACCTCCACCCCCTGTCTGTACGACCTTGGTACATACAAGCACTGGGGCAACGCAGATCTCCACCCCTGGCTCGTCCCAGCAAGACACGGGGTTGTTGGGCTCAAAATGGATGCGCTTGCTTCCCTTTACGTGACTCGTACTGAACGACTGGTCCATCAGAATTCGTGCCTTCTCCGCCTCGATATAATCCGACCCGCACGTATACCGATTGGCTGTCAGCGCTGCCTTTGCAGCGGCCGACATCGAATGTTTCCACGCCGACGACTTCGCCGTCATTATGGCCTGGTACGCGAGCGTGTGGACATGAAGACGCGTCAAGCTGTGCTGACCGTCTGTAGGCCGGCTGAGAATGCTGTACACGGCGCGCATGTGATCCAGGGTCGTCGCGATGCGAGGATACGCGTCTGAGATGAGGGTGATGGAACCGTTCGTGAGGACCCCGTGGAGGTTCGGCAGCTCCTGCTCGTTCATGCCCAGCGAGTCGACGTGACGCACGACCGAGTCGACGACCTCCTCCAGACATTCCTGCTCGGCGAACGACGCCATCTCGAAGTGAATGCGTGTTTCACGCGGCGTCGACGTGAGGAGGTCGTGGAGCTTGCGCAGACGGGATCGTCTCTTTCCTGTCATGCAGCATCAGTGTGTCACATTATGTTAATTCAAGTGCACTACAGGCGGCGAGGATTTTTTGCATATATTTTATAGTATTTTCTATACATTTGGTTTAGGGCAGATAACTGTTCTTGTTGTTTTAACAATTTACACCAAAACAGACATTTGTATTCTGGGCGTACTGGTGGCACAATAATTTGTCACTGATTTCATATATGCATTATGCGGAAAAAAGTCAATCTAGCACACTGTCTAATCTATTAAACATACACGCACTACAGTGTGTTGCATGACACAACTTTTAAAGCAAATATGCCTGTACTTCTCACATTGGATGCGCATGATAACATTGGTTGCAATACAAGACTACGTTTTGACATTTGACTCATCGGTAGTTTTAAATGAACAGTGATTACTAAGGTGGATGTTTCCAATGTTGAAGGTTCTATGGCTATAACATATTTTATGACTCAACACTATCTAAGTGTACCGTATGCTGATTAAATCATACATATGTATTATTGTTTATTTTTTATACATAATTTTGTACCAGAAATAATGTCATATACATCTGAATATATATATATATATCTGTAAACATTTCATATTTGCTTAAATGCAACAAAATGTATTAGGGTTGGCACCTTTCTGGGAAAAACTGGTTTAGACAGGACATCAGTATTTACTAATAAATATCTGGGCATAGGTCCATACTATATATTACCATTGGCTAGTTACTGTAATCCATTTAGAATTCAGTTAATATTCATCTAAAGCTAACAGGTTGACTAGTTACTACCCGGTAGTTCTAGTTACAATTTACTGTGCTATGTATCCAGTATCAGGGCTGCCTACTTGACAAAATATTTTCCCGTAATGGTCACGCGGATGGATGTGTCGGGTTTGTAACTAAATCCCACGTCATTAAAACGTTGATGAATTGTTTCTTTCCCTCTAGTCTGAGTTTGCCCCCTGCCACAGCAGCCACTGGCTTCATTTACTGATAAATTGCAACAAATGAATTATTACATTTTCTTAGGCATGCTATGCTTATTTCCGTAATACAGAGGCAGTTTCCGTACTACCGTAATCTGAGGTCAATTTCCGTAGTGATTACGGAAAATCCGTAATGGTAGGCAGCGCTGCAGTATGGAGTTACCTACCTTTGGTAAACGGGAAGTTGTCGAGCATCTGTAGTCCACCAATGACCAGGAGCGCTGGGGCAAAGAGAGCCACGTCTTGGGAAAACTGCTCCAGGGATGTCAGGAATGGGTTGTTGTGGTCGTTGTGGAAGAAGAACCTGAAGTCAACAGAACATTCTCTTTATAGGGTATTATTAACCTTTTTATTTTAAGACTCTTAATAATAATACTAACAATACTTTTATAGTGCCTGATCAACGAAAATATTGTATCATATTCTTTGGTGCATAGGAACGAAAACAATTATTTTGGTTCCCTAGAAAAAAGTACCACACTACACATCAATTATCCATAAAGTATTGTTATATTCAGATATGTAACAGTATAAAGGTGCACTTAAATTAATTAAATTCATTATTTTGAAACCCAAAATGTCTAAACAATGAATATTGAGACAAAAATATATTTATAATGATTTCAGAGAAATAAAAGTGGGACCAGATTCTACACATGTATATAATATAAATATTATATTTATTTCTTATATTTTTTAACCACTGGAGTGGTACTACCATTAACACTACCAAGTAGAGTGTTACTCTGGATTCTAGTGCCTAAATAAAGTGTATTATTAATTATTATTAGTAGTTTACATAAACCAGAAACTATACATTTTTAAGCAGATTATAGCTACAAATAAAGGGGAGGATTTAGATGACCACGTTGGAAGATAGGATAGACTGCAATTAGCAATGTATGAAGAGGAATATAACAGTCTGGGTAGAAAGGAAACTAAGTCAACAACAACTACATTAGTAATGTTAATGATTTAATTTCAAACAGGTTATGAACAACATTAAACCTATCATAACTAATGCAGCATATGCCAACTTATGCACATGAAGCCTGTGTAGAAAGTATTTCTGCCCTGTAGGGTGAAACGTGCCAACCCTGGTCTCTAGAGTGTTTAATTATTTATACATATTTGGAAACACTGTGTTAAACACCCTAGATACCAGGGTTGGCACATTTCAGCCTTCAGGGCAGAAAAACTTTCTACACATGCAGCACAAGTACCTTTCTCCACAACGGCTCTAAGGGCAGAAACTCCCAAATGTTAAACATATTCTACCCGGTAGTCAATACTAACATTCCTGTTTCACGACTACACACAGTCCCCACCAAAACTGGTTACCTTCACGTTTCACAAAACAGATTGTTTATAACCTTCAAAATACAGTGTACCCATTGATCCCCAACTTCTATGTCTTTTATCCAACAGTGCTCATTACAGAAGAAGACACTTGGCCGCAGAAGGCCCTGACAGTGACCACAACTTTTGTTTGTCCAGAGCCAGAGGATGGATTAGCATCTGACAGTGACCATAGGTCAATATCCCTTTATTCTTTAGCCAGGATCCAAGCTAGAACCAGGCTATCCTGAGGGCAACATAAGCATTTTATTATGGATTTCCTGGCATATTTTAAGAAACAACGGATTATGGCTTATACATGTACCTCTAACTGTGGATACAAGTTTCTGACTGGGAAGGTATGCCCCTTGAGGGGAAGCCTTTGTGGCTTTAATGTCATTAGTGTGCAAAAATTTTAGAAGAAAAGTTTATGTAGACAGTTACAGAAAGAGACTGACAACATTTTCTATAAAAAGGGCATTTGTCTATCAACGGCATGTATTTTTTATTGTTGATGTTTCTCCCAGGCAGAAATATTTTCTACCCTGGGCATGGCAGAAATACCTCACTGCCCAGCAGAATGTTCACCAGCCCTGCTAGAGACTGTTCCAACCAGTACCTGTTGCTCCGGGGTGTGACGTAGTTGCCCCACACATCACCCTTCTTGTACTCCAGGGCCACATGGATGTCATCTGTCTCCACGTCGCCCCCGGCAACTGACATACATAAGCCAGGTAATGAACTTGGTAAGGTAGGCACGCCCTTAAGGCACAGGCAAAAAAGCTACAACACTTTAAAGTTAAACCAACATAATAATTAATGCAAATTACTATACCGTAATATATATTCAAAAACTATATTAAAATAAAAAATGTGCAATGTAACATAACTGTTCTGTAGGTAGTTTCTACAATCCTTCTGTTTGTCTCGCTATATTTGTTTACAGAAATACACACAGCGTTAGGCATGTGTCCAGTGAGTTTCTTTTTGAATCCAACAATGAAATGTTTTCAGTTGTATTCACTTACCAGTGAAAATGTGAAAGACTGGCAGCGATTCTGTAGACTGATTGGTTAAAATGATGTTGTGGTGTTATTTCTGTGACTGAGCAGGATTGGTAAGACTTGCCAATTATATCTTGTTACAACTGTAGTATGTCACACTTGTAGTCAGGGAAACAGAATGGAAACCTAAACACCGTTTACCTACCCAATATGTCTGGTGCAATTTGCTTCCGGAGTTGCTGACTCAACTTTCCTCCAAGTAGCACTTTGCAGCCTTCCATGTGGAATCTAGCTGCCATCATTGGTGCATTGCCACCCAACTTTTCCCGACTGTTTTTCACGTCCCTGGTGGCTTGAACCAGGCGCATAAACAGGGTGACATTCTTAATGTATCGTCTGCAAACACAAAGACAATTATCTATTGCAGCACTGAATTGAAGGAACATTTTCTACAAGCAATACAACATTTAATAACATTTGCAAATACAAAGTCAGTTACTTATTGCAGCACTGAATTGAAATAACATTTTACAAGCAATACAACATTTAAGAAATAAAATTAATGAAAATAATATTCAACAACAACTTTATAACAAAACCACATAATATAAAAAATATTTACATAATACAATACAATAATTTATTACAATTCAATTGCACAGAATCCCTCAAGGGAAATAACAAAAATCATGTGATTTATAAGGTGCTATGCCCTTCTTGAACTAAAACCTGTTACGTATGTGCATAGCAACAATAATGAAGTAATCTGTATTATATTTATAAACAGTTTGTTCTTTCACTGTGTGTAGAATCACTGTGGATCCACAGTTTTGCATGTACACACACACACATGCATGTCAAGCTGAAAGTTTGCATGTGATCTAGTGGGCCCATTGGCATGATAAATTTATAGATTTAGTGTTTTAAGATAAGTATTTCAAGGATTTAGACTTTGTGTAGAGGTTAGTTCCAGCTGCGGAATTTCATGTTTTTCAACTGTACATTATCGTAAATATAATTATGCCCTCTGCAATTATGTCACTGGACAATTGAACAATTTTCATGATTGCCCTTGTCCTGTTTCTAGGAAACACTGATACAATGTAACTTTTCAGTACAGTTGTCATGTTTATGTTAGAAACTAGGTCAGTGACAAGTTACAATTTAATAATAGACTGGAACTATATGGGTTGGGTTATGATTCAAATGTTGAGGTTTGGTCTATTTTCATAATTATGCCAACCAATTTTTTATATCAGTGCAAATATTTTGAGATTTAGTCACATTCCAGTACACAAGATTGAAAATGTTACATAAGATTTAGTGTACACAGATATCATAGCTGACATCAGAATAGCCTTGGATTTATTAGAAGAATACCTTTATATCCAGTGCTAAACCACACAACTCAGATCTACTATTTTTCTAGGACAGCGGAGATGGGATCTCAAAGACATACAACTTTCATGAGCATATGATTGCCTTGCTGGGTAATTCAGCTAGTATGTATATTAAATTATTAAATAAGCCACGTCATAGCTTTATGCAGAGTCCAGTCCATTCATCACTTGGGTGGGGGGACCCTGCTGTAGAAAGATAGAATATCAGTGAACAGATAAAAAAATTATGGAAAAAAACATCCGGATGTATAGCCACTCTGCTAATGTTAGCTCTTTTGGGTGTGTACATTTACTTTACTCTGTTACTACTTGTATGTTGAAATCAACTTGTGAAACATTTTTTTTAATTTTTTTTACATAATCAAAACCTAAGCAATGTAAAAAAGTTAAATAACTATCTTTGTATAGTGCCTTCATATATGGTATTATTAGATTTATCCAGTCGACATTGTTCCCGTTTATTGATCATTGTGGATGGGGTGGTAATGCATGCTTCCTGAAGAATGTTGCGTTTCTTATTGGATCAATTATTTTCAGATATTATATTCTAGTGAGGGTTACACAACCTCTCATATGGATGTTTTTCCAGAATTCACTATTCTTATCTACCTTAGGTATATTACAGTACCTGACTAGCATTAAGACTTCTCACCAACAGGGATTGTAGTACATGTAGTACCATCTATGAAACATACCCAGCATGCCAGCAGCATATCTTACTTAAAATGGAATAGTTGTGCCCTAAAATTGTTGGTGACATTTTGGGCTCATTTAAAAACACTCACAGGTGTTCGGACTATACAAGAGTACCCAGACAGGTACTCAGATTACAGGACAATCCAATTAAATGCCCTTGATGACCAATTTGAAGCAACCCACAATGACTCTTGGGAGAAATTCTTCAACATTCCAGGGCCCAGTTTCACAAAGCAGTGTAACGCGCAATTACACGGTCTACTGGTCGCAGATAACAACGAATAGTCAATGCAGTTTACGGCCGGTTTCATGAGACCAATTTACCATTCACGCAGCTAAATCAACATAGTATTGACCTAGCAAGGTCACTGTGGGGAATCCCTGTATTTGTGCTCAGCACAAAAAGATTGTTCACAGCAGCTGTGAACAATCTTTTTCTTTCTAGCTGCCGTCTTTATCGTTCGTATAGCAAATGGGAAGCTGTGATGAATATCCAGTGTAAACATTAAAAATAATTGTGTTGCGAGTGGGCATGTCGGGAGCATACCGTACATATTTCAACTTTGGGAGCACACAGTTAATATTTCAACTAGCATAAAGTTAACCTACTAAATACATGGTGCAGCTAGTGCAACTATGGAGCAGACTCGTGAAACGCAACTAGTGTAACTTTACGGCATTTAAGTATGCTCCATGAAACTGGGCCCTGGGTGTGTGTGTGTTATATATGAACTGAAACGTACATGCTGATCTACAATAACGCCATAATAATTATAAGGCCACTTAAGTCAGTGAGAGGTTCTAGTTGTTTCCACTTCCAGCACTTGGCAGGGTTCTATTAACTGACTTCACTAGTTTGTATATATTATGGTTACAATGTTATAATCCTATATGGTCTCATTGAACTAGTCAGTCTTTTTCAAATCACATACACGCCAAGCCCATGTTTCAATGCTGGCACTGAGGATGGTCATTGCCAGGGTACCTGTCGTCCTCAGTGGTTCTTTTACAGACCAATTTGAGATGGGACCAACACTAATGTGATTCTCCATTCATGAGGGATACATAGTCCCCAATGTTGATAGCCAGGTTTAAACATGGATCAATTTTAAACCAGGTTAATTAAACACCAGTTAATTCATACTGAGCTCACTGTGACCAGGTATTGAACCCGGGCTGCTAGTGTACCAGGCGGAATATGCTATAACCACTACAGTGGGTATACTATCCGTGCCATCATGTTATACGGTAAAGCCTTTATACACACTGTACAGGTCTAGAAAATGGCTATGTACATCAACCCTGGTAGAACCATACACATAGTTTTGTCACTTTGTTTTGGGTCTGAGTATTGTTTACGACTTTACACGGCCTATCATCTTCATTTCTTAATCTGGGAACATTGACCAGTGGCAGTGCAGTTGATTTAATACATCATTTTAGATCAACTACACAGGGGTGCGTTAGTAAACACTCACTCTGCAGCCGCTCCATGTCTGAAGAAATACGCGAACACTTTCTCGAGGTCTTCCTGACTCTCCAACTCGTTGAAGTGTTCTGGAAGGTCTGGCGATCTCGCTCCTAGTTTCTCCAGCACGTCGACAGCGTCGCCGATGACGTCCAGACACGCACCGAAGCCAACCGCCACTTTCGGCTCACTACCCAACGCAACCTGCCGCTCGGCTCGCAGCAGCCCTGACAAAACATTATTCAGGCGGTTACGTAATACATCACTGTCGTTGGTTTGTCTCTTGTAGAAATACGCCGCTAAAATAACCAGGATGGAAAGGAACGTTCCTGTTTTGAAGCCGAACTGTAACTGAAACATTTCGTGTGTTTTGTCACGGTGTCAGTGTGTCCTTGAATCCAATTAGTTTGTGCCCGCTTCGTATAACTATAACAGAAACCGTTGTCAGCCGCCGAGCGCTGTATCTAGTGCCGCCGTTTCCTCTTTCCAGGGACTCCCCACCGAACCCGAGGTGTCTTCCCTTGCCTGCCTAACAAAAGTCAAACGCGTATTGTCTGGCGGAAAGTTCCGGAAACATGTGACAGCGTTGCCACCTGGCGATCGATTCAAAACTAAATTGCGAGTCGCGAAATTGAAAGTGGTGCCGGTGGTCATGCCTGTGGCATTTGTATTCTTACAGTCACACTGCATAGTAATATAGCGAATTAACAGGCGCGCTATATCTGTGCAGTAATGCGAACCTCCAGACTCATGGATGGAATTCTGTAAACACCATCATTTATACATAGGTACAACATATTCTCGTATTATCGCCCACATAAATGACCGACACCGGTTTTATTGCCTTTACTTTAGCCTAGGCTAGCCTTTACTCCCTTTGGCTTTAGCAATCTAAGTTAGGTGAATAAAAGAACAGTTACCTGTTCGCCATTCTAGTATGATATTAGCAGAACAACATGCCACCTCTCGGAAGCCATAGGCCAGGAATGATGAGAATGGTCCGTAACTCTTGCAAGATGAAGAAGAATGAATATCAGTAAACCGGAATATCCATGCAGGCAATCGGTTGGAAGAGCAGTCCAATTACCTTATCATATACCATTCATAGTAATAGTTCTGGAAACCTAATGAGCAATGCACATGTAATTCAGTAAAGATTGATCGGTCGATGTAATATACAGATATAGAAAGCTGTGTAAAATGTGGAAGACAGGAAACAAAATGCGATGGATTGATGTCATCACAAAGAAAGCATTCATATTTTTATAAATAATCGTTTTTGTACATGTAATGCTGTACTTGTTTACCCATGTGTGTGCTTTTTTTTAGCATAATGAGTGCGCCACAACGAAGAAAGGGCAAACCAAACCGTGGAGGAGGGCGCTTCAACCGGCCGCGAGGTTCAAGTGGAGCGCATGCTCACAGCAGGGGTGGTGGGCATGGCAGGGGACGGGGAGGAGGGGGAAAGCATGGTGGAGGGGGTGGAGGGGGATTTAGTGGTGGCAGGAAAGGTGCCGATGGCGCTTCAGCGATGGGTTACCTTGGCGACAGTGTAGTCGTTGGTCGGAATGAGTACGATGGCTACAACAACACACCAAGGTTTGTGAGCAATCTGAATGGCATTGTACACAAAATTACATCTGAAAAGAAGTAGTTGTGTGCATATGCAAGAACCTACTACAGTTTATGTTAATTTTGGACGTAGACATAATGCTACACCACCAAACAATTCACTCACAAAATTTTGACATACAGTTGCAGCAAAGTGGTTGTGTGACTTTATGGACATGTCATACCAATATGTTGAAGAGAATGTAAATTTAGCATAAATAAATACTGTAATAGGTCATCTTGTTTGGCGTAAGTTTGAATTTGGATGTTGATAATGATGTAGTGATGCAGTAACTAAAGTGTTATGACGAGAGCTGTGGACTCTTGACTAAGTGAATTAGGGTTCAAATCATATGCTGCCATCTTGAAACGTGGGCAAGTTTTCCATTCTACGTTGCTCCAATTCACTCAGTTGAATGAATAAGTATTTGGCTTTAAGCAGTGGTGGATGTTTGTTGACGAATTGTCTCTATGCACTAATTGCAGCATGATTGGTATGTCAACGCGGTGTTCGATTGAACAGGTCTGTGAAGCAGTAAAGTGCAAGTTCTGAGTGGTGGATACTGCGGTATGTAAAGGCAGTTCTTATATAGCGCAATATCCAATCCTCAGGACCGTTCAAAGCACTTTACACTTTACTTCCCTGACAGACCTGTTCACTCAGACACCATCTCGGCTTCTCTGGGAAGCATCCAGCCATATGCTACAATTAATGCGCGAAGGCTGCTCGTACACATATCCACCACTGTCTATAGCCAGGTACTCATTTAATTCAGCTGAGTGAACTGGAGCAATGTAGAGTGAAAAAACTTGCCCAAGGTTTTAACGCCGCAGCCAGGATTCGAACCCGGGTTCTCGTGGTCGAGAGTCCGAAGCTCTACCCCTGAGCCACTGCGCTCTACAAAAGTGGCTCAGGGGAATGTAAGAATTTACCCTTACTTGTTTATATCTCTGTGCTCTAGGCCAGCCGCCCCATCAGTTGCTGCTGCCGCTGCTCCAGTGCGGACACGGACGGAGAGGAAGGTCGTGATGCAGCAGCTGCAGATGAGCATGCACAACCAGATGATGGTGAAGGACATGCTGCGCGACCTTCACATTGGAGATGAGGAGGAGGAGGCTGCAGGGAACGAGTGGGATGGAAATGATGACAGTGCTGACCTCAGGTGGATGCCAGTTGGCGATGTCGAGACGTATGTGCTTTTATCTCCTTTTGGTTGGAAGTGACACCATTATTTGTTTTATTTAATGAATATTCATGTCATGTTATGTACAATAACACTTGACATATTACAGTGACACTTGTATTGTTGTGGTGACACATGTGGTTATAATTGACACTTGTCATTCACTAGTGAGTAGTGACACATGTTTTTATCTGTGACACCTGTCTTTCATCAGTGACACTTTTTAGGCATTAGCATTTATGGACCTTAACCGTAATTCGATTTGTGATCTCTAGATGTTACACATGTTGTGACTATTGTGTTACAGTGAGTACGATGGGATAGATAGACTGGATGTCACACGTGTTGTGTTACAGTGAGTACGATGGGATAGATAGACTGGATGTCACACGTGTTGTGTTACAGTGAGTACGATGAGATAGACTGGATGTCACACGTGTTGTGTTACAGTGAGTACGATGAGACAGACTGGATGTCACACGTGTTGTGTTACAGTGAGTACGATGAGATAGACTGGATGTCACACGTGTTGTGTTACAGTGAGTACGATGAGATAGACTGGATATCACACGTGTTGTGTTACAGTGAGTACGATGAGATAGACTGGAGGGCAGATGACCAGTACTGGGCATCAGAGTCGACCCTGAGGGTGCAGGGAGTGGAGACACACGCCCCTGTGTTCTCCTGGCCACAGTCGGCCACTGATGGAGAGCCAGGCACAGGCACAGGCAGGAGACAGACTCACAGCAACGGCATCAGTCAGATTGCTGTAAAACAGTTAGAGAGGTTTGTTGGTACTTTTTAGCACAGGTATATATATATATTATATATATATATATATATTATATATATATATATTATATATATATATATATATATATATATATATATATATATATATATATATATATATATATATATATATTGTCAGCTCTTCTACCCATAATTGGCAGAGCAGTAATTTGAAATGGGAAGTCTGCAATCTGGAACATGAGAAAGTTAAACATCAAAGGGTATTGTGGTTAACTCTGCTTACCTTGTTTTGAAACTGGATGTTTTGTTTACCATTTAAACCTGTTTCTAGCAGAATCTGTCCAGCTACGAATATTGTCCAGCTGCAAATTGGCAAGCATGTTATAGTCATAGGAAATTAGTTATACAATATAAAAATGAACATAGCTGCTGGCACCTTCACTTAAAAATGGTCAAACTTAGGAACGAACCAGTGAGTGAAGTGACTTAACATGACAACGTGTACAGATATAGACCATGATTGATGCCCAATATAGCATAATGCCTCATGGCCTGGGTCAGCATGACCTGAATATAAAGGTGACTGTATTAGTAGAACTAAGACTAGTTTCCTGTGTTTTATTGCTACAGAAACAATTTTGCATTATCCTAGGAAACCTTCTGGCTGGCGTTATTACTGAGGTTATCATAAAGTCTGATGTAACTGTATTGCTAATAAGTTATGATAAAATATTCCATTTTCACTTTCATTAATCTGTCACATATTTCTTTCTAAACAGACAGCGTATATTATATCAACATTGTCTCAGACCCTGATGTTTGTGTGTTTCAGATACGGCTTCCACAAGACACGGTGTGCTGCTGCTTTGAAAGAGAATGATGGAGACCTTGGTCTCAGTCTCGAGTCTCTCATGAGTCAGTGCTTCAATGTTCCACTTCACCATGACGACGATAATGACGGTCCCACAGACAACCAAGGTCAAACCTTGGAAGAAATACTAGAACAGCGATCGGAGGAAAAAATGGCACTGGAATCGATATACGGAGATCGATTTATCGAGCGAATACCGAACCGCGTTTGGGTGGTTTTGCTGGAGTTACCTCATCTCACCGAACTTATAGGAAGTACACACAAAACGAAAACAATGCAGCAGAACATGCGAGAACTGCAGTCAAAACAGTCTGCAAAATCACACCTACCCGTGTGCAGATTTTTCCAGAAGGGCTTCTGTCGTTTCGGGAAACGCTGCAAAAATCGACACGAACAGCCGAACACGGGTCCAAGAGAGCGATTCGTGCCGGTTTATGACGATGACGGTGCTGCCACAGAGAAACTCCCCTACCAGCTACACGTGCGATTCCCAACTGGGAATTGCTACCCGTGCGAAGTGCCGTTGGTCGTATTCTCAAGCAACAATGAGAAGATGCCCAGTTACACCTGCCTGAATATCAGTTTCCGACTGATGCAGGAGGCTCAGCAACAAGTGGCAGACTGTCAACCGGCCATCTTTTCTCTCATTAGCGTTCTTGAGGACGTGGATGAACTCCGTGACATTGTCACCACCCCGGCACTCCTGTTCAGTCATCCGGAACCCATGTCACATGCGCCACAGAAAACAAACCCGAACCCAGTCCCTGCCGAGCAGGGAGACGGTGGGAGAACTGGGAACGGGGTGGAGAAGGCGGAAGTGGCGTCTACCCCAGGGGAAAACGTGAAGGAGCCGAGGGGGGACTCGGAGAATGTACAACCGGAACAGCGTAGGAAATATGGTCGACGGTCAGCCGATTCGGCTATGATCGAGAAAACCAACCGGAGACTTGTGGAGCAGTTTAGGAGAGTGCAGGTCTGTGGAGTTGTTCTTTTACACCACCCAATGTTTTTAAGCAATGTTTTACATTATGACCTAACTTTGAAAAACAACAATGTACAACAAGTTAAGTTGGTCACTTGTTGACTTAAATTTAAATAATGTTTGCAGTGTCAATTTTGGAAGTATAACATTTTAGATTGAGGAAAAATATAAAAGTTGATTTGTTCTGGACTTAAGACACGATTTAATAAAACAAGGAATGTGATTGTGCACCGAGAGTTCTTCCTGTGTCTCCAGCGCTCCGATGCCTACAAGGCAATGCTGAAACAGAGGCGGAAGTTGCCTGCTTGGCAAAACCAAGACAAGATCTTGGATGCTTTGTATGACAACCAGGTCGTTGTCATCAGTGGTATGACTGGGTAAGAACCGTTACCATAGCTCCAGGATGCCTGTTGCATGGCTGTGATACAAAATTTAATATTTAGTTGTATTTTTATAATTTTATTTATATATATATATTTTATGTTTGTTTATTGTTTATTTTACTCAATTATTTTGTATTGAATACTGCAAATTTCCCCTCAACAGATAATAAATTGGTATTGGATTTATTATGGTACAGTCATATTATGCCCAGCATTCAAGTATGAGAATCGCCATTTACTCATTTATTGACAAATTACTGTATTAATTAAATAAATTTGCTAATTTGTCTACTGTTTAATTGGTAACATAGTAGTTATGAACAAACAATTATTTGAACTGTGTTCTGTATGGTTTTATATGATTCATGGTATATACCTTTTATTTTTATTTTACATTGTGTACGATGCACCATGTTACAGCTTGTACATGGGAAAGTATAGGTGGTGCCACACTGTGGCTTGCTGAGACAACACCATTGATTGACATGTACCTGGTGGCCTTTCAGAAGTGTGCATTTTAGATGAAAGGGAAAGCCAGGATGAGTTGAATCTTTTTGAAATTTAGTGTTTTTGAATTTTTGTATGACCATATAAATATGGTCATGGAAGGTTAAAATAAATTATCAATTGGTGAAGTAATATAGTGTATGGAATGTCAGTTTTGGTGGCTAAAATAAACGGCTGCTCGTACACTTAGCCACCACTGTCTATAGCCAGGTACTCGTTTATACAGCTGAAGGAACTGGAGCAATGTAGAGTGAAAAAACTTGCCCAAGGTTTTAACACCGCAGCACAGGATTCGAACCCGGGTTCTCATAGTGGAGAGTCCGAAGCTCTACCCCTGAGCCATTGCGCTCTACGTATTCATAGTGTGTGTTGAGGTTAATAGATACATGTTGTATAGACCAGGGCTTTATGCAGGACCAAATTATTGCCAGTCACACATGTTTTGGTGGACATGTGGATGTTAACTGTTAAGTCAGTTCACAAACTTTAAGTGTATTTGTTTGACCTAAAAAGGACTACAAACACACGTGTGACACCATTTACTCTCACTTTCAAGACATAACTAACAATATCTAGGGTTTAGGAAGACCTTTTTTTGCTCCTTCATTTTTTACCCGTCCACCCATATTTCTACCCGTCCATATTCGTTTTTACCCATCCTAATGACGAGTGGACGGGTCTCTGCATATAGCTATGTGTAGACTACAGTGTTTCTGCCACTGTGACACAGGTGTGGCAAGACGACCCAGGTGCCCCAGTTCATCCTAGACGACCACTTGTTGACGGAGGGTCCTCTGTGTAACATCATCTGTACCCAGCCACGCAGGATCTCGGCCATCGCGGTGGCGGAGCGCGTGGCGGAGGAGCGCGTCGACAGACTGGGAAGTGTCGTTGGCTACCACATCCGACTCGAGAACGTCATGTCGTCGTCGACGCGGCTGCTGTTCTGCAGCACTGGGATCCTGCTGCGTCGACTGGAAGGGGACGCGACACTAGAGGGCGTCACACATGTCATCATTGACGAGGTGCACGAACGCACGGAGGAGAGGTTGGTGGCGGGGTTTGGTTTTAGTTGATTGTTGTGTGATTGCGACCGATTTCCACGAACTGACATTGGAAATATGTTGATAAATGTTTGTGATGGTTAAATCTGGCTTTTGTTGCCATTGACTATATTTATTATTATACAAAACAGAAAATATAATATGTAAATGTGTAAAGTATGTAGACAACTAGACATGCATCTGTGACTGTTTTGTTGCATTTCTCAGATTTGGTCAACTCTGGGCACGGCCATTTGGCTTTGATGTTTATAGTTTCTACTCACCTCTTTCTATATTCAACATTTCTCTCCTTAGGCCGTTCTCATTTCATCAACCAAAGACAACCATATTGATAATTTTTATGCACAAGTGAAGGGATCTATTTAGAGTTATATACTTTGTAAATGAACAAACTGAATGCTGATAAAGAGGATGGAGTTACATTTGATTTATGAGGTATTCGATTTAAAAATGATCGCTACTGGGAAATAATGATCTGCTTTTATGTTTTGGTGAACTTGGCTGTAATTAAATCTCGGGTTGTTAAAGCACAACTGTCAACTGTAAGGTATGTTTCAGTGACTTTCTGATGATGGTCTTGCGGGATCTGCTGCCTAATCGTCCTGATCTCAGGGTGATCCTCATGAGTGCCACACTGAATGCGGATCTTTTCTCTGGCTACTTCCACAACTGTCCTGTCATTGACATCCCAGGTGAGTTAAGCAGGATGATGTTTATTTATTGCAGGTTATTTTGTACTGGTTGTGCTGAAGGGAAATTTCAGGTATCATTATTTTATCTGTATTGTGGAAAAATAATAATTAATTATGGTAAAGCTGGAATGGATTATGTGCAATTATTAATACTTGGATGACGCGTTATATACGGCAGGTTTTCCTGGTCATGGGTGCAATACCTTTTCACATATGTTTGGTTACAGAGACATATAATAATAACTATTCTTCGATGAGTCATTAAAATATGTATCTGTAGTTAAAACACCTTGGTTGATTATCATAATATAAGTATCGTCTTTTCAAGAGAGGTGAGTTATTTTGTCGTTTTACACCATCATCTTGTTGTTCTCACTTCTGTTTGGGGGGAAGGGGTGAAGGTCAGATACAATATTGTTGGATTCTTCATTGCAAACCTATTGTGTTCTCCTGTCACAAGTGTTGATCTACATTCTACTGGGGGGGGGGGGGGCATAACATCTGGGGTTGTGTGTCATAACAGTGGCCCTTGGTGGGCTACACACAATAACTGCAAGAAGCTATGTAGCTGTCAAACAAGACAAGCAATCCACTACGTGCCCTGCAATGCATCTCTGGTTGGTCACCTGAATCACTTGTATACCACTGTCAAGCTGTAATGTGAAGTTGGCAATATGCAACAAAACACTGCTGCATTGTTTGCCTTCAGTGGTAGACACAGGACTTGGTTGTTTATCACCAAGATGGCGGATCACCATGACAACTGTACACCAAACAAGGGCAATGACTGACATATATTATTAATGGTCCAAGTTGTAATAATTAACACAGAGGTGATTCTGTTGTAGTACTCACACTAGTCACTTCTCTGATGTGGTTGTTCCTCCCTGTGTTCCAGGCAAGACCTTCCCCGTGGACCAGTATTTCCTGGAGGATGCAATTGAGTTCACAGGGTGAGGGAATGTTGTTCTTCATGGTCCATACAGGGCCTTGAAAAGCCTTGAATTTGATTGGACCAAATTCAAGGCCCTGAAATCCTTGAATTTTACAAAGTAGTCTTGAAAAGTCTGGAATTTAACTGTGGTCAATAAAATATTGTTTTGTCTCAATTGTTGTGATGAATAACAGCCAGTAAAGGAAAAGCCTATGCACAAAAATAACTCGTGCATATTGGCCAATCGGCATTTCATTGTGGTCGGCGCAATTGTTTTCTTAGTCATGTAAAATGTTTAATGTTAACATATTTTACTACACTTAAAAGTACACATGTCATTAAAACAATCTTGAATTAATTTTTCAAATAGCCTTGAAAAGTCTTGAATAGTCTTGAATTTCAAATATCCAGATGTCTATGGACCCTGGTTCTTGCATCACCAGGAATTACTATCATCATCTTTAATGTGATGAGTCTGTTTGTCTACCTTGAATTAACCAGTGTAGCAAATTGTAACAAGGTGTCTGAGATTTAAACATGCTCCTGGTGTTGTATCTTGAAAATGGCAAACTGTTTACAGGCTCACTAAAGCAACTACCAGGAAACACAATTTGATTAGCAATATACCTTCAACATAATTAATTATGTATTATAATAGGGAGAACATAATATTTATTCATAAATGAAAAATTCGGAACTGACTACCTGAGCACTTTTAAAACATGTCTGGTAAATATGTGAAAACATGACACCAAGATGCAGCACTACATTGGGTTTGTTCTTAGCAATACGGTAGTCTATGTGTGCCTCCATATGACACTCAAAATGGTTCGTTCTATTAACCGTAGATGCTAAATACAGTACCATTTGTTACCCTTCGAAATGTAACACCAAATCAGAATTCAGTATATTTTAATGGGAACTGATACTGATTTATTTGCCGTAAAAGTTCATAACCTAAACTTATCAGCAATAAATAGATAACAAAAACAATAAAAAATAATAAAATATATTAATAACTTAATAATAAAGTAAGTAAAAAAATGCAAAATTATAATTACAGTTCAAATGAATTCATTGTAAAATACCCTACAAGTAGTTTACAAATGCGGCCTTAAAAAGATGTTTTTTTTAAGTTGGACTTAAAAAGTTCAGGTGAGTCTATTAGGCGCAGACTGTCCGGTAGATCGTTCCACAGGCACGGAGCCGTCACTGAAAAGCCACGCCGACCATAGCGTTCTAAATTGTGGCGTGGCACTCTCAGCAGACAGCTCCCAGCGGAGCGAAGCTGGCGACCCGGCGTATATTCCGTAATCATGTCAGCAATCTATTCGGGCGCTAGGTCGTGCATCGCTCGTAAGTTCAAAACCAGTATCTTGTATGTTATGTGCCATGGAACCGGCAGCCAGTGTATTTTTGTCTCCCGTGTGCTGTAGCTATGTGTTGGAGGACCGATCCCCGTTCGCCATCTCCCTGAAGCGGGCCAATGAGATCCGCCAGTCGGTGCCTGAGGTGTGGGTGATGGACGACGACGAGGACCTCAGTGGCGCCCCCTCTGGCAGGGTCAAGGACACGGCCCTCGACCAGAGCCTCAATGTCAACCAACTCGCTCAGAGATACGATGGTAAGGTCACCGTAAGGTTTCACTGGAATCTCCAAATTTGATAAATTACATGATTAAGCCACAGAAGAATGTTTAGATAGCCACTATGATTGATTGATGTTGCATACAGGTTGTTGATTGTTATTGCATACAGGTTGCATATGGCTACATAATTTTAACTGTTTTAGATGTATATGCACAAATAATTGCCTTTTGAGAACTTTGTCCAAAACTTATAAAGGGAAATAAAAGTCAAGCGTATAATCCCATCCTCCCAAAGGGTGGGTGTAGGAATGTACACATAATCTGCACTGATGTACTTGATATGAATATACCTGAAGGTTAAAGGTCGCAGGTCACTGAGAGTTTATTTGTATTTACAGTGACATAACTTTCCTTTTTTCTGCTCCACGGCTGTACTGAATGACAATCTCTTGCCTTGAAACATTTATAGGACTTTTGAGAATTCATCTTTTCCTTACATAAGCAACATAGAAACCACAAGTTAGTCAATCTAATTTGTTTACTATTATCTTGTGCATGTTTCCATATCGATCTTACACAATATTTGTACATATTTATTTTTATTTTACATGATTGTATTAACTTTTGTAGTTATTTGTATTCTTATTTATTGTTTGATTATTTGGATTTATTATCACCTACTTTATTACCTTAATAATAATTTTTTTTGTAATTTTTTATAGATATATAGTATTATTTTAAGTGCCTATTGACTTGTGGCTCTCTATAACTATTCTTATTATTCTTTGTCGACTCTTATTACAGGTTACAGCAGGAAGGCGCTGAAGACACTGGCGAAACTAGACTATGAGAAGATCAACAACGATCTCATTGAACTTCTTATCGAGTGGATCATGGAGGGAAAACACGACGTAGGTGAAACGTGGATCAGTGAATGCATGTGTGGGGTGGAACACAGTTTGTGGAGGGCGGGTGCGATGTAAGTGAAATGTGGATCAGTGAACATAGGTAGAAGACGGAATGTGGATCATGTAGGGTAAGCAGAGTGGGGGGAAATTGTGGAGCATTCAGTGTCGGAAAATGGGGAGTAGACACCATAGGGTGATAGAGTGGAGAAAGAGGGTGGGGAGAATATGGACCATTCAGTGCCAGGATTGTAGGTGGAATATGGTTCATCGCAGCCTAGCAGGGGCAGGTGGAAACAGATCATTTTAGTAGTATGGATCATCGCAGTCAAGGACCACAATGGAGGGCAGTGTTTGCACTTTTTGTGTCATCCTTATATTTACTGTATTTTGTATTTATATTTTATGTATATTTGTAAAAAAAAGTAAGTTCTTATATAGTGCAGTATCCAATCCTCAGGATTGCTCAAAGTGCTTTACACTTTACTTCCCTGGCAGACCTGTAGGAAGCAGCATGTGCTACAATTAATGCGTGAAGGCTGCTCATACACATATCCACCATTTGTGAAGTTGTCTATAGCTAGGTACTGATTTATGCAGTTGAGTGAACTGGAGCAATGTAGAGTAAAAAATACTTGCCCAAGGTTTTACCATTGCAGCACAGGATTCGAACCTGGGTCCTCTTAGTCGAGAGTCTGAAGCTCTACCACTGTGTTCTACAAGCATTTTGTATAATGTTTACATTTGATATTGAATAAAACCAACCACTCAATTAGGACAGGATGGGTGAAAACTGAATGATTTGAATCAAACGCAAGACGGAACATTGTGGAGTTTGTTAACTGCGGGCACAACTATGATTTGAGATTTGATTTAAGTATAAACAGCTGCAGTAGAATAAGGGACAGCCTAGCCTGTATTGGTGCTACATTATGTTAACTGTTGACCTCTGCCCTCCATGCTGCAGTATCCGCGTGACGGGGCCATCCTCATCTTCCTGCCCGGAATGATGGAGATCATGTCGTTGTACAACCAGTTGCTAGGCAACCCAAGTATCGGCGGCGGTCGTGGACGAAATAGGTCAGTGTGAAAAAAAACAGGTGCAGAATTCGTCACCACATTAAAAGGCGCTTTATTTTATAATATTTATAACATATGTCTGGGTTTTCTAACATTGATGATTTGGTGATATGTATCATAATGTTCATATTTACCTTCAGCATGTATCTCGTATGGCCGAGTGTGCTCCCACAATTCACTTCCTGAAAAATGCCAGTGGTGATAGTCAAGATATAAGGGTAAATTTGCTGACAAATGTACAGAATTTCATGTGAGAAATGTCAATATCTGGCCAGTAGGTATGAAATATGAGCTCTATGTGTGTGGGTGACAGATTAGTGACCTGAAAGTTGTCTACATAACAGGGTGAAGCTGATCCCACTGCACTCAACGCTGTCAAGTGAGGAACAACATGCTGTGTTCAGGTAGGTCAAATACAACAGGGTTCCTGGAAATCCTGGAAATCCAGGAAAGGCATGGGTTTTCTAAATACATGGCCAAAGGTATGGAGTATCATGCAATTTGAACATGTTTTTGCCATTTTATTTGCCTTTGCGTATATGTTGGTAAATGCTATCATAAGGCTAAATTCATGGTAAAATATGTAAACGGACATATATGTCAATATAATATGAGCACATTACCTGTATTATTATGTTGACATTTGTTTGAAATATGATTCCTGCCTGTTGCTGTTTTTTTATTTTAGCTTGACATAAACTCGTCATATATTTTCAGTCGGCCTCAGAGAGGTGTCACAAAGATTGTTCTGTCGACAAACATTGCTGAGACATCTATCACGATAGATGACATTGTCTATGTCATTGACACAGGCAGAATGAAGGAGAAACGGTAACAGCCATTTTCCTGATGTTTTTCTTTTTCCACAATTGTAAACTGCAACCTAATTGATGGATCCATTGTGTCACTGTTTGAATACATCACAAACAGAATTGTGTGTGTGGCCATTGTAATGTTTTGCCACTGCCAACAATGTTCAAATACTGCTGTGTGTAGTTGTAGCTTTAAGAGCATTGCTTTATGTTTTTGTCACAAAGAAAGCTTTAGGCCCAGTATTGTTACTTTGTTAGCAACGGCAAAGCTTGACAGGGTTCATGCACAGGGTTCATGCACGACATGACCAATCCACTCCTTTTTGTAATGTTTCTATTGCTATAACAGCACTGTAAATATATACTCTAATTGATATGAAACATCTGAAACACAACAAACAATAGATATTCGATGATAATTTATTTAATCAACAATTCTGTTCACGTCACAACCAATAGTCAGCTCAGCAGTGATGCACTTCGGCGAATGCAGTGTCATGACCTTTGCCCTCAGGTACGACCCTTCAAAGGGCATGGAGAGTCTGGACATTGCGTGGGTGTCAAAGGCGAATGCGACACAGAGAAAGGGGAGAGCGGGGCGTGTTGCTGCGGGGGTGTGCTTTCACCTCTTCTCCAGCCACCATTACGAGTATCAGCTGCGAGACCAGCCAATCCCTGGTGAGTCTCTTACTTATTCTACATCAAATACAGGCAGCATAAACACAAGCATTTGCCTCTGAAGATGACTTATATCCATTCTTAGGATAGGGATAATTTGTTAATGTTTTATTTTATTGTTCATTATTACAGGTTATGTTGTTTAGTTGACAGAGTTAGGGCTGGGGACAGTGACTTAATCTACTGGGTGTCTAAATAAATACGATCCTACAATGTTACCCTTCTTAATCTACGGAGTAAACATCTTGGAAGTATAAAATTATTTGTTTAAAATCAGACCATAGAATTGTAATGCATTTATCTACTAATTCTTATCATGGAGCTAGAATTTACTGTAAACATCGTGCCTGTTGAACTATGACTTCGTTAATGATACAGCATGCATACACACACACACACACACACACACACACACACACACACACACACACACACACACACACACACACACACACACACACACACACACACACACACACAAACACACACATCTACTAACTAGAGTGTCTGTGTGTGTCACAGAGATCCAGCGTGTGCCGTTGGAGCAACTGGTTCTTAAGATCAAGAAGTTGGACCTGTTCTTTGGCCAGGACGTCTCGGTGGGTCCAAGGAGGGTCTGCCACAGCAGCCAACAATGTTCTAGCCTACTGTTGGTTTAGCAAACGTTTTAACAACATTACCACAAAGAGCAAAGATCCATGTTGGGTGTTAACAAATATACAGGAAGCCTTTAATTTACCAGATGTCATGTTTGTGTATGTGTTCCCATCCTTCTGAGGTATTTGTTGATTTTTTTCTGTGCAACTTCTCTCGTACTAGTCACTGGGAACATGGGGAGATATCCTAAGCTAATGTCTAAGCAGTTCTAGACACTGCATTGTGGAGACATTGCCCTGTGTAAATGATTGGTTTCTAGTATCTGTGCTACGCTGTTTTTCTTCTTATTATTTAATATTGGGAAACATATTTAAAGTGCCATGTATCCAGGTAAAAAAAACCTGCTCAAAGGTGCTAAGAATAAAAAATAAATAATACATATATAGGTATAAGCTAACGCTAAATAATTAAGTTAAAAAAATTGGACAAATAATTGTTTTAATAAGTTAAATAAATTAATTAATTCAATAAAATAAATAAGTTAAATACAATACTAAAATCTTTACAGAATTAGACATGCATAAAGATTAAGAAGACAAGCAGTTATACTATATATTTCTCCTAATTAACCCAACAACTCGGTTTCCTTGAAAACAGCAATCCTACAGTGTTACAAAATGTTACTATCTGTTAATTATCAAATGTCTTCTGTCCCAGGACGTGTTGTGTAAGATCATTGAGGCACCTCAGACAATCAACATCAACTGTGCCATAGAGCGCCTGAAAGACCTCGGTGCCCTCGACACTCAGCAGGTGAGGGAGATTTGTCGCAGTAAAAGGTGGGAGTGGTGTTTGGGGGATAGACTGTCGGGCTGTTGATGGAGAGGGTGGTGGTTCGATTCCATCTGTTGCTGTTTCAAAACCTAGGCAGTTTTGTTCACCTATGTCCTTCCAAAGACACTAGAAGCTACAGGTCCCTTCTCTCTTGTGTCTGCACCAGCGGAAGTATAAGATCTAATGCGTAACGTATTAATTTACGATTTTTTTAATTTTCACAATGTGATTTATTAAGATATTTTGTATATATTAATATTTTATAATTATATATGTTATATATTATATATTATTTAGAATAATTATATTTCAATTACAAATTTATAATATAGTTATTAAAATTATTATTTTATATTGTTGCTTTTACTGATGTATTACGACTACTTCAACGTGTCATGAACTCGTAGTGCCCACTGTCTCTATCCCACTCTGTCTTGCTCCCAGCAGCCACATTTTAGTCCCGTCAGACCTGTGAGACGCTGAGACTGTATGTTCACTGCCACTTGTTGGTGGTGGTGGTTGTGAATAACTACAGTGTATTCTGCACCTTTGACAGTTTGGGACTGTATTACTCCGATTGATTGAAAAGTAGATTTTTAAAAACTCTTAAGTGAGCATAAACCTGACTGTCTGTGTCATGGTCTACTACATTTTCTATCATTTTGTGTTCTGTTTGACACCAGGAACTCACTGCATTGGGCTACCATCTTGCAGCATTGCCAGTGGATGTGAGGTGGGTAGATTTGTAATGACAGGCATTGCCACATATGGGCCAAATAATAAAATAGTTTTGGTAGATTATTTCACAAAACTAAACATTTTATTTGTTTTCGAGTTTGTATCCACTGAAGACAGATTTATCCAAATTCTCGTGTAATGATTTTGAAATGAAACATGCAGAAATCTAATTACTGTTGGTATTCAGAGACAACGTTTTCGGGTACCCTAAAATAAAATAAAAGAATGATTGTTATCTACTCTGTTTTTGGATAGTACACATTGGCGGTTTGTTTTCTTACATCAGAAATACTTTTTGTGCACTATGTGTTTTATATGGCTGAGAATTTAACATTTCAAGGTGTCAAAATACATAGACATTCCAGTAAACTGAAATGACCAGTGGTCCTACTATGTAACTACGAAATATAATCCTTGAACAGTCCATTATTTGCTAGTCATTAATACTTTGGAAATTTATTGCTTGGAGTTACACACGTATTATGTGAAGATTTTATTATGTTGTAAAAATTAATCAACATATGTTACTGGTGTCACTGGATATGCAGAGGCTTTTAACATAATTATCATTTGTTCGTTAAATAAGATAGCTTCTATTATGGCTATATCCTACATAACCAAGCTCCCATGTGTATCAAGATAAAAGATATACTGGTACCCCACAGAGCTGTGGTGGATAAGAAGATAATTCTTTTAATGACTGCAGAATTGTGGAATACTTTCAACTGACCTAACACTAATAGAAACATTTATAAAGCACTATGTAGCTAAATTACTAAGTTAATTAATAGGTTAAATAAATTGGTTATAATAAGTTAAATAAATAAACGCATTCAATAAAATAAATTAAATAAGTTAAATACAATACTAAATTTTCTTTACAGAACTAGACATGCACACAGGTTAAGAAAAAGGCAAGCAGTTGTACTATAAAAAAAGATGTTTCTCCTAATTAACCCAACAACTTGGTTTTCTAATGAGTCGGTACAGCTACAGAGAAGTCTGTGTTAAACCAATGAGCACATGGTGTATGATAACGAATGAGTTGGTTTCAGGATAGGCAAGTTGATGCTGTTTGGCGCCATCTTCCGGTGCTTGGATTCGGCCCTCACCATTGCAGCCTCACTCAGTTCAAAGTCTCCATTTGTAAGTGTCATTTGTTCGATTCTGCAAACTCCAGAATGTTATCATTCAGCTGTGTAAATGAGTACTTAGAGTTGTTGACATTGGTGACATTTATGAATGCACAAACATTGTGCAATAAGTGCAACGTGGTTGAATACTCCCCCCCCCTGCAAAATGTGTTGGATATGGCAGATCTGCCAGTGTATGACGTAAACATGCAAACTGAGTAGTCATATAGATTGAATAATGTAATATAATCAACTTACTTTGATCATTTTATTCAGCACATAGTATACATCTTGACATTTTGCACAGGGTTTCAAATGTAGTTGTCAGTTAGGCATCATTAAGTAACATTTCTGGGGTGACCCGGTCAAGTATATTTAACCATGGAGAAGAACATGCATTTTGATTCAAGAATAAGTCTTTCAAGCCAAACCATGATTAAGTACAATTCCCAGTATAAACAAAGGCAATACTATTATTCAAGTACAAATGTAGTTAAAATTGCTGTTCTCGTCATGATTCCCTGTCATTTTGGCAAATATTTTCAACCATATGCAAATAGCTATCAATTGAAAATCATCGAGAAAAAACAACTATTGAGAAAAATATGCTAAAGTTTAATTCCCACTGTTGCCTGCAGGTGTCACCCTTTGACCGGCGAGATGAAGCTGATGAAAAGAAACGCCAATTCTCGACAGCCTGCAGTGACCATCTGACTGTGCTGAACGCTTACAAGGTCAGTGCAGCACCTCCTGGGGACATCTGTCAACTACTGGGGACAGGTGTCAACTCCTGGGGAGAGTTGACAACTCCTGGAGACAGTTGTCAACTCTTGGGGACAGTTGTCAACTCCTGGGGACAGTTGACAACTCCTGGAGACAGTTGTCAACTCCTGGGGACAGTTGTCAACTACTGGGGACAGTTGTCAACTCCTGGGGACAGTTGTCAACTCCTGGGGACAGTTGTCAACTTCTGGTGACAGCTGTCAACTCCTGGGGACAGTTGTCAACTTCTGGTGACAGCTGTCAACTCCTGGGGACAGCTGTCAACTCCTGGGGACAGTTGTCAACTTCTGGTGACAGCTGTCAACTCCTGGGGACAGTTGTCAACTCCTGGGGACAGTTGTCAACTCCTGGGGACAGTTGTCAACTCCTGGGGACAGTTGTTAACTCAACAATTAGCTCATTAATTTAAACATGCATCTCTAAATTTGCAGTACTAGCCATCAGTACGTCACATGGCACATATACCTTTCAGTAGCTTGCAAAAGACATCCAGCTCAGTTTGTTTTACAATCCTTGTCTTGCAATGACTGTGATGTATTAACATTGTATGTTTGTGTGAATTTTGTGTGTGTGCTAATAATTGTAATTTATTACATTTATTGTATGCATTCATAAAATGTTTAAGCAGGTTTTATACATGATTTATTTGTTTGACTTATTACTGTTGTTCATATTTGTATGAGGTAGTTATACAGACTTAACGTGACCTTTATGCACGGGTTATCTTACCACATCTGCCAAGGATGTCACACACCTTCATCTTAGTTTCCTCAGAGCACTGGTGTTAACAACTTCATTTGCTTTATTATCATTTTAATGATGTATTTATGTTGATTAATTATCCGCAATATGATACTAAAATTGTTGTAATTATTGCCTTATATCATGGCTTTTAGCACAATTGTTTATTTGAGCAAACTACACACGTGTCTTGTTTTATTACACACATTTCGGTACCTCTGTTAATCACTACATAAGTTTTAATATTTTTGAAACATAGTTAGCACCATCGAACAGAGTCGTACTTTTGAAAATTAGCGTATAAATAAAATATTATTATCATTTCAACAGCGTCTCATTTGATTTGGTCAAGTAGTTGATCAGTAACCCCCTTGTGTTGTCTGTCCTGACGTAAAGTTTGTCAATGTGTTTGTTGCCAGGCCTGGGTCAGTGTGAGAATGAATGCGCCGCGACAGAGACAGTATTCCTTCTGTCAGGACAACTTTCTCTCAGTGAGGACACTGGAGGTATGTGTAGCCAGTGTCACCTGTGTGTGGGTGACACCGTTGGTACACTGACGGTGACAGTGGACCACATCCTCATGTGTAGCCGAGTGAAGATATGAGGACGCAAATACAATTTTAAATACTAAAAATATCACAAGTTTAGGCAAACCAAAATTGCTAAAGTTATTATTTATATTGCTGTAGTTATAATTTGTAATACATTTGTTGTTATAATTGATGATAATTTTGCCTGCAATTGTTTAATAATGTAATTAATAATAATATTCAAAGCAGGAGTCTCCAGATGATAGATTGATAAGAAATAGCTGACAACAACACAACAGTTGTAGCACACTGTGATAAGATTATTCATCAACGTATTGTCAAAACATATTTGCGTATTGCATATAACAGTTACCCAGCTATCATGTGTATGGGCGGGTATGTTAACATTTTCATCCTAGAAGGTTTACATCTTGGGGTGGCTACACTTTGAAAGATTACTCTGTAACCCTTCAAGAGAAACGTAAGACCATATATAAAAAAATATTGTCTGATTGGTAATGGTTTTAGACTTGTACATTAAATGTACATAAATCAATTGTTCATAATATTACATTATTTTATGCGATTGTTCTGCAGATCACCAGTTATATAGGGCGGTTGTACATAACTTGCGATAACATGAACAACATTGTCCAATCTTCAATTTAACAAATGTTTACAAAGCCTTGAAAAGCCATCTTCTGCAGTTGTTTGTATGCAGCACAGCCAGTGATCTTGCTAGTGGTCAGTCAGTGTGTCTTGTTCCCACTCCATCTGTCATATCGTCTCTGTCAGATGCTGGCGAGCATGAAGAGACAGTTCACGGAGCTGTTGTCAGACATTGGGTTCGTGCAGGAGGGTCTGACGGTACGGAAGCTGGAGAGGATGACACGTGATGGCAATGATGGAGTCATCGCAGCCTCCGGACCAGAGGTAGACTGTCCTTCTGAAAGGCACAGTTATATAAGAAAGTTGATGAATGCTGTTCTAGTCATTTTACCAAGACCAGGAAGGAATTTTTGCTTAAACACATGTTGAGCTAGGATACTGTCCAATTTATACAAAGATGCGATAAATCTACATTAAAAGACATGCATGAGAGAGTGTTTGTTTTCAAAATTCAATTCCAAAATGGCAGTTCTAACCTTGTGGTATGTAGTCCAATTCTGCAGTGACAGTTCCAACCAAAGTGGCACCAGAGAAACTGAGTAGGCTCTTGAACTGATGCAGATCAAGAGCTGAGATAGTATACACCACTTGAAAGTGGATGTCAGACTTGTTGGTTTATCTAAATTTGCAGGATAAGCAAAGAGCACAAAACAAAATGGCTGCACGGAGGTCATGTGTTCCATTTCAGGCAAACAGCAACAACAACAACATGAAGCTGGTGTCGGCCATCTTGGTGGCTGCTCTCTATCCAAACGTCGTCCAGGTTCTGACGCCCGAGTCCAAATACAGTCAGAGCTGTGCCGGTGAGTTTACTGAGTGTCACAAATGACAATAATGGTCATCAAGTTAACCATGGTCATTTAATGGTAGAATAAGAAGAAAAATGAACTTGCCCAAAGTTCAACAAGGCAGGACAGGATTCCAACTCGGGTTTTCTTGATTTGAGAATTTGACACCCTAAGCACTAATTGACTGTGTTCCACTATATTTGTTGTTGAAAATAAATTTCAATTCAACTCAACATCGGCTAGTGATTTGTACATTCTCTGTTGACATTTCTGTTGTCCTTTGTTCATTCAGGGGCTGTGCCCAAAGCTCCAAAAGCTGAAGAGCTCAGATTCAGGACTAAGAATGACGGCTATGTGAGTTACAGATGAAAGTGGATAATGAAAGTAGATACAGAAAGTACATACTGATGGTAGATAGTGAAAGTAGGTACTGAAATGAGGTACTGAAATTAGATATAACAAGGAACTTATTTCTAATGAGGGTGATTGTGTATAAGTGAAGTGATCAAAGTAAATAGAAAAAAATCATATATATTAAAGGTATGTAGTAATAGTACAGTTTGAAAGTAAATACTGAAATAAGATACTGAAAATTGTCACTGAAAGGTACCAACAGTTTATTATTTTAATGGGTATACAGGACTTATATGGACTCTGACCCTGTCTTAAGGTGTCATGTCACGTAATATGATTAGCTTTTTTTGATTTTCTTACTTGGCAGAACAATATTCATTATTATCGCATGTCCAAATCTTACCACACAAATATTGTTTAACTAAGCTCATATCTCTCATAGGCATTCATGTACTCAGGTATATAATGTTTGAGTACTTTTGGGCACTAGCACAAATTAAAGATGTGCAGTTTAAAATAGTTTGTGTTGTTTTATGCAGAAGATATGAGTCTGTAAGATGAAGGACAAACAAAACGGAGCAGAATGAGCAGTGTTAGAAGTTAAACATGCACAACATACTGGGGGGTAACAAGTGTACAGCATGTCCTGTCTTTTTTCAAACTCAGCCTGCTTCCTCCACAGGTTTTCATCCACCCTTCGTCTGTCAACTTCCTCACGCGTCAGTACGAGAGTCCGTACCTCGTGTATCACGAGAAGATGAAAACAACGAAGGTAGGTCAATGTTATACTTACTCACAATCAACTGGCTAAAACTTAACTATCCTTGGCATTGCATTTTTATTCTTGCTGTCGCATGAAAAACAAGAATTTGTAGGCTGACATGTTGTTCTGGTTGAAGTATTGCTATCTGGTTTTATAATATTATTGTAACATGGATATAGTAAAATATACAGGTTGTTGTTTCATTTGATAAGCTATGCCTAATGTTGGTCAAGAGATCATTCAGCTTTTTAAGTTACTATATTTCAGTACTCAAGTGCAAAGTTTTCATATTGCAAACTACAGCGACCTAACCAAGGATAAGAATCGTTTTTCCCACTTCGCAATTAGTATTACATCACTGTGATACATTAACCATATAGTACTGTAAATGAATCCCCACCCAGGCACCAATGTCAACTCACCTCTTTCTCTGTTCATTCACTTCCATTGACCTTTGACCTACCAGTAAGCAGAATATTTAAAAAAACATTATTTAGGATAGTTCTTTAAAGTTATTAACTTACATGTTTTTAAGTTCTCTGCTTTTTGAGTTGAAAATGTAGTGGTGATATTTTGTCTCCCTCTCCCAGGTGTACATCAATGTAGTCCCTGCTTCCCTCTTTCCTAGGTGTACATCAAATTAGTCCCTGCTCCCAACCCCCTTCTGAGGTTTACATCAAAGTAATCCCTGCTTCCCTCTTCCCTAGGTGTACATCAAATTAGTCCTGCTTCCCTCTTCCCTAGGTGTACATCAAAGTAGTCTCTGCTTCCCTCTTCCCGAGGTTTACATCAAAGTAGTCTCTGCTTCCCTAAGTTTACATTAAAATAGTATAATTAACTCACTTTGGAGCTTAATGTCGAAGATGAGAACAACAATAAGCTCCAAAGTAAGTTAATTATACTACACTAAACCAATCTTGGAGCCATGAACAATATATTCACTACATTAAAGTAGTTCCTACTTCCCTCTTCCATGGGTGTACAATAATATAGTCCCAGCTTCCGCTCTTCCCTAGGTGTACATCAAAGTAATTCCTGCTTCCCTCTTCCCTAGGTGTACATCAAAGTAATCCCTGCTTCCCTCTTCCCTAGGTTTACATCAAAGTAATCCCTGCTTCCCTCTTCCCTAGTTGTACATCAAAGTAGTCCCTGCTTCCGCTCTTCCCTATGTGTACATCAAAGTAATCCCTGCTTCCCTCTTCCCTAGTTGTACATCAAAGTAATCCCTACTTCCCTCTTCCCTATGTGTACATCAAAGCAATCCATACTTCACTCTTCCCTAGGTGTACGTCAAAGTAATCCCTACTTCCCTCTTCCCTAGGTGTACATCAAAGCAATCCCTACTTCACTCTTCCCTAGGTGTACGTCAAAGTAATCCCTACTTCCCTCTTCCCTAGTTGTACATCAAAGTAATTCCTGCTCCCCTCTTCCCTAGATGTACGTCAAAGTAATCCCTGCTTCCCTCTTCCCTAGGTGTACGTCAAAGTAATCCCTACTTCCCTCTTCCTTAGGTTTACATCAAAGTAATCCCTACTTCCCTCTTCCCTAGGTTTACATCAAAGTAATCCCTACTTCCCTCTTCCCTAGGTGTACATTAAAGTAATCCCTTCTTCCCTAGGATTACATCAAAGTAATCCCTACTTCCCTCTTCCCTAGGTGTACATTAAAGTAATCACTACTTCCCTCTTCCCTAGGTGTACATTAAAGTAATCCCTACTTACCTCTTCCCTAGGTGCACGTCAAAGTAATCCCTGCTTCCCTCTTCCCTAGGTGTACATCAAAGTAATCCCTACTTCCCTCTTCCCTAGGTTTACATCAAAGTAATCCCTACTTCCCTCTTCCCTAGGTGTACATCAAAGTAATCCCTTCTTCCCTCTTCCCTAGGTGTACATCAAAGTAATCCCTACTTCCCTCTTCCCTATGTGTACATCAAAGTAATCCCTTCTTCCCTCTTCCCTAGGTGTACATCAAAGTAATCCCTACTTCCCTCTTCCCTAGGTGTACATCAAAGTAATCCCTACTTCCCTCTTCCCTAGGTTTACATCAAAGTAATCCCTACTTCCCTCTTCCCTAGGTGTACATCAAAGTAATCCCTACTTCACTCTTCCCTAGGTGTACGTCAAAGTAATCCCTGCTTCCCTCTTCCCTAGGTGTACATCAAAGTAATCCCTACTTCCCTCTTCCCTAGGTTTACATCAAAGTAATCCCTACTTCCCTCTTCCCTAGGTGTACATCAAAGTAATCCCTTCTTCCCTCTTCCCTAGGTGTACATCAAAGTAATCCCTACTTCACTCTTCCCTAGGTGTACATCAAAGTAATCCCTACTTCATTCTTCCCTAGGTGTACATCAAAGTAATCCCTACTTCCCTCTTCCCTAGGTGTACATCCGGGACAGCACCATGGTGTCCGTGTACCCACTACTGCTGTTTGGAGGCGGATCGATCCGCATAGATCTTGACCAGGGCAACTTTGTCATGTCCGTTGATGACGGTTGGATCAAGATACAGGCTTCTTCACATCAGGTAACCATTTTGTAGATACCTCATCAGTTGATTCAAATGTTATCAAATGTTTCAGGTGTATTATAAATGAGTTGATTGAAGCATAATATAGACTTCTTACAAATGCATTGATCCTCTCATAACTACACTGGTAGAGACAATAAATTAATAACAAATCAGAATATATTGATGTGTAATGTCTGTGTATTTTTGGATCAAAACACTCAGTCATCAACACATTTGTTCAAACTTATTTTTTTAAAGTTTCTTCTCTCTTTCAACTTCTTCATTTCTTCTCGTTTCTGTGCCTGTCTGGGCCTGTTCTTGCCAGTTTTTAACACAGGCAATATGTTTGGGTTTGGTGTCAAATGATGAAATGGCAACATTGTTTTGCGTCAGGTGTAATAGTGTTTTGTCAGATTGTAATGGTGTCACTTTGGGTAGTGTTGTTGTTGTCAGGTTGTAGAACTATAACACCCGATTGTGTTGTGTTACAGATCAGTAGCCTTTGTGTTGCTGTTGTTGGGTTGTAAAGTTGTTGTCAGGTTATAGATCTGTGACACGTGTTAGTTTTGTCACCATGGGCGTAGCATGTTATCAGGATGTAACATGTTGTTGTTAGGATGTAACATGTTGTTGTCAGGTTGTAACGTGTCAGATTGTAACATGTTATGTTCAGATGTTAACATGCTGTAGTTACATGTTGAGATGTTGTGGTAACATAGTTGTTAAATTGTAACAAGTAGTAGTTGTCATGTTATAACATGTTGCTGTCAAGTTGTAAAATTGTGTCAGGTTATAACATGTTTTCAGGTTGTAGCATGTTGTAACATGTTGTAACATATTGTTGACATGTTGTAAAATAGTTGTTAGGTTGTAAAATGTAGTTGCTGTCAGGTTGTAACATGTTGTTGTCAGGTTGTAACATGTCATTGTCAGGTTGTAAAATGTTGTTGTCAGGTTGTAAAATGTTGTTGTTGTCAGGTTGTAAGATGTTGTTGCTGTCAGGTTGTGTTGTTGTTGTTGTCAGGTTGTAACATGTTGTCAGGTTGTAACATGTTGTTGTTGTTGTTGTTGCAGGTGGCCGAGTTGGTGAAGGAGTTGCGGCAGGAGTTGGACAGTCTGCTGGAGGAGAAGATAGAGACGCCCCACATGGACCTGTCCACGTGTCCCCACGGCAGTCGCATCATTGACACCATCGTCACACTCATCAGCACCCAGTGACCACACAGACACACACACAGACATACAGACACAGAGACACACACACAGACATACAGACACACAGACACACACACAGACATACAGACACAGAGACACACACACAGACATACAGACACACAGACACACACACAGACATACAGACACACAGACACACACACAGACATACAGACACAGAGACACACACACATACATACAGACACAGAGACACACACACAGACACACAGACACAGAGACACACACACAGACATACAGACACACAGACACAGAGACACACACACAGACATACAGACACACAGACACACACACAGACATACAGACACAGAGACACACACACAGACACACAGACACAGAGACACACACACAGACATACAGACACACAGACACACAGACACACACACAGACATACAGACACACAGACACACACACAGACATACAGACACAGAGACACACACACAGACATACAGACACACAGACACACACACAGACATACAGACACACAGACACACACACAGACATACAGACACAGAGACACACACACAGACATACAGACACACAGACACACACACAGACATACAGACACACAGACACACACACAGACATACAGACACACAGACACACACACAGACATACAGACACAGAGACACACACACAGACATACAGACACACACACAGACATACAGACACAGAGACACACACACAGACATACAGACACACACACAGACATACAGACACACACACAGACATACAGACACAGAGACACACACACAGACATACAGACACAGAGACACACACACAGACATACAGACACAGAGACACACACACAGACATACAGACACAGAGACACACACACAGACATACAGACACAGAGACACACACACAGACATACAGACACACAGACACATCACCATCCCAAGCGTGTTGCTGTAGTTGACTTTGTGTTATTGGCCAGTGCATGCATGATTAAATATAGCTGCTATACGGAACACATTGAAATTGGAGAAAGTGTTCGTTATCCAGATGTTCTCCTTGTATTTCCTGGTTTATCAGCGGTCATGTTGGCTTCCATCCCTATCCCCGGTTTCTGGGGTTTTTTTTCGTTCCCCCTCCCTGGACTTGCCCAGCTGACTCTGCCAACCATCTCCCCATCCTGCTATCATATGTCATTGTGCATTCCTGCTCCCTATGTCCCTGGGTAAAAGGTAAATAAAATAGCACAAACTGTACGGGGATTTCAGTTCAGTTAAATCTTATGTCCTTACAGAGAAGCCTGTATATTGGTGCACCAAAATTAACACACACATTTGCATTCTGTAATGGTAATGTCCTCTGTCATATTGCAGTGATTTACAACAGTCGATTGATTCATATGGGACCTTTTGTCATACACACTGTTGTGACACACTGTCGTGTCCTAGTGGCTAGTGTATGTGTTGTGGAATAGACTTCAGCTAGTACTGTCTCATTAGATATCAAAGTGTGCATGTGGGCCATTTCTAAATCTGTGTTGCATGGAAATTATAGATATTATAAGAGAAATATCTTTGGAAGTGCTTTAGAAGGTGCCTATGTTTTTGTGATCCTGTTACACTGAAGTATATTTATATCTTAGAAATTTACAAGGACGTTGTATCAATAAAGGTTCAACAAGATTTTGTTGTTGATTTATAAATGTAATATTTGTATGTCATTATGATGTAATTGTTATTACACTTAAACTACTATTTAAATAATGTTGAAAGTATTATAACTGACCTGGTTAATGCATTCAATAACCGGAATAGCACAGTAATTGATGTACTTTATAAGTTAGTTTCAGGCTATGTTCGCCAGGTGGCGCCAGGCGTCACGGGCCTAGAAGATTCGGGGCAAACAAGAACTCCGTAATGTTTAGTTTTTCTACACGTTTCACCCTTTATGTTTATTTTTAATTCAGGTTTCGTACAACAGTTTCGTAAGGCCTGTTTAGAAGCTAGTTTAGAAGCTGTTATCAGTGTTAGCTTCTGTCATTTTCCGTCTGCCTCAGATCGACTAATAATTATGACCGATTATGACGGTATGACCCGCCATCTTGCGTGGGCTTTGGGATTACATAATTGTATCAGGAAGACTGTTGACTTGTTTTCGTTTTATGGCTTCCAATGTTAGAAAGATATGGTTGCATGTAGTGTCTCTTCCGAAAGAAACAGACAATATATCTATAGCATTTACGAGATTGCCCAAATGTTGAAACCGCGGTAGGCCTAGAAAGGCGCATACTCTGGTCGACAGCCTAGCAAGACTGTCAAAGGAGCACTGTCTGAGAAGGTACACACCTGTCTCTTCCCCACCTGTATCTCGACTCAGTCGATCACTACACCTATCAAGAGTAAAGCATATGTTGACTGTTGGGACAGGCGCATAATGGCAATAGTCTCACAAAAGGCCTGAAACGTTGGAACCCTGTGTTAACCAATAAGTATTCCAGCAAAGTTCAAATGAAATGAAAGTTAACGTGGTTATGTGTTATAAACTGATAGTGTAGCCAAGAATTCTGAGAACTAATAGTGTAGAAACACATGCAGGAATTCTGAGATACACTAAGGAATGAATCAGTATTGTATTTAACAATTTTTTTTTATTGAATTAATTTAGTTATATTTATTTAATTATTTTGCTTATATGTATATATAGTATATTTATTTATTTTATATTGTTAGCGCCTTTAAACAGGTTCCTAACCCGGATACATGGTTTAAAACATTCCAAATAATAGTAATGACATAGAAATGAGAGACGTCAACATTTAGACAACATAAACCTAGGCCAAAAGGAAAGTCATGGGAAAAATGGAATCTGGATTATGAAAGACACTGGTCAACTCCTCATACGTCTGTGTTTATGTAAGTATGGGAGTGTGGTTTTATAAATAACAAAGTCGTTATTAAAACGTCATGAAGCGTTTTATTATTCAGTGGACATTCGTGGTGATGTCACTCACTATCAAACCACGCCACACACGACCTCGATGCCCCGGAGGATGCTGGATGTGGTAATGCTTCCTTCCTGACACAGGGTCGCCATCTTGTAGATGTGATGTAGGGCAAAATAGTTCTGAAGATAGAAGGACAGTTATCAGACAATGGCCACATTGTGTTCTAAATCGTATCTGCTGAATTATTAATGTTACGAAAGTTATTTCACACATGGCTCTTAATTATTTTATGATTATGAATTTCGTTGTCATGTAAATTTGGCGCTTGCTTTGATTAACTTATGTGTAATAAATTAAGTGGCACCATAGTCTATAGCACAACATAAAAACCTTAGGTCGGATCTCTGTATGGGAAAGTATGCCTTCGTCTTAACGGCGCTCTTCTTAAATAAAAAATTATTGAAATCTCTGTATAGGGTCCATTGGCAATAACATATATGGATGTAATTGTAAGTTACCTCCCTAAAGTTGTAACACAGTCCACTGAACTTGTCCACTGCTTGTTCGTAACAATCAAAGTTGTAGAGGCTTCGCGGTCTCTGTCGCAATAACCGTCGTGCTAGTTGAGTGTCGTTGGTGGCACGCTCAGCAATACGGGCGAACACGTTGATGATGGCTTCACGAGTCTGCAAGAAACCAACACGGTGTCGTTGTACGTATGACATATCCTAGTTCGTCTTACGCCGTGTCCATCTGGTTTGACGATATCAGACTGCTTCTATATT
>OZ024856.1:6644812-6647312 GCA_964017155.1 Oasisia sp. SBJ-2009 | reverse complement strand
ATTAATTGAAATACATAATTCAATAGTCGCCGTGTAGGGTTTATGATACTCAAGGAAGATAATATTACAGAATGTTATATGTAAACGTGTACTTACTGATACGGAAGCATATAATAATATGCAATCTGAAATAAAATGTAGGTTTGCTTCTCACGTTTTTATCATAATCAATCTTTACACCAGCGTAGACATCTGGTCCAGACGCCTTGTTGAATAGTTTGCCTTTTTTGGGGTTTCTGCAAACAACATTAGAGAGCAAACGTTTATGTCAGTTTGAATTCAAGGAAGAAATATATCTCGGAATACAACGTTCACTCCGGGTTGCCCGTTCCCAAGCCCACATGAGAAATGAGGAGTGTTGAGCATGGGACTAGCACCCACACCTACCGTAAACAACTACTCGCTACAGAAACGTTGACAACAGAATTTACACAGAACAGTTCCCTTGAAGATGAAGGGTCCTTTTCTAGAGGACCTATGACGCCATGTGGTGAAAGCCGCAAGATCACGAAAGCCACAGGGCTGAGCACCCTTCTTTCGACCAAACAGTTTAATATGGGAACATGGAATGTGAGAAACATGTACCAGACAGGAAAGGCGACGCATGTAGCAGCGGAAATGACCAACTATAAGCTCGCACTGCTGGGATCAGCGAGACAAGATGGACACAAACAGGTCAAAGAAGAATACCTACAAGAGAAATATAACTCTTCTCCGGACATGAAGAAGACGATTTAGATGCCTTGATAGGCTTTGCAGGGGCTGGAGGAGGGGTTTGATAGGCAATGATAGTCTGTCTGTCAGCATTGCTGACACCCAGTCCGCTATTCTAAATATGTAGTCGTTAAGACCAAAACGAGCTGCGCGTCTTTGGATCATTTAACTTTGGCCGATAAGGATCTGAAGGTGTGAGGATCTCATACTGATGATAAGTGTTCCAGAAGTGGTCGGACTAGGGTTGTGTAAGCAGTTGTTTTGATGTGTAGTGGGCATGGGTGGAGATTGCGTCTGATAATACTAGGGTGCGCTTTGTTGAGGTGTAATCTGATGGACATGTTTATTCCAGGTTAGGTATTTGGTTATGCATACTACTTGATAGCGATGACTGTCTGTTCCGGTAGTATTGCATTTTCTAGAGTGTAATTAAAATGTTTTACATTTCTTACATGAGTTAGTCTGGATTAAAGTGCATTTGCCAGTCACATTCCCATTTAATTAATTTATATAGGTCTTTTTGTAGTTCTTGTGAGTCTAATTGGTTGTTGATTTATCTGTGTATGGCACAGCCATCTGCAAACAGACGGACTGTGGAGTGGATATTGTCAGGTAAATCACTGATGTATATCAGGAAGAGAAATGGCCCTAGTACCGTGTATTGTGGTACACCAGGTCTAACACGGGACCACGGGGAATGTTCTCCACTGACCACCACTCTGTGCTTAAGGCATGTGAGAAATTCAGAAATCCAGGCGTGTGTTTTGTTGCTGATGGCATATCTCTTTAGTTTGTCTTTGTCTTTAGTTTTGTACTTACTCATCGTGGTTAGCAATGTCATCGTAAATCATCAGAACGATTCTGTCCTCTGGTATGCCTTTCTCCTTCACAAGCTGATAGGCATGGCACGCATCTGCCTGCAATTTTTCAAGAATTCCACGAATTACAGCTTATAATACTTTCCATGGAAATTACGCATGGCAACAACATACTACATTTATTATGAAGCAGGCATATATTTTACGAAAACATTGCTAGCAGATTGTATGGATTCTGCGATAACTGTCCGGTGTACCTACATTACATGCTAGCAAAATAACACACAGCTAAGCTATGCTACACAACATGTACAAAAGATACATATGTTACGTTTTATAAAACAAACTACATGGAACAAGAGCCTAACTCTTAACAAAAAGTAGCATAGACTAGTATTTAGAAGACATCGAGAGCAGTAACATATTGCGGTTCGCAAATATTATGGACATAAAGGACATAATTCGGTTAAAATTATATGAATTAAGAGTAGCACGCGAAACGATGACGTATTCTAACCTGATGACGGTAGTTCTCGTATGTATGTGAGCCGGCCACGATCAATGCCCATTGTTTCGGGTGTTCCACTGTCATAGTCTCCGTCTCGCCACTCAATCCTAATAATGCATAGCACATTGTCATTCTATGAAAACGACCGTCTATTTTAGGAAACTTTAATGTGTTTCCCTCGGCACGGATTTAATTCTTTTTCTGTCCAAACTAGTTAAGTTGCTTTGATCGGGAACGCTTTTATTTCCTAGCAAAGCGTCGTCTATTCCAGTGGATTTATGTAATTTCAATCTCAGGGAGCGCTCTCATAATCTCATGACTGGTTATAAAGTATCCTCCAAAAAGCGAACTCACAGCACTTGAATCCCCTATCCACTCTTAAACTGATATGCCATTACAAATGAGCAAATGCAACATCCGCAGTGATGAATTATAATGTTAAAGTGCCAGTAGACTTAGT
>OZ024856.1:6637312-6639812 GCA_964017155.1 Oasisia sp. SBJ-2009 | reverse complement strand
TATATATATATATTATATATATAATATATAAATATATATATATTATATATATATATATATATATATATATATATATATATATATATATATATATATGTATATATATTGCCCGTCGCTGTTAGTGTTACAAATCACGATGTCGAAAAGTAAACATGGTGTCGAATCCCAACTGCTAGATCACGCTGAACTGCACACTGGACACGTTTTATTTCAAAGCAATAGGCAGTGAAAGTAACAAAACTAAATACTCGCCTTCCCGTGCTGTTGTCGTGTCACTCTGTGGTACAGAAAATAGCGTGTTTCATTGTGCACAGGCACGGTTGTGATGACACCATAGCCAGTTTCGACATATTTGTGATACTACATAAGCTTTTATGTTAACTTAACAAGCATCTGGCATTACAAATTAAACAGCTTGAGATAGACATGAAAACAAAGAAACGTTACCTGATACCATTGCGTAGGCGGTAACAGCCAGTAACAAGGCAACGACGGTCAAATGCGTCATTTTGACAGCGCACAGCTCCTGGGATGAAAGCGTCGATAATGTGGAGATAGTCTTCGTTTGTGCGTGCGTGCGTGCGTGCGTGTGTGTGTGTGTGTACGTGTGTGTGGTTGTGTGTATGTGTGCATGCGTGCGTGTGTCTATGTGTTCGTGTTCATACGTGAGTGTGATAGCTTTCAATGACATTTACGAATGTTTTCAACGATCGAGAGCTTCCTGCTACGTAAGAATAGTATATTTAGCAATGAAATGGTTACTAAAAGAACTAATTTATTTAAAAAATATTCAACATCAACAAAGCACATACATAGCATATATAGCGTGATGTAAAAGAATGCCTGAAAACAAAATGTTAGTGTTATTTTCTTTATAAAGTTTAACCATGATCTTGTATGTAACTAAATCTAAATATTTTAATATTTTGAGCGATGAAACTATACGGATGTACGACTATGGTAATATGTTTTGCAATATACATAATATTTTGTAAACATAGATTGATACATATTTATCCACATCGCCCGACAATATGACATAAAACGGTACCACAATGTAATTAAGAACAGTCAAGACCATGCATCTAGTCTTAGACAACACCGCTATGTTTATTCATACCTTTTTAAACAGTATTTATTTGTCCATGTCAAGTTTTCATTAATAATGACTCAACGTAATTGTGTATGTCACACCTGCTCAATGTTTGTTCATTTCAAAACTATCTTCACATATGCCCTATGTAGTATTTTATTTGTAAACCTCATAACATTTATTTTGATCGTAATAAGCGATAGTTGAATGACTCTCAACCATAAGTCTAATATTCCTAGTTCGTTTACTATATTTGTAATAACATCAGTGTTGCTAGCCAAACACCAAATGGTAGTATCATCTTCAAATAGAATTATGAAGCAATTTACGACGAGCGGTACACATTCTAACAAACTCACCTGGAAAATGCCTGTTTAGTTCTTCAAAGTCGCCTTGGAACACGACTGCGATTTGGGATCTTGGCTCTCAATATATGTGCATTCGCCGACAGTAATTTATTCTCGCCAATGACGTCATGTAATTAAAACAGAATAAACGAGTTTTTCTTACATATTCACTTTCAAGTAAGCGCAGGCACATATAACAGCCAACCAATGAAAACTAGTAATTCTACGATCACATTTCGCCATAAACGGACTTAATGCATGTTTGGCCACTTAGAGACAATGATCATATCACACCCCATTAGCTAAGCACATTTAGCTAGTTCACAGCATATATACAAGAGTAACCATTAAATAAGAGGAATAATCCGATCAAATTCCGTTACACAATGCCTTAATGATTGCTTGGTACTTAGAGAAAGGGATTAATGACTCTTGGCGTACGTGCTCGTTATAACTTACACGATAAATGGATACTCGACGTATGCACAAAGCCGCATAACTTCAGTAAAAGTAACTATGCCACAGGAAACTCGTCCTTACAGAAAGTTGGGTTAAACAGTTTGACGATCTTATATATGACCAACACCTCTCGTGTTGACAACTGCAGCGTTGTGTCCAGGCAGTGAAATAAAATGCGTCCACTGAACTTCGCCGGCTTTACTTGAAGTGTGAATATTCTCTTTGTTAGCTAGGAATGTTAACACTATCACACATGCATAGCTGTGCACGTACAAACAACACACTCATACACACACAGTTATCCTTTAAAACTTCATGATTGATTTCCGCTTTTATAGTTGTAAAACTCAAAGGTCAGTTTAAATAATACTTTATTTTAACTCTGATAAATCTGGTGCGGGCATTCCGTTCACGGTTGTGTACAGTACATCAATTTCTATACATAGCTGCATATAGGGTTAGGTAAAATGTAATAGTTGTTAATGATAAATATAGTAATACGTTCTAATTTTGTATGAAGATTGTAACTGTATAAAATCCATATAAAACCATTATTAGTATTAGTAAATATATATAATCAAAAGGTTTTAATATATATATA
>OZ024856.1:6624812-6629812 GCA_964017155.1 Oasisia sp. SBJ-2009 | reverse complement strand
ACAGCCTAGACATCAGAACGGTAAAGTGATGAAGCCAGGAGCACCAACCAGGGACAGTCTAAACGTGCAGACACTATGTCATAGCGCTACAGGTGCAATGGACAACACAATCCAATAGGATGTCCATTTATTAAGGAGGAATGTTACCAATGTGGTTAAGCTCGGTCATATTCGAAAGGCATGCCGACAGGATGCTAACAAACAGCCACCGGCAACGTCACTGAACGTCAGGCAAGGCACCAAACACGCCAGGCGACATCACTGGACAGGACTGCACAGAATATCCAAAGGAAATGACCGGAAGCCAACCTCGGAGCCGATGGAAGATGAAAACAGATCACTTATGATGGAGCTAGATACGGGCTCATCTATCTCTGTAATTGGAGAGGCAAAAGTTGAGGTGCGTAACGTTAAAAAGCAACATTCTACAGGTACACAGTATACAGTATACAGAAACTGTGAAAACGTTGGGCGTATTATCAGTTAGAGACTGTAATGGAGCAATAGCAATCATCACCCGTTGTATGTGATGAAAGGGAATGGTCCTACTCTGCTTGGTCGGGAGTCGTTGTACTCCATCCGTTTGAACTGGCCTCTGATATATCTGGAGACGCAGTCTGGTTTCCGAGATGTGCTCGACAGACATGCGGCGGTGTTCTCTGATGAACTCGAAAGACTATTGAACATCAAAGCATGAATCTCTGGTGGAGTCAGGTTGGGAAGATGTAGAATCACAACCGAACGTCGCACCTTATCTCAATCGCATGGACAAACTGACACTGTGTCATGTATTGTGATATGGGACAAGAGAGTGATTGTTTTCACTAAACTGCGCGGCAGAGTGCTGGAGACATTGCATGATGGACACATGGAAACAACACGTTAGTCAGATGCGAGCTGGATCCGAGGTTGTAGAGTATCAGAACTCTGCTACTCATCAACTGGTTTAAACATGCATGCACCGAGTGAAACAGCAGAGCCGTCGTCCAAGCCGAATGAAACTGCAGTTCCGCCTAGATCGAGTAAATCAGCGGAACCAACTAACGCAAGTGAACGAGACATGGCTGTGCCAACTACCGTAAATGAGCGTGGTACAACTCCCTCGGTTGCGAGAACTCGTCCAGGAAGGTGTTACGGGTTCCTGCTAATGTAAATTATTATATGTATTAGAGACACTAAAATGGACACTTGACGATGGTATTACATCATTGGTCGACGTTTAACTGTTGCACAGCACATTAACAGTTTATTCCGTAATCAAGTTAAGGTATGCTGGTATTACATCACTGGTAATGCCCGTAGACAACAATTACTGGATACAATGGCAATATAATTAGACAAACGATTACTCCGCGAGAAAATCCCTACATCTAGGTCTTTCTCGAGAATCGCTTCTCAGATAACGGTTATACGAACGTACATTGCTTTATTGCTCAGTATTCAGGCCACACGATAAAGGTGGTGGAAAGAAATATGTCAAACATCACATACCGGGTCAGAAAAACAAACATCTTGGTAAGAAAAAAGACAAAGGTCACATGCATGATTAAACAAGTCAGAAAACGAAAATGGACTTGGGCAGAACTATATATATATATATATATATATATATATATATATATATATATATATATATATATATATATATATATATATATATATATATATATATATATATATATATATATATATATATATATATATATATATATATATATATAGTTCTGCCCAAGTCCATTATATATATATATATATATATATATATATATATATATATATATATATATATAGTTCTGCCCAAGTCCATTTTCGTATATTAATATTAATATTAACATTATTATAATACTTACATGTAATAGAACAATAAGAAAATCCAGCTTCACAGTACCACTTGGCCTACACAAAGGCAATTTTGTAGGAACAGGGACTTAACTCATCGCCCCCAATCCTAGCGATCCACCTGATGTCTACTACCAGAGAGTTATTGTTCCGATATATTTAAATTCATGGTAGTTTTATGATAATTTGCCTCGCAATCTGTTTTCAACGATGGTAATGCAATAAGGTCAGTAGCTGCAATTCAAGATGTCGACACCATAAAGGATCTAATTTGCGAGAAACTCAATCGAAACATATCTCGTGAAACAACCATCAAACAAGAGATTTACCATACATTAAATGTAATGATGTAATGGTATCCTGCTAGAGCGTCTGATTCTGGAGGGAGGGTGCATAATCCACAGTACTTAGGGTCGATGTGGTAATTTGTAGTGTAATTATTTTGGAATGGGGTTAATTAGCTCTCTCAACATTTAAGGAAGTGGGTACCTGTGCCGGTGCAAACGAAGGTTTTTAGAGGGCGTATAGATTTACTTGCAAGCCCCAATTGTTGTTGAAGTAAGATATGCTGATTGCGACGAAAAGTAGGAAGTCGCGAGGGTGTGGCCTTGTAAGTTGTAACACGGTCAAGCAGGCTCCGAAAATAATATTACAAGAAACAGTGAAGGGGGAAAGAAGAAAGGGGAGATATATGAAAAGATGATAAGGTAGTATTGCAGAACGCATTAGAAAGACCTTCGCAGAAATACTAGCACATAGCGACAAAGACTTACGTCGACTGGTGAAGCATTCATCAGTGCAGCGCCCCTATATCCCCAGCAGGTCCCGGGAGCTGGAACGTACCAATCGCGGTTTACGGTGAGGCTGAAGGAGCAGGAATACATTTCGAAAGTCGCCGACAAATGCCTAACAGCAACGCAGCAACCAAAGGTGCAGCAGCCAGCAGGCGGCAAAATGTTTTTAATAGCACCCCACGTCCCGTCACGAGGGCGGAATTGGCGATTTGAATCCAAACGTGGCCAAGACCCGATAACCGTGTCTTCCACATTCAGTACGATTACGCCCTGCATCACATCGACAAGCTGACGAACCTGTGTCAACAGGTGAATGCCACAGTCAGCGTTTTTCAGAGCATCGAAGACGCGTGCGTTCAAGGGCCTGCTGTAGTGACACCACCCAAACATCCAGTAGATCTAAGTTGGCTTTTCAGCTGCTTATCAAATATAGTTTACGAAGGCGGATTGAGTTGTCTGATTGGAGGATTTTTCGCGGTGACACACCACGAATGTGCGGTATAAAACAAGAGTTATAGGGTTGAACTTACACATAGAAAATATGCAGCGTTCGTTTACACCACAGAGGCATGGACGTGTCTGAAATAAAATGCCAAGAGTCCCCGAGTATCCGCTACCAACTTACACCAGGATTTCAAGATGGCGTCTACACGTTAAAACGTCTTTTGTTTGTTTAACCATTGTGGATAGAAGATACACATACGCTGTACGTATGCTGTGTGTGTGTGTGTGTGTGTGTGTGTGTGTGTGTTTGTTTGTGTGTGTGTGTGTGTGTGTGTGTGTGTGTGTGTGTGTGTGTGTGTGGGTGTGTGTGGGTGTGTTTGTGTGTGTTTGTGTGTGAGAGCATGTATGTTTATCATTTAAGTGTCTTAAGAGGGCTTGACACATCATTCATTTGGCAAACTCACCTTTTTGTCTCTGTGTGTGTATGCGGGCCATTTGTACATCTGTATTGCATGGACATTTTATATTTTATAAGATAACTATATTTGCAACTGTTTTAGAAGGGGCCCATGTTTTTGTGACTCTGTTTCGTTGAACTATATTTTTTTAATAGAAATGTAGAAAGACGTTGTAATAATAATAATAATACACTTTATTTAGACACTAAAATCCAAAGTACAAACTCTGTTCGGTAGTGTTTACAACATTAAAACATCCTAAGAAATAAATAAAATAAAAGTACAAGTAAAACATATGAGAACGTTTGTCTAAATCAGTGTTGTAGAGAACTACAAGAGAAACTAAAATTAAACAGAGATGGCATTGTTGTAGTCTATATCATATGTCAATGTAGTCAAGAAAAATATGCATACATATATATGTGTGTATAAAGTAGCAGAATAAATAAATATATAATAATATACATAGTACTTAATTTTTAACAAATGACTACAGCAATTTGAGAAAGTTGTATGATGTTGAACCAATTAAGTTTCAACAAGACTTTGTTGATTTATATTTATAAATGTTGTAGTTACCTGCCATTATGGTGTAATTGTTATTATACCTTAACTACTATTTAGATAGCTTTGAAAGTATTATAAATTATGTTATTAATGCATTTTATAATCAAAATATCATAGCAATTTGATGTAATTGATATGTTGCTAGCTAGCTACTCCATTGAGTCTAGTGATTAATAGGCATCATTTGAGCCATCATCTTTATGCAGATGATACTCAAATTTATATATCATTATCCACTTCAGATGCAAGTAGTTCTTTACAGCAGCTTAGAACTTGTATTGATGACATTTGTTGCTGGATGACTGAGAGTAGATTGAAGCTGAATGCTGATAAAACTGAGTTTCTTATTATTGGTACACACCGGCAGCGTGACAAAATTAAGACTCTTTTTCCTATACCCTTACTTAATCATCATGTTATGCCTGCAGTTTCGACTAGGAATTTGGGAGTAATTTTTGATGATAAATTAAATTTTAGAGAACACATTTCTCAAATTTGTCGAACATGTTTTTACCACATTCGTGATTTGCGGCGTATTCGTCGATATTTGCCTGTTTCTGTTGCAAAGACTATTGCAACTGCATTAGTTACTAGTAGATTAGACTATTGTAATTCACCTTTTCATAATATTGCTATTAAGGATATCACAAAACTACAACGTGTTCAAAATTGCTTAGCAACGGTGGTGACTAAGTCTCCACGCTTCTAAAGTCTCTGCATTGGCTGCCTGTCTAATATCGTATAATGTTTAAGATGTGTACCATTACTTACCAGGCACTTTCTTCTAAGCAGCCATCGTATTTACATACTTTGCTTACTCCTATAAGAAAACCTATTCAACTTCGGTCATCTACTTCTGATTTACTCTTTGTACCAAAGGTCAATACTAATATGGGGA
>OZ024856.1:6602312-6619812 GCA_964017155.1 Oasisia sp. SBJ-2009 | reverse complement strand
GTATATACACCCTGCATAATATATAATACATTTGTAACACCACAAAATCCGGCTAAACGTTATGATGATTAGCTTGCGTATACTGATTAAATAATAATCGTAGTAATAAAATAAATAGTATTGATACGCTGTGTTAAAAACCGTATAAAATATGCTATGTATAAAGTATGCCATATATATGGCATAATTTATACATAACATATTTTATGCGGTGTTGATATATATATATATATATATATATATATATATATATATATATATATATATATATATATATATATATATATATATATATATATATATATATATATATATATATATATATATATATATATATATATATATATATATATCGATTACATTATATTCTTTAAAAGTATTGTTAGACTTGAGGAATTAGAAAGTAAAGAAAGAAAACACTAATATGAGCTATATTGCAATTATAGTAATGACAATAGATAAGATTAATAATAATATATAAACAATAATAATAAGTTAATGAAAATATAATGTCCGTTGTATAAAACTCGTCATGTAGAAAATAAAAATATAAAACAAACAAAAAATATACCTCTTTGTATTTCTTCTTTTTGTGCATCTTCTCGATGACTTTATTCAAACGTCTGGCGTATAACTGGAATATAGACGGAACCATCAGTGGAATATATTACACCAGTCCATAACAGTAAGTCTAAACTCTACTTACTGTAAACAAACAACATTGCCATTTAGTTCTTTACTTGTTCATGTATATGAATTTCTTTCTCGGTTTTCTCACAGACGGACTAACATGTTGAAAGCAATTAATCATATACAAAACCTGTTTTACTCACCCGACCCGCAGTAGGAAATTCAAGACACCCGAATCCTCCGTGGTTGGAATAGAACACAAACACATTGTCGTCCACCCCACTGAAATTGCAATAACACAATTTGAATAAAAATTAAAATAATGTTGTTGCTGAAAGACTCATGTACAGAGTCAACAAATGTATCCTAATGTGTATGTATGTATGTATGTATGTATGTATGTATGTATGTATGTATGTATGTATGTATGTATGTATGTATGTATGTATGTATGTATGTATGTATGTATGTATGTATGTATGTATGTATGTATGTATGTATGTATGTATGTATGTATGTATGTATGTATGTATGTATGTATGTATGTATGTATGCATGCATGCGCGTGTGTGTGTATGTATGTGTGTATGCATGCATGCATGCATGCATGCATGCATGTATGTATGTATGTATGTATGTATGTATGTATGTATGTATGTATGTATGTATGTATGTATGTATGTATGTGTTTGTGTGTACGTGCATGTATGTAAGTGTATGCATTTGTGTGTATATGTGTGTACCTGTGTAAGTATGTTAGTAGCACTGTATGTGTATATGTGTGTATGTGTGGGTGAGTGTATACATACGTACGTGAGTGGATGTGTGCGGTTGTCTCTTATTCATATATGACACATTCGAAATAATATCAATAAAAAGTGTCACGACAGCGAAAATAGTACCTGTTGATGACTCTGCCCGAACCAGTCCCTGCCATGGCAGCCTGGTTTCCGGACAACACATCCAGAAAGTTCTCTGCAGTTACATCCTAGATAACAAGACAGGAATGTTGTTGTCTCAGCATTTATACATTTCACGCATATAGACAACTTCACTACAATACATTACTTAAATACAACAGTTTCATTACTAATAAAATGTTACTCATTAGAACATATTATATTCTGAATAACTTGAATAGCCAATGCTTCAGTGAAATAATGAACGCAAAATGTAATCGTAATCATTTAAACCACGATAAAATACATGGAATGATAATAGGAAAATGAATGAATAAATAATTCAATAGCCGCCGTGTAGGTTATATGAAACGCAAGGTAGATATATTAAAGAATGTTACACGTCTTCGTGTACTTATTGTTACGGATGCATATAATAATATGCAAACTGAAGTAAAATGTGGGTTTGTTTCTCACGTTTTTATCATAATCAATCTTTACACCAGCGTAGACATCCGGACCAGACGCTTTGTTGAATAGTTTGCCTTTTTGGGGGTTTCTGCAAACAACATTAGAGAGCACACGTGTATATCAGTTTGAATTCAAGGAAGCAATATCTCTCGGAATACAATGTTCACTCCGGGTTGGCCGGTCCCAAGCCCAGATGAGAAATGAGGAGTGTTGAGCATGGCACTAGCACCCACACCTCGTAAACAACTACTCGCTACAGAAACGACGACAACATAATTTACCGAGGACACTTGCCTGGAAGATGAAGAAGAATACCTACAAGATAACAATATTACTCTTCTTCGGACACGAAGAAGACGCCGCCACCCACACCGAATGGAAGAAATCATGTTATCAAGAATCACACGGGGCATTGGTAGGATGGGAAGCGCATGGACCACGAATCATCAGAGCATCCTTCAGAACAAAGACAAAGAAATTCCAGATGAATGTCATCCAGCACTGCGCAACAACGAAAGACAGTGGCGACGAAACAAAAGACCAGTTCTACAGGCTGACTGACTACAAAATATCCTGGACAAGACAGAGAAACAGATGACACCATTCTCATTGGAGATTTCAATGCGAAGATTTGAATGCACGACACCGATCATGAAGAAGTGGTAGGAACCCATGGTGTCGGAGATATGACTGAGAAAGGACAGATTTGTGCAGATAAATGTGCACTGAACCATATTGTCATCATCGGGGCATCATTTTCACACAAAACGTAAAAAAGTCGACATTTAGGAGGTCACTTGAAGATGTGAGAGTAAAGAGCGGAGCGGACGTGGCATCCGACCACCACCTGCTGATTGCCAGCCTGAGGCTCAAGTAGAAGAACAACTGGATGGCGATACCACCAAACAGACGAACATGCAATGTCCTCCTCCTAAGCGATGCACAAATAAGAGAGGAATATAAACTGAACCTTGATAACAAATTTCAAGTGTTACAAACCAGAGAACGACCAATTAAAGACAAGAAAGGAAAGGGCATTACGGGATCTGAGCAACAGCAAATAAATCATGTGTGTCCCTCATTGCCACTTGAATTGTTTACATTTACAATGTTTATATATTAGATATGCTATACTTTGTTCACTTGGAAATAAAGAGTTGAATTATTAAAAATCATTTAAACTAAAATGTCAACTTGGTGTTTGGGTAGATGCTCCATTTGATGAATATCATCTTACCACCCAAATATCATACCATAATCAAACAAATATGCCAATGTTGCAGAGGATATATGCCATTCACTTTGCACAATTTATGACAATGTGCATATATATATATATATATATATATATATATATATATATATATATATATATATATATATATATATATATATATACATACACATATATATATATATATATATATATATATATATATATATATATATATATATATATATATATATAACTGTATTGTGTCCAGGGGGATGCAATATAATTTTGAGGCCAGCCCTGAATGAAGCTAGGCACACGAAACGAATGGAGGCCACCTAAGGTCAACGTTTCCCGTCGCCCAGCCCCGGGCAGGAGAGGGCACTGTGACAGCCACCTGGCCGGTGACCTCGAACCGGCAGATCCGCTGTATTCGTTGACTTGGCAACAGGGTTTGTCGGTACCTCTGTTGGTTTTAACGAAATTTACCGCCCACCCTCCCTGTTTCTCGACTGGTGTGTCCCTTTGACAGGTTTGGTACTACATTGTGTGTTCATGTCTTACGTGTGGACTTGTAACCTACAACAATTTCTATATGTCTGCACATTATGTGGTCTGCCTTCATTTGTGGCTTATTTGGTTGTGTGTATATCCCTTCCTGTTGTTCTTTGTGTACGCTTGTGCACCATCACTCACGAATGTGACGTACACGTTATTTGACGCTTTCCCCTGCATTAGTTCAGTACATGAGGTTTGGCATTTTGCCTTTCATCCGCTGGTTGTTCAGCAATGAATGCAGGGTTTTTAGTGCGGGTACTCGTAAGAATACGTTTGCTTTTCCCCCTTTACGGTTTCTGTCAATGTATACTTTCGCTTAACGCATGTGTTTTCTGTCGATACACTATTATGCATTACATTGTATCAGTATACATGCAAGTAGCTGATTGTACGATAGGCTTTTTGTTGTACTTGGATGCTTATCATTTACCATAATACTGTATGTCTTTCAAGGTACAATCAGCAGAGCGCACACTTCAAGTGAGCGCCAGGCAATCCAGTTGTAAATACAATATCTAGATTGCCATATTACCATTACAAGGTATTTTATGTCTTATTGATCTAGCGTAAACAGAGCCAGGCCCAGCTGAAGTTTATTAGGGAGTATTAAGGGCACACTTACGAGTGGGAAGGGCGCAGGCACGCAATATATATATATATATATATATATATATATATATATATATATATATATATATATATATATATATATATAATATATAATTATATATAATATATATATATATATTATATAATATATATAATTATATATATATGTATTATATATATATATATATATATATATATATATATATATATAATACAATATATATATATATATATATATATATATATATATATATATATATATATATATATATATATATAAGTGATTATTTAATGTTGTACTTACTTATCATGGTTAACAATGTCATCGTAAATCATCAGAACGATTCTATCCTCTGGTATGCCGTTCTCCTTCAATATCTGATAGGCATGGCAAGCGTCTGCCTGCAATTTTGGAAGAATTCCACGATTTACAGTTTATAACACTTTCAATGAAAATTACGCATGCCAACAACATACAACATTTATTACGAAGCAGGCATATATGTTATGAAAACATTTCTAGCAGATTGTATGGATTCTGCGATAACTGTCCGGTGTACCTACATTACATGCTAGCAAAATAACACACAGCTAAGCTATGCTACACAACATGTACAAAAGATACATATGTTACGTTTTATAAAACAAACTACATGGAACAAGAGCCTAACTCTTAACAAAAAGTAGCATAGACTAGTATTTAGAAGACATCGAGAGCAGTAGCATATTGCGGTTCGCAAATATGATGGACATAAAGGACATAATTCGGTTAAAATGATATGAATTAAGAGTAGCACGCGAAACGATGACGTATTCTAACCTGATGACGGTAGTTCTCGTATGTATGTGAGCCGGCCACGATCAATGCCCAATGGCAAAATAACACACAACTAAGCTATGCTATACAACAAGTACTAATGATACATATCCTCCGTTTTCTAAAATAAAATACATGGAACAAGGGCCTAACTCTTAACAAAAAGTAGTATAGACTAGTATTTAGAAGACAGCGAGAGCAGTAACGTAGAGCAATTCCCAAATATGATAAACCTAATTTGGTTACAATTATATAAATTAACAGTTACACTCGAAACGATGACGTATACTAACCTGATGACGGTAGTTATGGTACATATGTGAGCCGGCCACGATCAATGCCCAGTTCTTCGAGACTACATTAGTTATAGCCCCAGCCATAGACTCCGTCTCGCCACTCAGTCCTAATAATGCAAAGCGCAAAATAACAGTGAAAGTAAAGGTAAATGCCGGTCCTCAAGACTGTTCAAAGCGCTTTTGCACTTAACTTCCTGGCAAACCTGTTTAATCCAACACCCTCTAAATTTCTCTGGGAAGCATCAAGCCATATGCTATATGCTCCACCACTATATATATATATATATATATATATATATATATATATATATATATATATATATATATATATATAGCCATGTACTCATTTATACAGCTGACTGAACTGGAGCAACGTAGAGTGAATACACTTGCCTAAGCTTTTAACACCGCAGCACAGGATTCTAACCCGGGTTCTCTTAGTCGAGAGTCCGAAGCTCTACCTCTGAGCCGTTGCGCTCCACAATTACCTCGATATATGTTTGCAAGCAGCATATTTATCTTTACAATGATAGAGAAAAAACTTACAATTCTGCAATGGAACACCACGTACAGCCGTTTGAAATACTGCTATGGAACACCACGAACAACCGTTTGAAATACTGCTATGGAACACCACGAACAACCGTTTGAAATACTGCTATGGAACACCACGAACAGCCGTTTGAAATACTGCTATGGAACATCACGAACAGCCGTTTGAAATTCTGCTATGAACCAAACAACCTATGGAATTTTGCTGCTTTCTAGACATTCCCCGTGGTTGACTCTGAACTGTATTTAAGATGACTGCGCATACCTGTGGAAACGGTATGTTATAACTACACAAAGCAGAAACATTATATATTTTGGCACTTTTGCCCAATCCGGATTCACCACCAGTTTGCAGTTTTATCAATGATTTTGCTTAAATGCTGCATAGCAGTGCATTAAAACTTGTTCCACATAATGCCTGGGATCAATTTTGGTACAGAAATATTGGTTGGGTAATTTTTCACACTTCAAAAGTATGCTAAGACGGAATATTTTCGTAATAATAATATATATATATATATATATATATATATATATATATATATATATATATATATATATATATATATATATATATATATATATATATATATATATATATATATATTTATACTAAACCGACCGTTTTGAACCAATCTTGCGACTATTTTGGACCACTTTTACATTTTGGACCCGGTGCCCGGGTCCAAAAAAATCAAAGCCTTTCATAATTATGAAAAACATGTTTGGTGTGTTTTAATTATGTATATGCGTGGTACACTTCTTCAAAATGTTGAAAATAAGTCGTTTTCCTAAAAACGTTTCTTATTTTGACAGTAATGTAGAGTTAAATATTTTCGTTTTTTTTGCATCCCAACCATTTTGCACCTGGTCTAAAAACCCTCCAATTGCATTATTTTACCGTATATGTTAAGCCCAACTTTTGCATGAAGTATATAGTATTAACTGTCTATGTGGTGTGCAAGTTTAGTAGTATTCCACGAAGAAATAAAAAAGTTAGCAATATGATATTGTCGTTGCGAAATATATTTTATCCATCGGCATCGCTGTTGTACGTGACCTTGACCCTGGGCAGAGTTTATCGCCACATTCTTTGCACATCGTCGGCGTTATCGTGGTGCGAGTTTGTTTGTGTTTCCGAAGAGCGGCGATTTCTCGAAAAATATTTCAGCATTAGGTCAGGTATATTAACCCCCTAAAATATGATTGTTATTACAAATACGAAAGCTTGGTTGTTTGTACATCGAGTGCGTGAATGAACTAATCAGAGTCGAGCTTATATCGAGGCGTGGCTTTGGATTACTTCCTGCTCTGGCTACTCGCTGTAAACAGTAGTAGAACATTTATTTTGCTTTGTTCGTTTTTTACTTTAAGTATAAGATACAGTGATCATTTAGTTAACTATCATACATTGGATTGACAATCATCTTCAGGTATGTATAGGAATTCCTTATATACTAAAAGTGTTGAATAAATGGTATAAACATGCAGACGATGTAACGTGAAGTTGTAGTATTTTGTCTGGACTGGGACCGAGTTGATATTCATATTGGCTATTTATTGCTTGCTGATGTATTGCTGCAAATGACACTGCCAGTCCCTTACGTAGTCATTTTTAACTTAAAATATTATCTTGATGGGTTTATAGTTTAATCAATTAATGTCATTTAAACTAGAACCCATAATTATTAAATCACATTGGCATTCTCTAATCATGTAGGACAGACCTGGACTAAATAAACTAAAATGTGGTACTTGTCTTGTGTACTTTTCAAAATGTTTTCTAAATAGCTAGAAACCCACATAATCTAAAGTATATCTCACATTTTATAACCATGTTTATTTAAATATATTTCAGGTACATATATCATCAAAACACAGGAGTGGTCGCCCCACGCCCCCCCCCCCCCCCCCGAAGATTTCATGGCAATCGATATACAGGATCATTGGCCACCACTGGATCGGAACTGCCAAGGAGCTCGTCAGCTCAGAAGCCCGGTGTTCTGCAGCCTGAACCAGCCATTGGTGATGAGCCACTGAATGGATATCGGTTATTTGAAACTCGACCGCTCATGAAGTTTGTCGAACAATTTCCTTGTCCCACATGGCAGCACAGTGGGTATGATGTAACAGTTTGGTGCAGGCCTTGCAACTAGAGTACTCTTTACATATGCAGGGCATGTGGTGCTATCATGAACTTGAAAAACACTTGTGGCGAAAACTTCAACTTGCATCTCGAGCAGGGTGCTGCCATTGACTGAAAACAGTTGATATCAGCTGAAAAGCAAGTAACAGAAGCAGCCAAGAGATGTAGAAAGAGGAGGCATGCTGGTACAAGTACTAGGTGATGGTAGCTGTGAAACTGGAGCTTTTGTAAGTGAAATAGTGTTGTCAGACGATATGTAGTAAAATATGTACCAAGGATTTGAACACTGTTTTCTCCATTTTTTTAGCCATGCATGTCAATATATGACAAGATATATAGAAAGGTTGTTGACTGATGCTGATGAAAATTGGCATAGTGTTGAAGTTACATAAGATGAAGAAACTGAAATGAATAAAAATGTTATTTAGAGAGACGTAGCATGTTTTGTCCACGGTGATTATGTGTTTTTGTAACATTTGTATATAAAAGATATATATATGTTTTAATATTTGTCTGATCTTGTTTCTTTTAGTTCAGATTAATACATAATGTATTGTAATCATGCTATCAAAATATCAACTTATCCAGTAATAAGTAATAACCACAAAATTGTGTTTTAAAAATACACTATTATATTTATCTTTGGTGGCCAGTTTTGGTCATGTGACTTGTCATAATTGAGTTATTCTATGTTTTTGCTTCCGATATATCACTATGCTTCTTTGTCACAAATATGACATCTTTATGACTTATAACAAGTTATACCTGACCTTAGGTCGTTTAAGTTGGAATTGTGCCATGTAGTATATGTATAGTAGAGTAGGCCTTAATTCAAGGAGATAATTGTATTACCCTTATCAAGGTGTGTAAATGTTATCTTAATCTGCATCAGAACAGTTTTTTATCAGCTGAAGACGAATAATGTTCTATTATTTGACTTGTATTTCAAAAAATACACACATACCATTGCATACATCCTTGTCAAACAATTCGGGAACAATACAAAATAAAACAATCACAGCAAACATGGTAGTAGTGTATATAATTGCTAATACAGGGTAGGGTCTGGAGAGTCCTAAAACCGTGCTAGTTACTATCGAGGAGCCACCTTTTTTTAGAAACTTAATTTACAACATCATTACATCATCTGAAACAAATTCTTCCAGAAACAAACAAAAACATTATAAAGATGCCTTTGCACAGCACATGTTTTTATTGTTTGCAGTGTTGTAAATAGTCATACTGTGTAAAGTTGATAGGTGGTTGTTGATTCTAAATGTTGCATACATGTTTTGCTTAGTGCACGTTACTTGATAATATGGCAAGATATAGAGTTTCACATACTTGGCAAATCCCAGTGAACTATGTGAGCTAAGTTTTTCTTTGACTATTTCAGGAATGTTATAATTGTTGCAAATTATGCCGAAGACTTTGCAAAATCATGTTTATTTTGATAAGTGCATATTTTATGATAAGCTTTTTATCATGATTATGTATCTCATAGTTATTATTCTATTACATTCAAAGCCCCATGCCATGATGCATTATTTAACGTGTAGCTCTATTAATGAATTTAATAATATTTTTTTATCTTAGAGGAGGTAATTTGTTTAAAATTCTGATTATTTTAGAATATGTTTTCAGTGTGCTTTTTCCAGTTAATGTGTTTCTATAAATTGTTATTCTATTTTTCTTTGCTGTTTGAAATGTCATGTATTTAGATTTTAGTACATACAGTGTTACTTTGTTGATTTTGAGCCATTCATTTATCTTACAAATTCTTTGTTTATTAAAGAATCTAACTTTTTTCATTTTTGTTATTACTGAACATATTTAGTGTACACTGTACTTGATATGGTTGTATTGTCAGCATAAATGAGAAAGATAACCATTTTACTGTCTTGTGCAAAATCACTGATGTATAATAATAGTCCTATGAGAAATAGTGGTCCTATGATTAAACCTTGTGGTACACCTGTTGTTGTTGATAGCATATTTGATTTGATGTTGTTAATTTCCATGCATTTTTTATGAGTTCTGGGTAGCTGCTGAATAAGTTAAGATTTGTTCCATGTACACCATGACATTTCAATTTATCTAGTAAAATAATACGATCAATGGTATCAAAGGATTTGGAAAGATCTAAATAAACATTAATAGGTATTTTATCTTTATCCTGTTTGGTTATTATTCTATCTATTAATTTTAGTGCCACTTAATGTTAGAGTCTTTAAATAAGATGATCATTGTTCAAATATTTTAAAAGTATTTTTGAAATAGTTGGTAGAAGTGGTATGGGCCTATACTCATGGATCCAGGGATGGAGAGAAGTAATCGTAAATACGATTACTTTGGTAACCTACTCAAGTATCAGTATGATTACTTTGCTTTTTGGGCCAATATACCCTAGTACAAGTATGATTACTCAGAAAGTACAAGTACAAGTATTACGAGTATGGAATACGATTACTCCATCTCTGCTTGGTTCACCTTTCTATAGACTGAGATGACCTTTGCAATTCTTCGTTTATCACGGATTATCCCTGTGGTTAATACTTGATTTGTTAATAAAGTTACATATTTTGTTAGTGCCGATTCAAGAATTGTTAGCAATTTAGTGGATAGACCATCAACTACATGTTTTTGGTAAATTAGTTATCATACTCTTTATGATATCTTCTTCAATGTGCTTAAATGTGAAATTATCGTCTACTATTTTATTTAAACAATACTTTATGTATGTCCACGAGTGCCTTTATATATAAAACAATTCGGCTTGGACACCACACCATAAGATTGTGCCCACTTTTATTCCCACATGGGACATTTGGAAAAAGTCAACATGGGAACTTAACAAGTGCCCCTTGGCATTAATGGCCATAACAAAAGTGGGGAAACATCTCATGGCCTTAGATGTATGCAGAGGCAAGGAAGGAAAGGGCAGTTTGTGGAATGAACATACATTTATTGAAAATACCTCTCTTGACCCAGCAATTAGAAATTATCTTAATACATAATTATTATTTGCAATACAAAAATTGTAACATATATATGTATGACAAGAAATATATAAATCTAATTTGAAAATATACATGTAATAAGAATTCCAACAGCATTTCACCTGAATACCCCATGTTTTAAGATTTTGTATTTGGAGACTGCATTATATATAACTATTTGAACTCGTTATTATTTTTAATTTACAAAGAAGCTACTGCTACACGTCATAATATCATTTAACTATGACAAGAAGGGGATTGTGCTTTATATTGCAATAATTGTACTGATGGTCATACAAAACAAAATAACATTACCACAGTTTGCTCATACTGAACACATTCATAAAAAAACGGACGTTTTGCTTACCCTTTCATTGTACCAAACCAGCATTGCTGACATTTATGGATGAGAATGTGATGCACAGAAGTTTAGATGAAAAGGTCAGAAAGAAGGTGATGAATGAACAGTGGAAGACACAAATGAATACCCGCAGAGCTTTGTACAATACACTGAATAGGTATAGCTGTAGCAAACTATTTTACAGCTAAACACGTTTTTCACTTTTATAAGTACTGATGTTGTATAATAATTGTGCAGAGATCCATGTGGGTACTGGTTTCTGGAAATTTTGCCATACAGAACCATAGTATGCTGTTTTTGAAATCTTTGAGCAACATATCAACATCAGAACCATTCATTTCATCACTGGCATGCAAGCAAAGTGTAAAATGAATATTCTTTGTGAAATACAATATTCCTAAGACTATATTTATTTCATATGACATACGCTTTCTGCCTCATCATATTCAAAATAATCATTGCGCGACAAAATGTAAAGTATTCAATGTATAAACATTAAACACCACATGCTGTTTGTTAAAATTCCTGTGGTTATCAATGTGAACAGTTGTTTCGAATGTCATCTGATACAATTTATACTATGCGTTTCTTTAAATAATTTTCATGAGTTATGGCGCATGGCCGGAAGTCAAGTTTTGCATTTGTTATGAAAATGTGTCTCGAAGCGCTGTATGCATTGTTTAATTTGAGATATGTAACTTTTTAACTAGTGACAAGGAATCCTGAGGGCCAAGACTTGTGTATAATAATGATATTAGATAATACATTTAGACTGTATTACAAATTACAAATTTAAATTGGATTATGTGGATTGTATAAATATATATGTATATATATATATTATAAATGTTTGGCTGAATACAAAGTTCTTTATAAACTTATACCTGCTTTGTTACAGCAAATGAGTCACAATTCCTTAGAAACAAATTCCTTGTCATACATTTAAATAACTTTTCAACAAGTTTGTAAATGTTCATTTGCATACGACATCATGTTTCTGACTATATTTAATATGATATACATCCGTGTAATCATGGTGAGGCAGAAAGCGATATGTGGCAGAATTGTTTTTAACTATACATTTATGACTGTTTTATTGGATTTATAATAACCCACTTATACAAAGAAATATCACTGCTACTATCAAAACTTTATTAAATTTGAGGGATCAATCAAATCAATTAGGACAATACATTAGAAAAAGGTAGACACACATTTTTATTTTCTAGCAGCCATCATATCTCATTCCCTTAAAACAACATAGTTCGTAACATACAAAGTCCATACAACGTACCCAGCCGCAGGCAAAACAAAATGTTTTGTTCTACAACACGTACAAGTCAGATGTAGCCGTAACGTGAGGCCTAGTTAGTAAGAGTTCGTTAACGATCTGACTAGATCAGTTTTACATTGTTCAGGAAAATAAGCATGACACATCAATTCAATGGTAGCAAATTCTTCTACGAATATATGGGACCGTAGCTCTGAAAAGAGCTGTTTTGTTTCTGCACCGATTACCGCCGACGGGGTGTGGGCGATAAAACAGCTCAGTCCTCGCTTTAATGTTAAACAAACCCCAAGTTTGAAACATTTTCCACTCCCCTGCGACATAGTTGTGGCCCAGTTGGGCGATGCTTCATAAAGGATTTCACTCCGTCAGTATGGAATCGATACATAATGAAACAGACTTGGAACTGACTAAAATCACGCAATATTTTCTTAATTCTGAAATCTGTCCGACATTATCGCATTTGTCCAGCTGTATTCTCATTGGCTGTTTCGCGCGTACAAAATAGGCGGTTTCGTGGGTATGGCGTGCCAAAATGGTTTTATTTTGCATGACAGCTTGCCGTTGACTTTTTTGGACCCACCATTTTGGACCACAAAAAGTATATTTGTAATAAAAGAACACATTTTTCTTTTACACACATGACAACTTAGAGCTAAGCTGTCTTATATGTGTTCTACTAATTTAGTTAAAAAAATTATTATTATATATCGTATTTCGTTTTGGTCCAAAATAGTTGGAATTTTGGTATATGTCCAAAATGGTAGGTTTCGTAAATATATATATATATATATATATATATATATATATATATATATATATATATATATATATATATATATATATATATATATATATATACTTGGGATGCTGATGAATTATGGAAATAATACATAACGCATATAAATATAGTAACAACATCGAAATCTAGGTGAATTCCGATTCAACAAAAGTGCCAACAAATAATTACATAGTAGAAATAGTCGCCATCTCACCTATGCATAGTCCACGGCTAGAGTAGAGCTGGGACACTTCGTCAGGTGTGAGCGCGTACCTCGAGAAGCTTATCTGCAACATAGCAACATTATGAGCACAGCACACACCACGACCAGCACAAACAACAACATAGCAGCGATCATAGGATGCAACATGACGAGCACAGCATACACGACGACCAACACAAACAACAACATAGCAGCGATCATAGGACGCAACATTATGAGCACAGCACATACAACGACCAACACAAACAACACTATAATCATTATTGTTATTGTAATCACATCATAATCTATGATGCAGCAGATGGAGAATAAAACATTTAGTTTCACTCAGCATCTAATATTAGTTTAGTCGATACTGCGTTAGATGATCCGTATCGTCTGGTAGTAATGTTTTCATCAAGACTAGTCTCCATTATGATATGGCATAGTAGTTTCTGAATAACTATACTAGTTCCATTCGTTAGGTGGAGCCATTCGTGCAACTGATCACCACCACCAACCACCACCATGATGCCGTAAGACATTACCGAGTCCATCAGCCCGTTGAAATGGTTGAACTTGCAAGGACCACAGGCGTTGGAACCGACGATCATCGGAAACGAAACAGGCGGCATCTTTCCTAGCGACGAACAAATGAAGTGCTTCCAGGCGTTAAGTGGTCACCGGATTGCTGGTCACAGTATGTTTAATAAGGTCGCCATTGAGATAAACAAATCCTCATCCAATCATTTGAGATGCTGTACCATATCTTTTTTCTTGCAATTAAAAATAGTCATAAATCACATAGCGTCTTTGATGTTTAACACACACAATAACACACACACACACCACGCAAACACGCACACACGCACACACGCACACGCGCACACACGCACACACGCACACACGCACACACGCACACACGTACACACGCACACACGCGCGCACGCACACAAAACCCAGGTAAAACGGGAAACTCGGATAATATGGGTAATCGCTATATGCAAAGAATAGTGCTGCCACAAAGCGAACGAACGAATGAATGAAAGTTTATTTAACAACAGCAACACAGGAATATACAACATAGTATGACAAATAATACAATACATAATGGTAACGACAATACAATATAATATCGATGCTGTTGTTAAAAGGACATAGCAGAAGTTATATGACTTGTAAGGCGCTATGCCGTTTTCATCTAAAATGCGTTATAGTCCATCTAGCGTAACGGCATCTACTGACTACTGTACAAACCAACTGGTATGCAATTCTTCGCGCGGATTGAAACAATCGTTAGTTATCCTTAGGTTTGATTCGTTGCTAATTTTTTTGTATGACGATCCATCTAAGTTTGCTTTTCAACTTCGAATGTCGTGAGGATGTAGTATTAGTTTATGAGTGTTTCAGCGTATAATAGTTTTTCATGAGAGTGTTAATATTATTAATTCATAATTAAACCATGCCTATTCCGGGCAAAATGGGATTTACTAATGCGGGCAAAATGGGATTATCCCGTTTTGCCCAGACATGATACCTGTTTTAATGACCAACGGAAGTTTCAAATATGTAACGTATCTGCATAATGGTTACACATCATAGGGTATTTATGCAAGTTGACTATTTTAGATATGACTTTTGCACCACAGTGACAGGACAGTGACCATAGGACACAGGTTTGCAACAGTTATGCTTGTTATGCCCTCATGTTTTTGTATTTTTCATAAAAAAAAGATGTGAGGTCTATGGATTACATAATTATACAGACATAGTTATCCGCCCAAGGTACGGTAGTCAAATTCACAAAGAAGTATGACTTTTGCTTATACAACGTTACCGTATTTGGCTATTCTTACTGTAGTTTACTAGTTCTAACATATCAGTTACTTAAAATAACTATTCTGAATATGTAGGACCACGTCACATTAGCGAATGACTCAACTAAATTTGCATCCCATATTTCCCGCGAAAAACGGGATAGTCTGTATTTATCATTAAATAATAATGTCCAAAATTAAAAAAATGTGTTTTGGTGTATTTGGCCGATACACAACAAACAGTTACCCGTTACCCTAATGCACAAAATGTGGATGCGACGAACAGCGGAACGTTAACTCTCCCATATTGCGTGGTAGAAAGAGAGAGAGAGAGAGAGAGAGAGAGAGAGAGAGAGAGAGAGAGAGAGAGAGAAATGTGTTATGTATTATTATCTTTTTGTAATAGAAGGTGGGACTTTTTTAAGAAACTGTTTCCATTATTATGTATACTTGCAAATTGTATCAATTATATTTACCTTTGAGCTGGCCTTGTCCGACTTTTTTGCCGTCGATATAAACCTTTGCCCAACCTTTAACGCGCCATTTGCCAACATGTACTGTCACGACCACGTGGCGCCACGCGGCAGATTGCGATTCCTATAACGACGATGGCGAATTGAATTATGGGTAATCTCGTCAGCTCTGTATAGCCTAAAAGCTGTTAGGCATTATTACTATAATTACGAAGCACAGTTGTGACGTAAACATTCGTTTGATCTTTCTACCAATAATTCAACTGCTATTTGTATATATATATATATATATATATATATATATATATATATATATATATATATATATATATATATATATATATATATATCTATAAGATGAGATAAAGCGGTTGTTCGGAAAATTGAATGCAAGGAGCGCATAACACATCAAAAGTAACTTAACGTTCGCATCGCCACATGTGCACGGCCACTACAAAACATGCCCCTACAATATGGACTCGTATTGCCCAGAATGGTTAAATGAAGTAGGCGCGCACACAATAGTCCTATGTCTAACACCGCGCCATTATCACGACAACAAGTGTATTACACGAACATTCTAGAATTATCACGAGTAGGGCCTTATTGGTGTGCCTAAGTTCTTATCGTCGTCAGTGTGAACATACAACACGTTTTACCAGGCGCGCTATTAGGCGAGACCGTTATACTGTTTTTGTATCTATATTGTATGCTTCCTGAAATTTGGTACACATTACTGTAAAGCATAAACTATGTCAAACTATCCCGTCAGAGAAATACAATTTTATTAATATATATATATATATATATATATATATATATATACATATATATATACATATATATATATATTCATATACGTATACATATACATACACATACACATACACATACACATACACATACACATACACATACACATACACATACACATACACATACACATACACATACACATACACATACACATACACATACACATACACATACACATACACATACACATACACATACACATCCACATACACATACACATACACATACACATACACATACACATACACATACACATACACATACACATACACATACACATACACATACACATACACATACACATACACATACACATACACATACACATACACATACACATACACATACACATACACATACACATACACATACACATACACATACACATACACATACACATACACATACACATACACATACACATACACATACACATACACATACACATACACATACACATACACATACACATACACATACACATACACATACACATACACATACACATACACATACACATACACATACACATACACATACACATACACATACACATACACATACACATACAC
>OZ024856.1:6539812-6597312 GCA_964017155.1 Oasisia sp. SBJ-2009 | reverse complement strand
CACTGGACACGTTTTATATCAAAGCAATACGCAGTGAAAATAACTAAACTAAATACTCGCCTTCCCGTGTTGTTTTTGTGTTACTCTGTGGTACAGAAAATAGCTTGTTCTGTTATGCACAGACACGGTTCTGATGGCCCCGTAGCCAGTTTCAAAATATCTATGATACTACATAAGCTTTTAAGTTAGCTTAACAAGCAGCTTAAACAGCTTAACATTATGGATCCTGAACCTCGATGTATCGGGCTTTTACACTAGTGTGTACAATAGTCACTAGATGTCACTGGTTATTCATGGAAATTTCGTCAAATTATACCCGGATGTAGACAGGAGATTTACCGACAGTTTGACACCAAGTTGATATATATATATATATATATATATATATATATATATATATATATATATATATATTAACAAACACGGTAGTTTCTAGCAAAATAAAATCAGCAGTCAATCGTGTATATTTCACTGTTCATTTTATCGATATTCATGAGTAAGCATTGCAGTTATTTAGTTAGCATATCCGATGATTTGGATTGGATGAAAATGTGAAAAGCATCAGCGATATTGACAACCGTGTTTGATATCGGCGATTTTTCAGTCGATTCTAAGCTGTCAAATAATTGCGCATTAGCCACAAAATAAAACTGATTTTCATGCATCTTATAATCCAACTTGTTTCTTGTGTGGATTGTTGACGTAAATAATGTTGTTTTCAATATGTTCAATACGCCACAGTAATTTTGATGACACAATATAGGTAAATTCATTCTAATTTTTTCAATATGATTTCGTTTTGTACTTGCATGTGGTATATCTTCGACACACCGCTTGTGATGGCAGTGTCATTTGTTTTACGTACTATTTCAATCCTGATTTGAGAAAGGCAGGACCAACTTCTTGAGTGACATAAAATAGAATCCCAATTGATGTATGATTGTTAGTTTTTGTGTTACTCATAAAAGTCATATTATATATTTCAATGATATAATAATTGATAAAATAATTGCTTATAATTATGGAGGAATCAGCAAAACAAAACTGATTTTCATATTTCTTGTCGGCCATCTTGGATTTTTTATATGAGTAAATTATATATTAATTAGTTTCAGTTAGCCATACAACAAACAATGATGTGTACATCAATGTATAGATAATTTCTTTCTGGTTCAGATTATATATACTTTTATGTAATTGTGATGAATAATTTTTATGATACGGTTCATTATGTGAACCCAAATCTGGTCATGGTGTTGAGGCCCTCAAAATCCCCGGGGGGTTAAGAGGTTAAGATAGACATGTAAACAGAGAAAACTTACCTGATACCATTGCGCAGGCGGTAGCAGCCAGTAACAAGGCAACGACGGTCAAATGCGTCATTTTGACAGCGCACAGCTCCTGTGATGAAAGCCTCGTTATGCACAATGTGAAAATAGTCTTTGTGTGTGTGTGTGTGTGTGTGTGTGTGTGCGTGCGTGCGTGCGTGCGTGCGTGTTTGCGTGCGTCCGTGTGTCCGTGCGTGCGTGCGTGCGTGCGTGCGTGCGTGCGTGCGTGCGTGCCTGTATGTGTGTGTGAGCGTTATTGCCGGTGAGCGTAAGTTCGTATTCGTGCGTTTGTACGCCAACTTGTCATTTGTGAATGTTTTCAACGATCGAAAGCTTCTTGCTTCTTAAGAATGGTATAATTAGCAATGAAATGGTTACTAAAAGAATTAATTTAATTAAAACATATTCAACATCAACAAAACACGTACATGGCATGTACAGCTTGATGGGAAAGAATGACTGAAAACAACATTGTAATGTTATTTTCATTATAAAGTTTAACCATAATCTTGTACGTAGCTAAATCTAAATGTTTTAATATACGAATGTACGACCAAGGTAATTAAGGTTAAAATTTATTGTTAAAGTGTTTCTGCAATATACATATTTTGTGAGTATAGAGTATAGATTGATACGTATTTATCCACATCGCACAACAATATGACATAAACGGTTCCACCTGTGTATAACGTGTATAACCGTTGTCAGTCGAGAAAATGTCTAGGCTTAAACAACATCGCTATGTTTACTCATGTATAGTCTTAGACAACAGCGCTATGTTTACTCATGCATAGTCTTAGACAACAGCGCTATGTTTACTCATGCATAGTCTTAGACTCCACCGCTATGTTTACTCATGTATAGTCTTAGACTCCACCGCTATGTTTACTCATGTATAGTCTTAGATAACAGCGCTATGCTTACTCATGTATAGTCTTAGACAACACCGCTATGTTTACTCACGTATAGTCTTAGACAACACCGCTATGTTTACTCATGTATAGTCTTAGACAACAGCGCTATGTTTACTCATGTATAGTCTTAGACAACAGCGCTATGTTTACTCATGTATTGTCTTAGACAACAGCGCTATGTTTACTCATGTAGGTCTTAGACAACACCGCTATGTTTACTCATGTATAGTCTTAGGCAACACCGCTGTGTTTATTCATATCGTCTTAAACAGTTTTATTTGTCCATGTCGAGTCTTCATCAATGATGACTCAACGTAATGGTGTATGTCACACCGGCTCAATGTTTGTTCCTTTCAAAACTATATTCACACATGCCCTAGGTTATATTTTATTTGTAAACCTCATAACATTTGTTTTGATCGTAATAAGCGATAATTGACTCACTCTGATCAGTAAGTCTAATATTCCTAGTTCGTATGTAATAACATCAGTGTTACTAGCCGAATAATAAATGCTAGTATCATCTGCATATAGAACATTATGAAGCCATTCACAATGTGCGATACACACTGTAACCGACTCACCTGGAAACTGCCTGTTGAGTTATTCAAAGTCGTCTTGGAACATGACTGCGATTTGGGATTTTAGCTCAGTATATGTGCATTCGTCGACAGCAATTTATTCTCGCCAATGACGTCATGTAATTAAAACAGAATAAACGAGCTTTTCTTACATATTCACTTTCAAGTAAGCGCAGGCATATATAACAGCTAACCACTAAAAACTAGGAACTATCCGATCATATTTCACCATAAACGGACTTAATGCATGTTTGGACACTTACATACAGGGATCATATCACGCACCATTAGCTAAGCACATTAAGTTAGTTCATAGCACACACACACACACACACACACACACACACACACACACACACACACACACACACACACACACACACACACACACACACACACACACACACACACACACACACACACACACACACACACACACACACACACACACACACCACACACACCACACACACACACAAATATATATATATATATATATATATATATATATATATATATATATATATATATATATATATATATATATATATATATATATATAAGATTAACCATTAAATTAGAGGAATAATTCGATCAAATACCGTTACAAAATGGCTTAATGATTGCTTGGCACATAGAGAAAGGGATTAATGACTCTTGGCGTACGTGCTTGTTATACCCAGATTTGCAGTTCGTTGGCGAACACAATAAATGTATACTTGACGTATGCACAAAGCCGCATCATTTCAGTAAAAGTAACTAAGCCATAGGAAACTCGTCCTTACACAAAGTTGGACTAGAAAATTTGATGAACTTATATGTGACCAACACTTCTCGTGTTGACAACTGCAGCGGTGTATCCAGGCAATGAAATAAAATGCGTCTATTGGACTTCGCAGGCCTAACGGCGAAGACACACTGTAGCGTCATTGGCAGACAGTGGCCTCTTTAATTGCCTCGCATGTTGACTTGGTATACTTGCTGCTCTAATAAACTGTTGTGATCTACTAATGTGGGCAATGACGTAACGTCTATTTTACTTTGTGTTACTGATCCAGCTTGAGCCGACTTAACAGTTGATCAACGTGGCCCGACATCCGTGTAAGTGTGTCGACGGGTATATTTATTGCACTAATAAAATACGGTGATATATTGAATGCAGCCACTGGTACAGTGGTGACTTTACACCGTATTACCAACACAACCACATTGTTGCCTTCAGATATTACCGAGTCTATCAGCGGTTAAATCTTTCAATTGAACTTGCAAGCACCACAGGCGCTGGGACCGATGATCATCGGAACGATGCAGGTGGAATATTTCCTACCAACGAACAGATGTCGTGTCCATAGTGGATAATGGGAGCATATCTAACAAGATTTTCATACAGAAAAAATTCCTCACATTATAGTAATTGAATAAGGCATCATTTGACTCAGGCCTAGAAAAAGAAATACCTTGTTTCCGATTTCCCGACCGACCCTACATGATGCATGCGACCCAATAACTTGTTATGGGTTGACTAAAATAAAATAAAAAGCTCCGACCGACCCTGAATAAAACGACCAACATTTATATCTTTTATTTTTTAAACTTATGTCACCGTTCGGCTTCCGTAGTTTCAATCGCAATTGGGTCAATTCGAGATATTCATTTGCTACAAAGACGCTCATTGGCTGTGAGCGTGGCCGCGTCACGAATGACATGATTTCATGTACTAAGCGCGGAAAAATGGCTGCACGTATTTTGGCCGTGAGATTTAGTTTGTGCCCGCACATTCCGGTTAAAAGAAACCATCTCGTCCTTCGGTGGTACGCTGCAAGATGTGCTCCAGACATACCATCCACCTCTGGACCCAGATAATTATGTGCAAACGGCACATAATTCTTCATTCGGCGATATTTTTCTCGATTTGTCCTTCCATCAGTTGGATGTTTTGGCATACAACATATACGTGATATACATGGTAGTATGGTGTAGTTTAATTTAACGCAGTATATTTAAACAAAGTTTCAGTCCTTTTTATATGGCAAGCCAAAAAATCAGGTTTGTTTGCAGCACTCCACAGTAATACCAGTACATGTGGGCAGTGCAGATCAAAGCAAAACCACATTGTTCGAGGTCAGATCGATTTTAGGTTTTTAAAAAAAAGTTTAAAATCCCTACCTACCCTATTTTGAAGAGCATAAAACAGTTTAAAATGCATACCTACCCTATTTTGAAGAGCATAACAAGTTAAGATAAAAAAAACATTTCCTACCTACCGACCCTATTTTTTCCAAGCATGAAATCGGAAACAAGGTATTTATTTTCCTAGGCCTCATCAAAAACCCAACAGTTGGTTCATATTATTTATTTGTTTGCACCCGTTTTAACTTTATCGGCCTATACAAATACATACTTTCTTATATCAGTTATAAATAATTTTTAAATTAGAAATGACTAGGTGTCCTCTGTAGACATCACATTTATCTAATTGTGATTTAGGAATTCTAATTTTTTTTCACTGATGCATTTTGTTTTAATTAATGTTGTAATTTTGCAATCATACGAGTTGCCCTCCTCTTGGGAGCCTTGGTTGCTTATTGATGGCTTGTTAAGTTAGTTACAATAGTTACACACACGCGTTCAAGAACATATACATATGTGTATATGTATATTGTGTATATGAGTTTGTATGTATGTATGTATGTATGTATGTATGTATGTATGTATGTATGTATGTATGTATGTATGTATGTATGTATGTATGTATGTATGTATGTATGTATGTATGTATGTATGTATGTATGTATGTATGTATGTATGTATGTATATATGTATGTATGTATGTATGTATATATGCATGCATGCATGCATGTATGTATGTACGTATTTATGTATGTATGTATGCATCTATGTGTGTATGTATGTATGTATGTATGTATGTATGTATGTATGTATGTATGTATGTATGTATGTATGTATGTATGTGTGTGTGTGTGTGTGTGTGTGTGTGTGTGTGTGTGTGTGTGTGTGTGTGTGTGTGTGTGTGTGTGTGTGTGTGTAATCAAGTTTGTCCGAAATCTTCGCTATTGAATTGGTGCACGTGATTGCATCATTCTCTGCCTTGTCGCCGTGTTGCTTTGTATTTGCTCAGTTTGGCACTGAGCCAATCGTACCTCATAGCATGTTGGGGAGCCGAAACCACGATTCTGGAAAGCCAGACCTGTCGCATTTGCAAGAAAGCCAGCAATTGAGCGTCGTTTGGACCAACTGCAAGCAAAGGGGATCGCGAAGCGTGTGACTTACAGCGAGTGGGCGGCACCGATCGTCACACCAATCAAGATGGACGGTGAAATTCGAATTTGCTTTGATTTCAAAGTGATAATAAATCCACAGCCGGACATGGATGAGTACCATCTGCGTCGAATTGAATTGAATTGAAGATACCTATGCATGTAGGGAGTGGTGACGTAATTGATCTACGACAGGCTCACTTTCAGATGGAGGTCGAGGAAGAATCGAAGACTTACCTGATTGTTGACACACATCGCGGCCTTTACCAGTATCAGCGGTTACCGTATGGAGTGGCATCAGCACCAGCGGTATAGCAGAGAGCAACGGACCAAGTCCTACAAGGTTTTCCGGGTGAATAGTGCTATCTCGACGACATCATTGTCGCAGGCTTAACTCAAGAAGAGCACATGAAAGCCTTTGACAAAGCACTGGGACGATTAGAGGAATATGTTGAATAGTTTAATTGAGATCGTTCGTGGGAATGATGCGCGTTTCATACCAGCCCTGGCTACACATTGTGCACCACTGCGTAAACGTTTGCAGAAAGACGGAAACTAGATATAGGGTAAATAGCAGGAGCGTGCGTTCAGAACCGTGAAAGAGACGTTGCTTCAGGTTTGAGTCCTTAGTCATTTCAATTTGGACATGCCCGTGGTTGTGGCATGCGACAGTTCGTCGTATGGGCTGGGCGCCGTCTCATCACATCGTATGCCGGAAGGACGGAAGGACGTGACATACTGTTTGACTAATAGCCTTAAGGTGTTACTCATCCCATGAAAAACGAGTAGTGTTTGATGGGCATCGTTAAAATGTGACCTACGTACGTTGAACTGCTCCTTAGATATGAGATGAACAAACAAATATGACAACTATGTATATATGGTAGTGTGTTAAACATAGCATACCGGGGCAGACAAACAAACATTTGGGTATGAGGAAAGATAAAGGTCACACACGTGATTGAAAAAGTCATAAAATGAAAAAGGACCTGGGCAGGACACGCCAGCAGAATATGAAACAAACGAAGACCATCTCGTGTCACCATCTGGATAATCTACAAAGGTGCACGATCTAGAGGAAGATCGTCGAGACGAATTATGTATGTATATTTATGTATGTATGTATGTATGTATGTATGTACGTACGTACGTACGTACGTACGTACGTACGTATGTATGTATGTATGTATGTATGTATGTATGTATGTATGTATGCATGTATGCATGTATGCATGTATGTATGTATGTATGTATGTATGTATGTATGTAGTATAATATAACATATAAGTTATAAATAAAATATAATTATACACATACATGCGCCTGTACATACATATACATACATACATAAATATACATACATAATTCGCTGCAATGATCTTCCTCTAGATCGTGGTGACAGGTGGTGACACGCGATGTCCTTCGTATTCTACTTTAGTTTTCTGACTTGTTCAATCACGTATTTGTTTCTTATATCTATGTATTATACTATATATATATATATATATATATATATATATATATATATATATATATATATATATATATAGTATAATAACTACATATCAGAGAAAACTAAGAAAACATAGCTTCAGAGTACCACTAGCTAGGTCTGTTCCTGCACAAGGGTATTGTGTAGTAACAGGGACCCGTCGTCCCCCAATCCTGGAGATCCACCTGATGTCCGTAACTAGAACGGCTACTACCAGACAGTTATTGTTCCGATACATCTACATTCATGGTCGTTTTATTATGGTTTGCCTCGCTATCTGTTTTCATCGGTGGTAATGCAATCTGGTCAGTTCCTGCAACCGAAGTATGTCGTTTGTAACAGCAACACCATAACGCGTCTAATTTGCGAGAAACTCAATCGAAATATATCTCGTGAAACAGCCACCAAACAAGAGATTTACCATACATTAAATGTAATGACGTAATGTTATCCAGCTTACGCGTCTGAATCTGGGAGGAGGGTGCAGAATTCTTAGTATTTAGAGTCGGTGAGGCAATTTGTAGTGTATTTACTTTGGAATGGGTTGAAGTTGCTCTCTCAAAATGTATGGAATTGGGTACCTGTGCTGGTGCAAACGAAGGTTAGAGAGCGTGTCGATGTGTTAAGCAAGCCCCAATTGTTGTTGAAGTAAGATATGCTGACTACGATGAAAAGTAGGAAACTGCGCTGGTGTGGTCATGTAGCACGGTGAAGCGGGTTCTGAAAACAACATTATAAGAAACAGTGCATGGGGGGAAGACACGGAAGACATATGGAAAGATGATAAGGTAATATTGCAGAATGGACAGGGACGACATTCGCGGAAACATAGTCAGACTATATTAGCGACGAAGTCTGGTGTCGACTGGTGAAGCATTCATCAGTGCAGCGCCCCTACGTCCCCAGCAGGTTCCGGGAGCTGGAACGTAGCAATCGGGGTTTACGGAGAGGCTGAAGGAGCAAGAAAACATTTCGAAAGTCGCCGAAAAATGCTCAACAGCAACGCAAGGTCTACCGATATGGTGACAGTATAGCAGCCAAACGTATAGCAGCCAAACGTATAGCAGCCAGCAGGCGGCAAATAATTTTTAATAGCACCCCACGTCCCGTCACGAGGGCGGAAGTGCTGATTTGAATTAAAATATGACCTGATAACCGTGTCTTTCACCTTTAAAAGTTCAGTACGATTACGCCCTGCATCACATCAACAAGATAGCTGAACCTGTGTCAAGAGGTGAATGCCATAGACAGCGTTTTTCAGAGCATCGAAGACCCGTGCCTGCAAGGGCCTGTTGTAGTGACACCACCCAAACATCCATTAGATCTGAGTTGGCTTTTCAGCTGCTCATCAAATATAATTTACGAAGGCGGATGGAGTTGCCTGATTGGAGGATTCTTCGCGGTGACACACCACACATTTGCGGGATAAATGAAGAGTTATATGGTTGAATTTACACATAGAAAATAAACAGCGGACGTTTACGCCACAGAGACATGGACGTGTCTGAAATAAAACGCCAAGTATCACGGAGAATCCGCCGCCAACTAACACCAGGATTTCAAAATGGCGTCTATACGTTAAAACTTATACTTGCTGTCGTAATAAAATGTGTTGCATTTGTTAGATTTGCATTTAAGAGGGCTTGGCACATCATTCGTTTAACAAACTCACCGTTTTGTCTCTTAGATATCAATGTATGTATGCGGGCCATTTATATATCTGAGTTGTATGGAAATCATAGATATTATAAGAGAACTATCTGTGCAACTTATTTAGAAGGTGTCCATGTTTTTGTGACTCTGTTCTACTGAACTATAATATTTATATTTTACAAATTTAGAAAGAAAATGTATGATGTTCAATCAATTAAGTTTCAATAAGACTTTGTTGATTTATATTTATAAATGTTTCAGTTACCTGTCATTATGATGTAATTGTTATTACACTTAAACTACTATTTAGATAGCTTTGGATGTATTATAAATGATGTGATTAATGCATTTTACAATCAAAAAATCATAGTAAATTTATATAATTAATATGCTGCTGGCTTGTATACACAATGACTATAGTATATATAGGTGGTGCATATCAGGGGCAGCTTCGCAGTGTTGTGTGGGGATGAGGAAATCTGAGTGTTACATAACTGTAAACGGTAGGTTGGTTGCCTGCATACATTATATGGTTTCCATTGTTAGAAAGAAATTGTTGTAGAGTCTCTTACGAATGAAACAGACAAGGTATCTACAGCAATCAATTAGACTGCCCAAATTATGTAGCCATGGTAAGTCTAGAATGTCCCATTCCCAGGTCACAGCCCAGCACCACTGCACACGGACGCTGTCCTTGATGCTTCACACTTGCCTCTTCCCCAACCGTACTTCAATCAATCATTGCTCATGTCAAATGCAAGACAAATATAATTTTATGGACACTGAAGTTACTAATGGTATGTTGGGATACGTGCGCACACGTTGTGGCTATAACGATAACAGTGTCACAAAAGCGTTGACACTGTGGAACGCTGTGTTATCAATACATCTTTCAGCTACGTTCGAGTGAAAGCGTGTTTCTGTTACAAACTAAAAGTATTGAAACACATGCAAGTGCTCTGCGATAAACTAAGGACTAAACCAGACATACGAAGGAGAGACGTCAAGATTCAGACAACACAAGCAAACAAAGAAGTAATGGGAAACATGGCATCTGGGTTATGCAAGAGACTGGACAACTCCTCATAGATCTGAGTTTCATAACTTAGTTGATACTTGTTATTGTGATACTGTTTTCTAAAACAAAACACGTAATGATATGTGGATGGATTCATAAACAACAAAGTCGTTATTAAAACGTCATGATGCGTTTTATTTCAAGTGAACATTCGTGGTGATGTCACTCGATGTCAAGCTGGCATACACACGACCTCGATGCTACGGAGGATGCTGGATGTGGTAATGCTTCCTTCTTGACACAGGTTCGCCAGCTTGTAGATGTGATGCAAGGCGTAATCGTACTGAAGATGGAAGGGTAGTTATCAAACACTGGCTACTTTGGGATCTAAATATTATCTGCTGAATTATTAATGTTACGAAAGTATTTTCATACACGGCTCTTAATTATTTTATGATTATGAGTGTCCTTGTCGTGTAAACATGGCACTTGCTTTGATTTAATATCAATACATTTGGGCATTCACCAAAAGTGACACCAAAACATCACGATGGACCACTTACATACTAACTAACTTACTTTCGAAACATAATTATTATATTATGGACAAATACAAAACATACACATTACATTACAAATACAAAACATTACATAATTCCCAGGAGACTGGTGGATAGTATGTATGTTGTCACCACGTTTCACAAGGTAAATATATAAATTAAGTAGCGCCATATCCATCGGGTTGAATATAAATCGATGTCATTGTACATATAAAACTGGACATCGTAGTGGGTCATATATTATTGTTTTATATAACAAATAATACATATGCTTTTGAGCAGATATTTTAGCTTGTAATTGTATCAATAGAATCGGCCGTGCCACGATAATTTATAAATTACAGCGAAAGTTGGTTATCGAACATAACAAGACGCATGACTCCTTTGACGGACGTATAAAACACAAAGTAACAATCTTAAAATATACGTTTTCTCTTTTTGACAATTATGCCTTCGATGAAACGGCGCAACGTAATATAAATTATTGATATCTCTGTGTAGGGACCAGTGACAGCGAAATTGTCGGATGAAAGTTACCTCGCTAAGGTTGTAACACAGTTCATTGAACAAGTCCACTGCTTGTTCGTAGCAATCAAAGTTGTAGAGTCTTTGCGGTGTCTGTAGCAGTAACCGCCGTGCCAGTTGATCGTTGTTGCTGGCACGATTCGCAATACGTGCAAACATGTCGATGATGTCTTCACGAGTCTGCAAGAAAATACCACGCTTTCGTTGTACGTATGAACTATATATATATATATCCTTGCTGGTCTTAAGAAGGCTGGTTTGACGATATCAGACTGGTTCTAGATTAGCTGTCAAGGGAAGTATTTTCACAAAACGGAAGATCGTGAATACTAATCTAACGGCTGAAGTAATACATTCATTACATTTCATATACAACATTTAGAAATAAGTATTGACTAGAAGCTACGCTCAAACGCATGCTGCTAATAGGTCGGTCTGTATGTAGGATTTGACTACATATTTCCAAGTACAATTATTGATGAAGAATCTGAGTAAAACACTATGCAGTGTGCTTGGTAACGATACAAGAGAGAGAGGGAGAGAGAGGGAGGAGAGAGAAAGAGGTAGAGGGAGAAGGAGAGAAAGAGAAAGAGAGAGATTTGAGAGCGCACGAGGGAGGGAAAGACAGGAATGTTTGATGTCTTCGCGCCGTCGAGGGATAGTTTTGATCGTTGTTATAATAAAATCAGTAACAATTTCAATTCTGACACAAATACTTACTTCCAAGAGGATTGACTTACTCTTTCACCGACTACGTGCATGCGTGTGTGTATGTATGAGTGTTTGTGCATGCGTATGTGTGTTTCTGCACCCACAGCGCCAAGAGCACACGCGTATGTGCTCACCCTATTGATTGCATCAATCTTGGCCATTAGTCTTCTGATCTCGGCTGGGTTTCTAGTTGCGCTTAGCTTGTAACGCAACATTGCTAAAGGCACGTCCATCTCAAGCACGCCTCCGTGCTGTAGGCACAGAGAAAATGGTTATTCAATACTCTTAGTTAACGAACGTGGATTCAACAAGATGGGTAGATATTTGGCTGTCATCCGTTCTCGTTTCGCCAGCGACTTATGATTATAAACTCTAAACTCTTAACCAACGATACTAACCACCTAATTAGTTTTTACCTCCTCCATCCATTGACTGCCTAAATTTCTTAAAACATTCCTTCTACAAGTTCCGGCTAGAAAAAGTTGTATCACCGCCCCGGACAAAATTAACGTAATATGTGACGTATATTTGTCTACATTTATTATGGAAACATACTTTGCTAATTAATAAACATCAAAATTAATTAAAATAGCGATTACTGATAAGACTGTTGTTGTAAATTAAATGTTATAAATTAGTATATCTCATTTATAAACTGACAATTATTCAACTTTAATTTCGCGTATAGTAAAAGACGTACGTCCCCAACGGCACGGCGTCGTCGTCGCTTGGAGCCGTCACTTGGTCCTGGTCCCTGGAACTTGGAGATGAGGTTGTCCGACACACTCTGAAAGCAAGCAACGGTCTCAGACTTAAGACGTGTATATTCGTATATATGTGTATGTTTGTTTGTTTATATATATATATACATATATATATATACATACATATATATATATATATATATATATATATATATATATATATATATATATATATATAGGCATGAATATATTATACATATACAGTATATGTACTGTATATATAATTTATATATATATATACATTACGTAAACACATATAACTAAGATACTAATATATATATATATATATATATATATATATATATATATATATATATATATATATATATATACATATATATATATATATATATATATATATATATATATATATATATATATATTAGTATCTGAATTATATGTGTGTATGTAATGTGTGTTTGTGTTTGATTGTTTGTGTGTGAGGTATGTGTACATGTACACGCTCATATATATATATATATATATATATATATATATATATATATATATATATATATATATATATATATATATATTTATATTATGTATATTATTATTACACGCTCATACATATATATATATATATATATATATATATATATTTATATTATGTATATTATTATTACACGGTCATATATATATATATATATATATATATATATATATATATATATATATATATATATATATATTATGTATATTATTATATATATATATATGACATTTACAAAACACAGGAAACACACCAGTGGTCGAATTATTGGCAATTTCCAAAAGTAATTATTATCCCTGCAATATTCGAAAGACTGCGGGTACGCGCGTGCGTGCACATGCATGAATGAATCTTTTTATTATGTGTACAGTGTTTCACATGTATGTCATAACAAATCTGTTTTGACTATTCAGATGGTACATGGTAACACAGTTGGTGGGATTATGATAATACGTGACTAATACAGAAATAAAACGAAACTATGCCAAGCCACCAAAATATTAATGTATAGAAATTAGACAAGAAACACTCACACACTCGCATACCAACAAGAGCGCGCACATACATAAATATGTTTGGATTACAGTAAGAACGAAGTTGTAGAAAATGATAAATGTAGGGGTAATCTATTACTTGCGAAATTGGGTATTGATTGCATTTTGCACAAGGATAGGATTTGATGAATTTCCAGTGGCATAGTAAAACTAATTACCTGCTACCAAATGAATCAGTTGGAATATGGTATGCCATTCGGAATAAGCGATGTGGATATTATTATAATCTTTGACTACGCGTTATCTTAAAATGGCAAATCACGTGAGCAATGTTAAATGGAGTTGAAACGTGAGGGTATGCTGCTTCGTGGAACAATATCATTTACTGAAGAGAAAATTGTATTTAAATCATAGGCGATCGATGTCAAAATGTATAGTTTGGGGAGCCACGGTATATTGATAATAATTGTTTCATTAAAACTTGGATATCTTTGACCACTGAGTGCTGCCATATTAAGCGCAATTAAATATATCGAAATTTTCTCGATTGATTTCACCAATAGATGTATCTGCGCGAAAACATTAATATGATGCGAGATTATATGTGGTAGGCGCTTTTTCGAGCACAAAATAAGTTGTTTACGTGTTCGAAATTTCAGTTAATTCTTTTTCGTGTAAATGTTATTGGCATCCAAATCGCCACCTAGCATTGTGTAACGTTATTCTTTTTGGTGGGAGCTATCCAGAGCTGGTTGTCTCAGTGGGCAAACAAATCTCCAACTACAATCCCAGACTCGCAAACAACCGCTTTTTGAGGCTCTCCGAAACAGGTACTTGCGCCGCAACATGAACCTGTTTCACCGCCTGACTCCTGCGGTCTGCTCGGCCCATGACATCAAAATATGGGGATACTGTTGAAGATTTTATGTACCAACGTTCAGCAATTTGGAAGTTCAAGTATGTGAGACTTGCCAAAGCACAGTTGAGTATTGACGCAGCGAGTAGAGCTTCTTAAACATATACATTTCCTGGCCAGTGACATAATCAAATGTCTCCCTACTGGAAGTTTCTAAAAAGCTGTGTTATGGGGATATATATATGATCGTGTACTATTTAATAGGCATTCCCTATTAGGGTCACATTACACAAACTGGACAGTTATCTCTGGTCACGGTCAATCAGTTTTCTGGATAAGTTCACGACACGTACGAGTTTTATTCTTATTTCTAACGCCTTCCTCGAAAAAATGTCACACTCTTCTGTTTTTATTTATGATCAATTCAAGGATAGTAGCCTGTGCATTCAAATATGTTCTACAAGTAGATAGATTTACAAACACTTTGACATAATAGTACAATCACAAATATTAGTTATGCATTACCCCTTGATGTTAAACCTAATTACAAATAAAGACGTTTACCACGCAAAATTAACTATTGTTTATTAAATTGTCGAAATCTTTCACTAAACAACAGCGCCGAAGCGAACACCATTCACCCGTATTTGTCGAGTCAAAACCGACACCATGTCAGAGATATACAATTTAAGCTCGTTAAACTCGTTTTCGAAACACCGCGAGCTCGACGGAATTGACCAACCATAATCACCACCTATGGCTGCTCTGCTACTTCGGCTAGGCAGCGAAAGGGGGTGATTCTTAAGTGCAAAATTGAAAAACGATATAGGAGAAGAGGTATATACACGCACCAGTTACGCAGTGACTATACCTGTTGTCCGTATTGTTGCACGTCGCTGTCAGCGACTGCTGCCTTAACATGGTCATATTGTTGGTGGAGGGTCTCAGTCGGAAGTGCCTGGATATCATCAACAACATGTTACACATTTACACCCGTATGCATACACGCACGCACGCATGCACGCAAGCACACAGGCAAGCGCTTATATTATTACGATGAGACAAATGAAGAGGTTGCTTTTATAACCACATTTCATAATTGTTTTCCTTTGTTACAAAGACAATCTATAATACATTAATTAGTATAGTCCAATAATTACATATTACACAGTATACTTATGTTTGTCCATATTGATTGTCCAGCAGAGTATCTGGCAATCTGGCAATAGACAGTGATTGATATTTATCTACCAATACTTTTCGCGCGTTAAATTGCAGCAATATATATATATATATATATATATATATATATATATATATATATATATATATATATATATATATATATATATATATATGTATATATATATATATATATATATATATATATATATATATATATATATATATATATATATATATATATATATATATATATATAACATACAGAGAAGTCGAGATGAGACAAAAAATGGCGTGGAAGAAGTCGTAGCATACACTGCAATGCACAGAATATATGGTCACTGACAATTATAGAAACATATTATTTAATTAACTTTATATTTATATATATATATATATATATATATATATATATATATATATATATATATATAAATTAAATAATATGTTTCTAAATCGTAGTATGTTATCATAGGTTCCACAAACTACTGTATATGGCACCCCTTAAAAACACAATTATGTATTAACATAGTACTTTTAACTGCCTTGAAGTGTTGATTTGTAAAGAGATGTTCAGTTTTTAGCCAAACACGTACATACATATTTTACCACAATCCATTACTATTCAGATATAAGTGAATTGTGGGATGATATGAATGTACACATAACTGTGCTGTGGGACTTTGGTAAGGTTCAAGGTCAGAGCTACTCCAAACGTCACGCAATTTAACATCCCACAGTGTAAATATATTACTAAGTTAATTAAAATGTCTTTTTTCATAATTCAAAGTATATTTGTGACTCCTGACCCAAACGAAGTAAAGCTAATTGGTACTGTTTATTTTCGACCAGATAAATAACTTTGAAACCACTTGGAGGACTGTTCCTCATATTCTATAACGGCTCAAATTTCTTAATATGATATTATAATTCACTGTACCAAATGCTTAGGCCAAAGCTAAAAAAAATTATTACGTGTTCTCCTTTGTCTATGCACTTGTTATAAGCTAATATTGTTAAATCCATGTAACTAGAATATCCTTTTTTAAACCAGATTGACAACTTGACAAAATATTATGTTTATTGCTATATTGAGTTAGTCTACCATTTTCAGTTTTGTTTAGAAAATACCGGTGATGTGGAAATTGGTCTACAGTTATTGATTAGTATAGCTTTTCTGTTTTTTAAATATCTACAGTAGCTTGAATATCATGTGATGTATATATCAGACCTACACACCCCAACATGCATATATGCACGGCAGTTTCTTTTTTAAACCTGTCTAACGAAATATTCAGATTTGCTATGTAGAAGATCATGTTCGTGTAGCATTGTAAATCATCTTAAATACGAACGTTGATGCACTTACCATTAATATCATTTCGCAGAGTCCACGCAAACATAGATCCAGAATAGCATGCTTCAACGTAGAACACCATCTGCGATTATATATCATGCATCACCAACACTTTCGGTAATAATGTGAGTACCCTGACTATTTTAACACTATTTGCCATATGTAGCCTGTGTGTACAAGTATTCCTAGTCAAATACAATATTTTAAATTGTATGTGTGCTTATGATGCAATACTGTCTATGTTTAGCAGAGAAGAACAGTATTGCCCTATGCCATATTGAAATTAAACTATGACACGTTTTTGGTTTCAATCTGTTGTTGCTGGATGCAGTACAATGAGAGATACCTATATCGAATTTGTCAATCGAGTGTATCTTGAAATACGTGTCTTCACTAAAATGGCTGTTTATAGGTTAGACCATCACAATCATAATACCGAAACGAGAGGAACACATTTAGCTTACCGGCCGATTCAAGCAGCGGGGCTAGAGTCGGTTAATGGAAACTACTGAACGTCTTGCTGTTAATTTTGTGGTGGACAACAGACAACTAAATAATGATTTTCTAGTAGTCCTGGCTGTGAGCATGGGCGTCGAACCGGTTTAAAAAGTGGGGGGGGGGACGGGGGACCAATTTATATATACATATGTATGTATAATATATATATATATATATATATATATATATATATATATATATATATATATATATATATTATATGTCATATAATATATAGTATACTATGTTATAAGTATTTTTTAATATAAATCATAATTCATTGTTGGTCTGGTGCTAATTCAAAACTAAAAAAAGCCTTGGTGTTATGCTATTTATAATAGTTATGTTGACAACATATATTTGAAGAGGGGCCATGGCCTACCCCAATCACTGAATATTTAGGGGTAGACTTTGGAAGTTTGGACCCAAAACTGCTTGCCTGATTCATAGAGTGAAAAGATGCAGAGCTTACAAATCCCACCTTTTGGCAAAGAAATTTGTCATCACTAAAATGAGATGAAATTACACAAAGTGTATAAATCCTCTGGTTCCGCCGTAGGCGATATAATAGGCGATATAAATATATATCCACCAGGGCTAGCAGGCTGCAATCCAAGGGGTCACAGGGCAAACAAAATTTAATAATATATTATGTGCTTCATGGCTATATATATATATACAAGAGTGCAAAATGACAGAGCCCGGCATGGTGAATATTTACTGGATCAAGTTGCGGGCTGCTGCCAACCAAGCAATTTATCTAGTGATTTTCCACTAGGTAGTCGGAAGTTTAGTTCTTATTATTAATTTAACTACTAGACCGATGTAGGGTTTTTAAGAGAAGGGAGTGATCAGTCTCGCTATATATGCCTATAAATTTGTTTTATGAACTGAAAAAGTACGAGGACATTTCCTATGCTGACCCCCTCAGACCGTGGGGTGGTCAGCGTCCCCCTCGTCCCCCACTAATCGACGCCAATGCTGTGCCTGTGTAGAACTTCCCAATCCAACATTTTGGCAAAGAAATTTGTCATCACTCAAATGGGAATCTGTTACACAAAGTGCACGAATCCGCCGCTTCTGCCGTAGGCGATAAGCATCAAGCAGGCGAGGGGTGGAAGTGCAACACAAATGTCATCATTTAAAATGTGCTTGATGGCTAGAACCTATTAATAATATCAACATAAAGTTGGTAGAGCCCGGCAGCGGCTTACATTTTTCCGGTAGTTATAAACTTTCCGATTGGCCTTTCTGCGCGACAAATAAAAATGTGTAGCGAAATAACAAAGCCTTTTTGGTATAAATGCCACCGGCTGTTCGATAACTGCCCTATGATAACTACTGTGAAGAGTTGTTTAAAATTTCATTCAATACATTAAAATATTACGCTTGTTTAAATAACTATCACGGATTATGGCGAAACCTGCCTCAAAACTTGTTTGCCTCGTGTTAATTTGCGATAAATAACTTTGCTGAACTTCATATCGCGAGTCTATTGTCTATGTACCGGCATTTAAGAGAGCGGAGTGTTGAGTCAGGCTATATGCTTCGCAATGTTTCTGAACTGAAAAGTGGGGGGGGGGGACAATTCCTATGCTGCGTCCCCCCCGTCCCCCACCGATCGACACGCCCGTGGCTGTGAGCAGCTAAGTTGTACCACGGATGGACGAGCATTTTCACATGTCCTATGGCAAATCCTGTTGTCGAAGGCTAACAAACCTATATATATATATATATATATATATATATATATATATATATATATATATATATATATATATATATATATATATATACCTGTGTATGTATGTATGTATGTATGTATGTATGTATGTATGTATGTATGTATGTATGTATGTATGTATGTATGTATGTATGTATGTATATAAACATACCTCTTTGTATTTCTTATCGGCGTGCATGCTCTCGATGACATCATTCAAATGGTTGGCGTGTAGCTAGAATGCAGATGGAAATAACTATGGAATATCATAACTACACCAATCGGTAACAATATGTAGTAACTCTAAATCATAAACACAATATTAGTGTTACCATTTAATTCTTTACTGGTTCGTATTGTTTTAGTTTCTATATCGGCTTTTTCATAGATCGACTGAATTGTTGGACATATATAATCATATACAAAACCGTTTTACTCACACCACCCCCTGTTGGGAAGCAAATATATCCATGTCCTCCATGGTTGGAATAGAACACAAACACATTGTCGTTCATCCCACTAAAATAGGAATAACACAATTTGAATTAATATAATGTAGGTACTGTTGGCTTCCTATAGGGAGCCAACAAATATAATCTAACGTACATACATATATGTATGTACGTTATGCGTGTGCGTTTGATCGTATGCATATATGTATGTATGCATGTATGTATATATGTATGTATGTATGTATGTTTGTATGTATGTATGTATGTATGTATGTATGTATGTATGTGTGTGTGTGTATGTATGTATGTGTGTGTGTGTGTGTGTGTGTGTGTGTGTGTGTGTGTGTGTGTGTGTGTGTGTGTATGTATGTATGTATGTATGTATGTATGTATGTATGTATGTATGTATGTATGCATGCATGCATGCATGTATGTATGGTCGGGTGCTGTTTACGAACACCGACAAAGGAAAGCGGCAATTTCCTGACTCCAGGCTAACTGTTGCATATCGCATAAAAGGATGACAAAAACGCCCGTCCAGAAACACAAATTCCTGGGACGGACATAAACACAATTACTTAAGACATTGGCAACGTAAGAATGTATGTTAGAGGCCACACCACAGTTTTTAAACATTCCCTGCCCAAACAGTCTTTTCAAGCATGTTTTGACTTTGTGCACGGGCAACGGAAATAACAAAGCTTACATTCAATCGTTGTTCTCCCATGAAACGTTTGGACAGTATAGAACGCAAATATATCATCGCTCATCCCACTGAAATAGGAACGGATATCTAAAATAACGTATCACGATGGTGCACGAACACACAACGTACCTGTTGATGACTCTGCCCGAACCAGTCCCTGCCATGGCAGCCTGGTTTCCGGACAACACGTCCAGAAAGTTCTTTGTAGTTACATCCTATATAACAAGGAATGTTGTCGTCTGAGCATTCACAATTTCCCTTCTGATAGACTACTTTACTACAACACATTACTTAAATATAACAGGTTCACTAGTAATTAAACTGTGCTCGTTAGAACATTGTATTCTGAATAAACTAGCCAGCTAACGTAAAGTGAAACAAATGATACAATATGTATTAATTTATACCACGGTGACATGCTAGTATATATATGTATATATATATATATATATATATATATATATACATATATACATATATACATATATACATATATATATATACATATATATATATATATATATATATATATATATATATATATATATATATATATATACGGTTAAATGTATGGTGTATGACAATAGGAAAATAAATAAATGAATAACAACTAATTTAATATGTATATATCAGAACATGTTTTGTTCTGAATAAACTGACTAGCTAATGCTAAGGTAATAAAATGTACTAATTTATGCCATGATAAAATGCTGGTGTGTTCATGGATACATTTATGTGGTATGATAATAGGGAAATCAATAAATAAAGTTAATTATCCGCCGAATATGCTATGCGACACTCAAGGAAAGTGCACGAATATAATAATGTCCAAACTGTGATAAAATGTGGGTTTGTTTCTCACGTGTTTTTTATAATCAATCTTTACACCAGCGTAGACATCTGGACCACCCAGTTTGTTGAAAAGCTTGCCTTTGTGGGGGTTTCTGGAAGGAACGTAAGAGAGCACACAATGGAAACAGGTTAAAAAACATTAAAAGAAAAACCTATTCCTCTAATAACGTTACGAAAATATAATTCACATACTGAGCCATTGTTTAGGCAACTAGATTTGTTTAATTAAAATTATGAGAATTTAAATTGTTATTTTATATATGTACATCTAAACCGGCTATTTAGTTTTTGAACTGGCAGATTGCTTTAAATGTGGATATACACCTTCACAATACTCGGAAATCTAAATGTATACATCCTGCCAGAATCAAACATGAATTAGCAAAACATTTGTTAAACAACTTGCAAACAACATTATACGTGATATCCCCCAAATAGTGAAAGAAAAGATATACACTAATAGTGTACGAGGTTTTTCAAATGATGCCATAAAGGTATATTCGAGCCTGGTCAGAACATTTTGACGCTGGAAAACTCTTGTATTCTTGTTTACATATTGAACTGTCATACAGTAATCTTGCAAAAATAAAAACCAGTGTTGCTGATGGTAACTTGCCATTCACATTGCTTGATTAAATTAAGATGTATATGGCATTGTGTGTTAAAGTATATATGTGATTATTTAATATTGTACTTACTTATCATGGTTAACAATATCATCGTAAATCATCACAACGATTCTCTCCTCTGGTATGCCGTTATTCTTCAAAATCTGATAGGCATGACAAATGTTTGCCTGAAAGTTTGGAAGAATTCCACCAATTACAATTCATAATATTTTCTCTTGATCATTATGCATGTCAATAAAGTACTGCATTTATTACGAAGCAGGTATTTACTTTAAGAAAACATTGCCAGTTAATTGTAAGAATTCAGCAATGTTTGTCCGATATACCTATATTACATACTGGTAAAATAACACACAGACAAGCTATGCAATACAAAAGATAGGCACGATTGAGGCTGTGAGCAACTTTCGTATATTACGTTTTCTGAAGAAAAAAGGCTACACGGTGTAAGGGCCTAACTCTTAACAATAAACTACTATAGCCTAGTATTTATAAGACATCGAATGAAGTAATACATTACGGCTCGCAAATAGGGCGAATATAATTAGGCTCAAATTACATAAATTAACAATAACACTGGACACGATGACGTATTCTAACCTGATGACGGTAGTTGTCGTATGTGTGTGAGCCGGCCACGATCAATGCCCAATGCTTCGGCACCATAGCCTCCGTCTCGCCATTCAATCCTAATAATGGAAAGCGCGAAATAATATAGAATTATTTACTTTAAGTACAACAGCGAATATAGACAACATCATCAGTGTATGAAAACGACTGTCTAATTTATGATGTTTCAACTTGTTTTACTCATCACGAATTTGATTCTTCTGCGTCCAAGCCAGTTAAGTTGCTTTTAATGGGAAAACCCAAGTCTATTCCAGTGGATATCTGTAAATTCAATCTTACGGAATCCCTATCCACTCTTTAAATGGTATTCAATTAACAATGAGCCAATCCGAGATTCCTATAACCGCATTGATAAATTATAATTCACAAGTGTTGGTAGGCCTAGTTTATAAGACAACCTTAGTAATAACATATTAAAGAAATTACGCAGCCGATTACTAATAAATGTTGACGTGACCAACGACAGGCAGAACACATGTTATCTTTAACTGATATGCATAAAGGATATTCAAAGGCTAACACAACACAAATACTCGTTATCGCTATTGGAAATATCCCGTGATATAGGTAGCCTATTTATCTTTACAATGATAGAGACAAAACATACAATTCTGTTAATGGAACGCCACGATCAGCATTTTGAAATATTGCTACGACTGTTCCCTATATATATTCGCCGTGGTTGACTGTATTCAACATGACTGCGTATACCCATAAAAATCGTATAGTACAACGAGAAAATCCAGAAACATCACCAATTTTGGCACTCTTAGCCTGATTCAACTCGATTTCGCCGTTATATCAAAAATGTTGCTTAAATGCTACACACCGCTGACACCAGTGCATCAGTTCCGTCTTTCTTCATTATCCTAGGCATATTATGGAACAAATATGTATTGCGTTTTTATATCTCAAAAGTGCGCAAAGACGGGATATTTTAGTAATATAAATATATTTGGGATGCTGATGAATGATGGAAATAATACATAACGCATACAAATATAGTAACAACAGCGAAATCTAGGTGAATTCCGATTCGACAAAAGTGCCAACAAATAATGATGTAGTAGAAATAGTCGCCAACTCACCTATGCATAGTCCACGGCTAGAGTAGAGCTGGGACACTTCGTCAGCTGTGAGTGCGTACCTCGAGAAGCTTATCTGCAACATAGCAGCGGTCGTAGGACGCAACAGCACACACAATGACCAACACAAACAACAACATAGCAGCGATCACAGGACGAAAGATTATGAGCACATCACACACAACGACCAACACAAACTACAACATAGCAGCGATCATAGGATGCAACATTATGAGTACAGCAAACACAAAGACCAACAGAAACAACAACACAGCAGCGATCATAAGACGCAACATTATGAGCAAAGCACAGACAACGACCAACACAAACAACAACATAGCAGCGATCATAGGACGCAACATTATGAGCACAGCACACACAACGCGTAACCCAAACAACAACACAGCAGCGATCATAGGACGCAACATTATGAACCCAGCACACACAGCGACCAATGGGGTTCCACAAATCCATGTTAGTCGCTAGAGGCGCTAATACGCAACTAGACCCTAGTTGCGTATCATCCCCTTTAGCGACTAACGTGGATTTGTTTCCATGTTTTGCTGAACGCTTGTTTAAATCATCCTCAATTAGCTATTGACCGTTCATGCGCGTAGCCAGCGATAGTTTTTATGTGGGCATGCCGCATGTGTTGTCATTTGACAGAACAGCATTCCGTATGTGAAGTACTATATCGACTGTAAATGTACATTAACGTAGACATTATGCTTTCATATTGTCGGACATGTTATACGATATCAATATTTAACTGTGTGTGAAGACGTAGCAGTCTCCTGAGATGCCTACGGCGAGCTGCTGTAGATGATGTTAAACATCCTTTCCGGCATCGAGCCCGGACACCTGTCGTCGGGCCACCAGTCGACGTTCCATCGGCTGTAAATTTACATTAATAAAAAGTAAAAAGGCAAGTTCTTATATAGCGCAGTATCCAGTCCTCAGGACCGTTCAAAGCGCTTTACACTTTGTAATGTACAAATTATGCCTTCACATTGACGGACATGTCAGAGTGTATCCGTACATAGCTGTGTGTGAAGCTTCGAAGACATGCGAGTTCAACAGCTGATTGCAGGATGATTTAAACAATCGTTCTGCAAAATGTTCCCCAAAACGGTGCCGCATTTTACACACGTCAAGAATACGTAAAAGACGGCACAAAGACTAGTTGCGTTAAAACGCCCTCTGTCGGATTAGTTATTGTGGTACCTCATTGTAATCATAGCTTAATCTATGATGTACCAGATGACGATTAAAACATTTCGCTTGACTAACTATTGTAGATACTATGCTAGATGGTCCATATTGTCTGCGTGTAATGCGTTCATAAATGTTAGTTTCCGATATGTCATGGATTAGTAGTTTCTGAATAGTTATACCAGTTTCATTCCCTAGATGGCGCCATTAATGTAACTGGTTTCTTTGCAAAACATGGCGGCGTTGTATGTTTTGGGGAAGGTGTTGTGAGGTTTATTGTGTACAAAAGGTATTGTGCACCTGTCAGTTGTCACGCCGTCACCACCACCAGCACCAACACCACCATGATGCCGTAAGATATTACCGAGTCCATCAGTCCGTTGAAATAGTGGTAATTGCAAGAACCACAGGCGTTGGAACCGACGAACATCGGAAACGGTACAGGTGGCATCTTTCCTATCGACGAACAAATGAAGTGCTTCCATGCGTTAACTGGTCACCACACTGCTAGTCACAGTATATTTAATAAGGTCGCCATTCAGAGCAAAATCTTCATTTAACCATTTGAGATGCTATATTGTAGAGTCTAGACTCGTTCTTGTAGTTAAAATAGTTCTCAAATCACATAGCGTCTTTGCGGTTTAACACATACACACCAATGCACACACACGCACATGCACATGCACACGCACACGCACACGCACCCGCACACGCACACGCACACGCACACGCACACGCACACGCACACGCACACACACACGCACGTAGAGATACACACATAAGCACTATATATATATATATATATATATATATATATATATATATATATATATATATATATATATATATATATATATATATATATATATATATATATATATATATATATATATATATATATATATATATACTTTTCTCCATAAACCCTTCCCTTTATTGTGTTAGTTTCAAATTAGATCAACTATATTTACCATTGAGGTGGCCTTGTCCGACTTTTTTGCCATCGATATAAACCTTTGCCCAACCTTCCACGGGCCATTTGCTCACACGCACTGTCACGACCACGTGGCGCCAGTCGGCCGATTGCGATTCCTGTAACAACGACGGCGTGTTGAATTATGTGTGACGACATAAGTTCTCTATAGCCTAAACGCTGTTTAGCTTCAGTACCAGAATTAGAAAGCACACCTTTCACATACAAATTCGATGTTTCTAGCAACAATTCAGCTACATACATGTATAGTTATGTCATCGTGGGTATATATATACATATACATATATATATACATATATATGTATATGTATATATATATATATATATATATATATATATATATATATATATATATATATATATATATATATGTATATGTATATATATATATATACGCACATATACAGATATATATATACATATATATGTATATGTACATATGTATGTATATGTATATATATATACATATATATATATATATATATATATATATATATATATATATATATATATATATATATATATACATATATATATACATATATATATATATATATATATATATATATATATATATATGTTTACACACACAAACACACACACACGCACACACACACACACACACACACACACACACACACACACACACACACACACACACACACGATGAGGTAAATCGGTTTTTCGGAAAGTAAAACGTAATGTGCGCATAACACAACAGTCAAAGTAATTTAACATTCGTAGGACCACGTGCGCGCGGCCACTACAAAATGTGCGCCAACGTTATGGACTGGATTGCCTGGAATGGGTATATGAAATAGGCGAACACACAATACGCCTATGTCTAACACGCCGCTAATATCACAACAACAAGTGTATTCCTCGAGAAATCAAGAAAGCACACAGTGTCGTTACAAAAACACCACAAAGTTCACGGCCTATAGTTAACAAACGCCTCACGCACACCCGGCAAAACGTGTTGTATGTTCAAATTGACGAAGACAGGAAGTTATGTATAATGACATTATACCTACCGTAACAAAGGTTTTTCCGTACGTCATCCCCGCGCTCTGTCTGACTGTCACTAAGAGATGCGTGTCGTCCATGCTGTTGATCTTAAAGTAAAACCGACGTATCGTTAGCATGGAGACACGTTACAACCCTTTGAAGAATTACATATATAATGTCATGAAACTACATGTAGCGAAATACATGACCTAAACGAATTATATGTTGTAATTTTTTAATAATAATAATTATGGTTAAACTAAGATAACGTACGTACGGCAAAGCAAATCGTACCAAATAAAACTATTAAAAATGTCATATAAAAGTTATTTCTACGTTTTAATTTCATGATTATAGCTACCACTAAAGAATGCGATGCTAAAATAACGACTTTACTCTACTATTCTATATGAACAGTAACTCAGTAACAGTCACCAAGATAAAATAAATACTTTGTGCAAATATAATTGTATCCTGGCCGATGAATCACTGTGGTTGCATATAATTACTAGATATCGACATATTGATAGGATCCATGACGACTATTTCGCGAAATATACAAACATAATGGAGTAAAAATAGTGTTGCTTTACATAAAAACGACTCCGTTACAGGTAAAACTACTTTTTTAAATTGCACTTCGCTTCAAGCAGATTACTTGAAAAAATACTTATAACGAAGTAAGTATACTTTGTAACATGCCACCCCAATGCCATTGTACTAGATGTCCTACTCGACTGCCGAAAACCCTATTTTGTCACTGAAGTTTTGCGATTAACACAAAATATGCGGACTCCTATGTGACGCACATAACTATATAGTGAGGGCTCTTAATGTCAGACAAGGCCATAAATTTTCACTGCTGGACAAAAGCATGAAATTTGGCACAGATGAACTTGATACCATACTATTTCAGAATTTTGATGGAAGCAACCTGAGATGTTGATGCTTCCACCACTTTTTGCAATATTCAAAATGGCTGCCACCGAAAATAAAAAAACTTGCTTTTCCATATTTCATGAACAGTTTCACATAAAATGTTTCTTTTTGGTTTAATATATACATTTTCTGGTCTTCTAATTTCAAAAATAGTGCATTTTGACTTATTCGACATTCATATCCGCCATTTTTGAAGATGGCGGCCATATTCACTAATGTTGCTATATCTTATAAAATATGGCACTTAGAGTCGTTATTTGGCATTAATATATAGGTAAGTGGATGGCGATTTAAAATTTATCAAATATTTCACACCTTAATTTGACCTTCACAACCGCCATTTAATAAAATGGCGGCTGTAAAATCGAATTGTTTATATATCTTTAAAACGAGATATTTGGAGGGATGCTATACGGACACTTTTCAAATATATACACATATTGGGGTAGATATTTTAAATATTGTACTTCTTGACCTTGACCGACATTCACATTCGCCATTTTTAAAGATGGCGGCCGTATTAATTAATGTTGCTATATCTGATAAAGTATGATAATTCGAGTCGTTATTTTGGCATCTGTGTATAGATAAGTGGACAGCGATTTCAAATTTATCAAACATTTCACATCTGACCTTAATTTGACCTTCACAACCGCCATTTCATACAATGGCGGCTGTAAAATCGAATTGTTTATGTATCTTTAAAACGAGATATTTGGAGGGATGCTATACGGACACTTTTTCAATACATACGTATATTGGGGTAGCTATTTTAAATATATTACTTCTTGACATTGACCGACATTCACATCCGCCATTTAAAAAGATGGCGGCCGTATTCATTAATGTTGCTATATCTTATCAAATATGGCACCTAGACTCTTGCTTTTGGTATCAATGTATAGGTACCTGGATAGCGATTTCAAATTCGTCAGACATTTTACACCTGACCTTAATGTGACCTTCACAACCGCCATTTGATAAAATGGCGCATGTAAAATCGAATTGCTTACATATTTGTAAACCCATTTTTTTGGAGGGATGTTATATGGACAGTTTTGTCAAAATATACGTATGTTGGGGGTAGCTATTTTGAACATTTTACTTTTTGACCTTGACCGACATTTACATTCGCCATTTTCCAAGATGGTGGCCCTCAAAGCTAATGTCTCTATATCCTGTGAACTTTACCACCTAGAATCGATATCAAAGCTACATGTACAGCGCAGGTGGTGCTGACTCTGTCATGGAATATGATATAGGCAATGCATATCAGATTATGATAATTATAAAGTTAAAACATCAATATGCTGTGGTAGAAAACATGAAGTTTAATTCAAATCGGTGAAAAGAATATACCTCAGATCATGACGTAGGGTGTAACATCAGTCACAGATGTCCGTATTTGTAGCATCGCATAGCTTACACTCCATCGTTGTTGATGCACCCGCTTTCACAGTTACACAGAATAGTGCACTTGATTCCTGCTCTGGCACATTTGCGGTTTCCTCTGCACGCTTTTCCACATCCACAGTGGTGTAGGAGAGCTGACGCTTTGCTGGCGTCGTCTAGAACAGTCCAGAATGGCACCCAGAGTTTCATGTTCACGTCTTGCGTCCAACCCCACGCTGAAGCATCCGGGACATCTTGGTGTCGCTGCCTTGCTTGTCTCCATATGTAACCTGCCTGGTACAGAGCTCGCTTTGCATGTTGAAGCAGCGCTTCCTGTATGGGGGGATGTGGTCGAGCGTCCTAGTACCATGGGTGAAGAGTTGACGTCTCACATCATTCACCCTTGAGCAGCCACTGCTCTTGCTGTACACGACAACAGTCCAGCGTTCAAGGCGTGCCTTGTGGATGGAGTCGAGTGTCAAGAGCGTAGGATCATCGGAAAGAGTGAGTAGAGTTTCCGTAAGGTCAGGGTATGCCTGCCATGCTGCCCATGTTGTCTTCTTCCCGATACCAAGGAACGATCGTATCACAACCCGGGAACGAGTGGAACAGTGGACATGACAGCGACTTCTCAGAACCAAGTGTTTGGATGATTTCATGAACTGGGATGTGTTGGAATGCTTTTCCAGTTCCAAAGCCTATCCACAATTCCATCACACCCAGGCTGCCAAAATGTCCAACAGCAATAATGACAACATCACTGTCGACTGTGCGGATGAAAGCTTTCGAATGACCTTGTTGTGCGGCGTGAGAAAGATGCAGAAATATCTCGCTATCAGCCTCCTGGTGATTGCATAGCATGATCGTGTCGAAGTCAGCCACCGACTGGCTGTCGGAGGTACTCACCAATACATGATCGTCATACGTGGAGCAAATCACAACATCGGTGAACTGAGATGACGCTTCGATGACATCTTTTGAAAGGAACCTAAACAGCTGCACCTTGTTTCTTGAATTTGCTAGAAACTTGTTCCAGTCACGAGGTATAGGTGTAGAGCCTTCGACGATGATTGTCACGCCGGGGTTGCCTCGTTTTGCCTGAGCCTCGGCTTTGAGGTTGTGATCAGGGTAGATGTCCCAAATGATGTCGGCTCGCGATGTCGAATTTGTGAGAGAGTTGATAATGAATGGCATGAAGTGACGCACAACATATTGCTGGTTTTGTTTAAAAAGTATGTAAGCAATTCGATTTTACATGCGCCATTTTATTAAATGGCGGTTGTGAAGGTCACATTAAGGTCAGGTGTAAAATGTTTGACGAATTTGAAATCGCTATCCAGGTATACTATGCTATACATTGATACCAAAATCAAGACTCTAGGTACCATATTTGATAAGATATAGCAACATTAATGAATACGGCCGCCATCTTTAAAAATGGCAGATATGAATGTCGGTCAAGGTCAAGAAGTAAAATATTTAAAATAGCTACCCCAATATACGTATGTATTGAAAAAGTGTCCGTATAGTGTCCCTCCAAATATCTCATTTTAAAGATATATAAACAATTCTATTTTTTAGATTTTATAGCCGCCATTTTATTAAATGGCGGTTGTGAAGGTCAAATTAAGGTCAGATGTGAAACGTTTGACACATTTGAAATTGCTATCCACTTATCTATGCATTGATGCAAAAATAACGACTCTAAGTATCATACTTTCTCATATATAGCAACATTAATTAATACGGCCGCCATCTTTAAAAATGGCTGATGTGAATGTCGGATAAGTCCAAATATACCATATTTGAAATAATAATACCCGGATATGTATACATTAAGCCTAACGTTAATGTTTTATGTGAAACTGTTCATGAAATATAGAAAAGCAAGTTTTTTTATTTTCGATGGCAGCCATTTTGAATATTGCAAAAAATGGTGGAAGCATCAAAATCTCAGGTTGCTTCCATCAAAATTCTGAAATAGTATGGCATGGAGGTCATCTGTGCCAAATGTCATGCTTTTGTCCAGATGTGAAAATGTATTACATTAAGAGCCCTCACTAATATGACTTCATACCTGGATGGTGCGTTGTAAACAGTCGCCATTGCTGACAAGCACAGGCCAACAGCCGATGCCGCCTTCGCGTTTGAACCAGACGCTGACTGAGAAGTCGAAGAAGTCGTTGCTGTTAAAGAACGGGATCTCGAGTTTCGATGGAGCGTGGAAACGTCCGCAGGCGCGGTCCAAGCCGCAGTTCAACTCTCTCAGTACGCCAACCTTCTTCAGCCAGATGCCCTGCGACGCCATGAAATGTCCACTCCAGTCCAAGTAAGGTTTGTCGAACGTGATGCACGTCAGAGAGTTCTTACCGATTGTCATTGACTCGCCTACACACACACGCACGCACACGCACGCACGTACAACACAGTCTGTTTGACCACACCTTTTTTATACTCTTTATCGTATTCGACTAAAATATATATTATGCTTGTAGCTGACCGCGTTATAAACAACGATATCGAAAGCGTGCGTCAAGTAACCATGGTAACGTCTCCCACCTGCTAGGTTACAATAAACTGCGCACTGGACACATTTTATATCGGAAATAATAGACTGTGAAAGTAACAAAACCAAAAACTCGCCTTCCCGTGTTGTTGTCGTGTCACTCTGTGATACAGAAAATAGCTTGTTCTGTTATGAACAGACACGGTTTTGTTGGAACTATGGCCTTTTACGACATATTTGTGTTGCTACATAAGCGTTTATCCTGGCTCAACTAGCATCTGGCGTTACAAATTAAATAGCACGAGATAGACATGAAAACAGAGACGACTTACCTGATACCATTGCACAGGCGGCAACACCCAGTAACAAAGTAACGACGGTCAAATGTGTCATTTTGACAGCGCACAGCTCCTGGGATGAAAGCGTCGTTATGCAAACATACTGTGGACATAATCTTCGTTGTGTGTGTGTGTGTGTGTGTGTGTGTGTGTGTGTGCGTGCGTGCGTGTGTGCGTGCGTGGTGGGTGCGTGCGTGCGCGCGCGCGTGCGTGCGTGCGTGCGTGTGTGGGTGTGTGTGTGGGTGTGTGTCCGTTCGTGTGTGTGTGTGTGTGTGTGTGCGTGCGTGCGTGCGTATGTGTGTGTGTGCGTTCGTGTGTGTGTGTGCGTGCGTGCGTGTGCGTGCGTGCGTGCTTGTGTGTGTGTGGGTGGGTGTGGGTGTGTGTGCGTTCGTGTGTGTGTGTGTGTGCGTGCGTGCGTGCGTGCGTGTGTGCGTATGTGTGTGTGTGGGTGTGTGGGTGTGTGTGCGTTCGTGTGTGTGTGTGTGTGTGTGTGTATGTGTGTGTGTGTGTGTGTGTGTGTGTGTGTGTGTGTGTGTGTGTGTGTGTGTGTGTGTGCGTTAGTGCCTGTGAGCGTAAATTCGTGTTTTGCGTGAGTTTTTTAGCTTTCAATGATATTTGCGAATGTTTTCAACGATTGAAAGCTTCCTGCTTCGTAAGAATGGCACATTAAGCAATGCAATGGTTACTAAAAGATCAGTTTGAATTAAAATGTGTTCAACATAACAAAAACACGTGCATAGAATATAATAGAGCTTGATGCGAAAGAGTGCCAACATTTTAGTGTTGTTATTGTTTTATGGTTGGTCTTGTATGTAATTAAATCTAAATGTTTTAATATTTTGACCGGTGAAAATATACGGATGTACGACCATGGTAATTAAAGTTAAAACTAATTGTTAAAGGTTTTCTGCAATATATATACTTTCTAAGCATAGATTGATACGTATTTACCCATATCGCACAACAATACGACATAAACGGTTCCACAATGTAATTAATATGTGTATAAGTGTATAACCGTTGGCAGTCGTGAACATATCTAGTCTTAGACAACGCCGCTATGTTTACTCATACCTTTTTAAACAGTTTTTATTTGTCTATGTCAAGTCTTCATCAATGGTGACTTGTATATGTCTCAATGTTAGTTCCTTTCATAACTATATTCACACATGCCCTAGGTTGTATTTTATTTGTAAACCTCGCAACATTTGTTTTGATCGTAAAAAGCGACAATTGACTCACTGTGAACCGTACGTATAATATTCCTAGTTCGTTGACTACATTTGTCACAACATCAGTGTTACTAGCCGAATACCAAATGCTAGGATCATCTGCAAATAGAACGGTATGAAGCAATTTACAATGTGCGATACACACTCTAACATACTCACCTGGAGACTGCCTGTTGAGTTCTTCAAAGTCGTCTTGGAACACGATGGCGATTTGTATTTCTGGCTCTCATTATATGGGCATTCGTTGACCGCAATTTTTTTCGCCAATGACGCATGTAATGAAAACAAGACTAAACGAGTTTTTTACATTTTCATTTTCAAGTAAACGCATACATATAATATAACAGCCAACCAATAAAAACTGCATACCACATTAGCTAAGCACTTTAAGTTAGTTCATAGCATATACAAGATTAATCATTAAATAAGAGGTATGATCCGATTAAATTTCGTTACACAATGGCTTACTGATTGCTTCAAAAAAGGATTAGTGACTTTGGCAACATACCTGTCTCATGATATGGGTTATCTTTATCCATACTCCAATATGATACTGATTTTAGTTAAATGTATGAACAACTTATGTTTAACCACGTCATTCCTTTGTACAGCACTATACAGTATTACGGAATAATCGTTTATTGTTAGTGAATAAGTAAATCGATTCGAAATTAACTCAACCACCGATTAGTTTATTGTAGCGTGCAAAAGATGGCGCAATCGTAAATATTAATTCTGAAAACTGCGGCAGGTGGCTCAACGGGTGGGAATGGTGCAATTTGCTAGGCTAGTGCTGCCGATCGCCGATAGTGCTATAGGCAAAACAGTTTGCTATTTGGCAAAAAGAAATTAAATCTTTTCATAAAATTGGCGAATTGTTATGGTTAAACAATGTTTCTATTAAATTATATTATATTTGGTGTTTATTTGCCTTATATGTTGTATTCAGGTGTTTATTAGTAATAGTGAATATATGTATAATCAAAAGTTCCAATATATATATATATATATATATATATATATTATGACTGTAGATAAGAACGATACCAAGTAATACAGTGCAGGACATGCATGCTGATGTTGGATATATAACTGTATAGTGTTCAAGACATCGTGTCAAATAGTGTTCAGTTATGTGTTGTGTATAGTGTTCAATTATATTGATTGTTTACATCATCGCAAGCCAGGGGTGTTTGTCGTGCAAAACTGCTGGCTGGCACTGACGTAATCAGCACCAGTGACCCGTGGTTCGTGAGGATGATTTTTTACACACTGACAAACACTAACCTCCAAAAGTTAGATTTAGCCATCCTGATTAGGGTGCACACTATACAAATATAGTGACAGACCAAATACAAAATAAAGATCCTAGTCAGACGTATTCTGTTTGAGGGCCCACCGTGTGCACATTCACAGTGTCAGTCAGTGTTAGAAGTGGCGTGGGACTATATGCATTTATGGTTTTTACTGGACCATATGCATTTATGGTTTTTACTGGACCATATGCATTTATGATTTTTATCACCTACCCAAGAGCACGCAGTGCAACGTGCGATTCTAATGTATACAGTTCTCTGGATACAATCCAAACTGAAAATATCACGGGATAAATATATTGAAAATGTAGAAACTCTAGCAATGTAAAAATGACCGAACAGTGCCGTGTAATAGTGTTAAGTGTCGCTTACTCAATCGTTTTACTTTTTGTAATGCACAACTTACAACAATTGGAACAACATGCATTCAGGCCAAAGAATATCTACCTTCCCACTCAGCTCTTTCCCAATCAATCACCCACTGTTCAAACCAATCAATCTCTTACCAATCAATCACACTCTCTCCCAATCAAACACCCACTATCCCAACCAATTATTCATTGTTGAGTACGATGACATATTATAAATACATTAGATGTCTCCCATCGCTCTAATCGTTTCGACAGTAAACGCTACATTAACAGGAGAGCACCGATTAACTGTTTCATTTCTATGACTACTTATTACGGCTAAGTGACCGGAAGAACATTATGTCCCCGCGAGTTCATTCTCGGCACCACCGCATACGGACGTGTTGCTACTGAGGCGATGCACCACCAATGTTCACACCGACGTGTGTGTCATACGTGATCCCACCCACAGAAATAGAGCATCAATTATTCCCCTATAGACTACAATAATAAGCTGGCTCGTTGCATTAACCATTAACCGCCAACTACTTGCCTAGGAGAAACTGTGGAATGAACTGGTAGGACATGTAGTATAGAACTGTTGGACTATGTAATACATGAACAGAATATCCGTCACTGATATGTTAATATAATTATATAGGACTGGATTATCTCTCCAATATCTTCGGACTTGTTAAATGTTGTAAAGTGTCACGGACAATTGTTGATCTGGGACTACAGCCAATTAAATGTAATATATTATTGACCACAAACTGTTCTGTCGTCTAACATTTACCGCCATAATAATAACATATGCGACACAATATCAAATACTGTCTAGAGTCTGTACGCTGCAGTGCAATACGACACTTACAATTTTGCAGCGTCGATGATACTTTAAAAAAGAAGATGATGAATGTACTTGTGAAAGTAGCGGTAAATTCATTTCAGTGAACAACATAAATGTATGGCTCATGTTCACAAGTAAAACTTTTTGCGACTTACTGATAATGGTGTATCGATGAATAAACGTGTCGGTTACATTGAACAAATACGAACAAGTGACCACGCGGTCTGTCTCAGTGTCGACGACACAATAGACGACGGTCCCAGAGTTTCTGTCTCAGGTAACGACAATAGCAACAGGTGAGGACGGCCATTATGTCGTGGTCACACCTCGTCAAGGCAAGGCCGTTTGCTAGTAAAAATAAATACTATTTATTATTATAATTATAAATAAATCATATATATATATATATATATATATATATATATATACGTTTTAGCGGCCTCTTCTACCGATTAGTAGAAGCACTATGCTGCCTAAAACATCTTGGTGGCAATTATTTCAGGAAATTCAGAAAGCGAAGTAAGATACACAAATTAAAAAGTTTCGCCCATATTATTGTAAAACAATAAACAGCTTTAGGCGCACTCAGCGACTATATAAGGCAAGTTCAGTATCCAATTTACATGATTGCTCAAAGCGTTTTACACTTTACTTCCCTGACAGAACTATTCTATCAAACATCGTCTCAACTTCTCTGGGAAGCATCCAGCCATGTGCTACAGTTAATGCGGAAGGCTGCTCATACACATATACACCACTGTATATAACCAGGTACTCATTTATACAGCTGAGTGAACCGGAGCAATGTAGAGCGAAAAAACTTGCCCAAGGTTTTAACACCGCAGCATAGGATTCAAACCCGGTTTGTCTTAGTCGAGAATTCGAAGTTCTACCCTTGAGCTACTGCGCTCTCTATACAAGTTAAGTATCCAATCATGCGAAATAGCTATATGAAAATATAGTATCGTATACTATATAAGACGCAAAACGTTCTTGCGGACAATAATGCAATATAGGTTATTATTTAAATTATGATAATGCAATGTTTTGGCAAAGCGCATCTCTGCTACGTGGAGCAAAGTGCCCTTTATGTTTATAATTTAGGCGGCAGGTACATATCGTGATTAATTGTGGGGAGCGGTGGTCGCGCGTTAGAGGTGTCAATCGAGGAGACAGTGGTTCAATCCCACCTTCTGCCGTTTCGAAACTTAGCCAATTTCGTTCACCCAACATTTGCCTGTGTCTTTCGGAAGAGACAATAACAGCTGATGGTCCCTTTTATCTGGTGTATGTGCCAGGGGATGTTAAAAATCCCACACAGGGGGGTAAATGTGTAACCTGTAGTGGACTCACTAATTCTAGAGAAGGACACCTCCTGCGTTAGCACAAGTTTGGGCTGTTTGGAGGAAACCACCTGTGCCCTAAGACCCCTAGCGACCATGTGTTTGACTACACCCTAGTCTCGCTTAACCGACTGTCGGTCGGCTGCGGAACTACGCCGAGAAGACAGTCTGATTTAGACGGCTTTTGTTTGTTTATCCGCGTGATCTATACAATGCTGCCACCTCACGGACACTGCCGCAATATATATTTTATAAACAACTGCAAATTTGTATTTCTATTTATTTTGAGTTAATATAAATTTCATTTTGAATATTTTTTATAATACAGCATTATTTTATAAAAAGGAATCCTTATTTAATGTGTGTGTTGTTCGTGTGGGGCTAAACAATGCTGCCAACTCACGGATACTGGTTAATCCTGCCGTAATACTTATTTTATAAACAACTGTAAATTTGAATTTTTATTTATTTTAGTGTTAATATAAGTTCAATTTGGAATACTTTTCATAGGATATCATTGTCTTGTAAAAGTATATCGTTATTTTTATTTCAGACTTAGCCTGAGAGCCAAGCAGCGTCTCTACCCTAATCTGGGGTAAGGCCGCCCTGCGGGTCGAAAATGCAGAACGTCTGTTTCCCCAGGCGGAGGTGAGGGGCTTAAAAGTGCTGCCACCTTACGGAGCCTGGGCAACCGAGGCTAACTACACCGCAATTGCAACTACACCCGTGCTCTCACTAGTCTCGCTTAACCGACTGTCGGTCGGCTGCGGAACTACGCCGAGAAGACAGTCTGGTCAATTTACCGGCATTTGATTGTTTATCCGCGTGATCTATACAATGCTGCCACCTCACTGCCGTAATATATATTTTATAAACAACTGCAAATTTGTATTTCTATTTATTTTGTGTTAATATAAGTTTAATTTTGAATAGTGGTTATAATACAGCATTATTTGATAAAAGGTATCCTTATTTAATGTGTATGCTATCCGTGTGGGGCTAGACAATGCTGCCACCTCACGGATACTGGTTAATCCTGCCGAAATTCTTATTATATAAACAACTGTAAATTTGAATTTTTACTTACTTTTGTGTTAACATAAGTTCAATGTTGAATACTTTTCATATTATATTATTATCTTGTAAAAGTATATCGTTATTTTAATTTTTATTTCATAGTTAGCTTGAGAGCCAATCAGCGTGTCTACCCTAATCTGGGGTAAGGCCGCCCGGATGTTCGAAAATTAAGACCCACATTTTCCCCAGGCGAAGTTGAGGGGCTTAAAAGTGCTGCCACTTCACGGAGTCTGGGTAGCCGAGGCTATGCTCTCACTAGCCGCCATTTGCATATAGCCGCCCTCTGGCGTGTATCGTAGTGCCCACGGATTAAAATTACATTGGAAAAACGAACAATTCGACAAACTCCTTACTTCCCGGTCAGTAACCGTCCGACACCACAATAACGTTCCTGTGACATTAATTTATCACCCGGGATACGTACAACGACAACGGCATATTATTTATAAGAATAGGCGATAATTCAGGTTGGTGAATTATACAATTTTCCCTGATCACTAGCCACATGACATCATCATGACTACGCAAATGTCAACATGTGAAAATAAGACACTGTTACTCACAGTGTGTCAAGACAATGCTTCAAATGTACCAGCAACTTGTCATGTACGAGCGGTGACTCCCAGCAGCAAGTCAAGTGTCCCTTTCCCCCGCAGCATCCAAATCCCATTCCCAACCTGTTCACCTCCGATTAATCCACTCCGACCCTATAACGTTATATCCGTATAGAATACACTTCAGAAGAAGATGAGATGTCGAAAGACTAGTTATAATTAAATAAGTATTACAACTTGTTGAAAATGTCAACAACGGTACCGCAGTGATGCTTGTGAACATGCGTTTTCCTTGGTATTGCAATTAACGTGCGACAAAAATTCATTTTATAATTAGGTACTGTTCACAATCGTCGATGTTAATTTATCTATTTGTTCAATGAACAGTAGTATGAAGAAGTATGTCACGGACGCTGAAAAGGCGGTACCAGTCACAACGGCAGCTGGTGTCTCTTCCTTGGTGCGTTTGCGTATGTGATTGAGTATCGAGGTTCCAAACATCATGCAAACTGTGATGGATTGTCTCGTCTACCGGTCTATTAGGTGCCAAAAGACAAGCCTGACGAGGTCGAAATGTTTCATATGACCGTTACGGACATATTACTAGTCACAAAAAGAGAGATCAGAAGAGAAACACACATAGACGCACTGGTTTCTCGTGTGGTACGTCTGGAGGAGTCAGGTTGGGAAGGTGTAGCATCACAACCGCACATGGCACCTTACCTCAACCACACGGACTAACTGACACTGCGTCAATAGTATTCTGATGTGGGGCAAGAGAGTGATTGTTTTCACTAAGCTGCGAGGCAGAGTGTTGGAGACATTGCATGATGGACAAATGGAGACACCACGTTGGTCAGATGCGAGCTGGATCCGAGGTTGTAGAGTATCAGGACTCTGACTATTGATCACCTAGTTTAGACGAGGTTGTAGAGTATCAGGACTCTGACTACTGATCACCTAGTTTAGACGAGGCTGTAGAGAATCAGGTCTCTGACTACTCTTTAACTGGTTTAGACATGCATGCACCGAGTGAAACTGCAAGGCCGCCGCCCAAGCCGTGTGAAGCCGCAGTTCCGCCTAGACCCAGTAAATCTGCTGCCCTGCAGACTCGTAGACATTTCGTACTTAAGAAAGTTTGACTGTTGATTTGAATATTATATACATATGGCTTTAAAATTCCAATAGGTGGACATTTCCAAAACTGGTCATAACGTGGCGACAGCCATTGTTTTTAACTGGCTGCCAAATTCAATATCCCCGTATCTTAATAAATACGTCATGGAGAGCACTACTTGTGGTATGTGAGTGTATGTTTTAGGGGATCCCGATTTCAAATATACAATTTCTTGACTCCTCCGGCATTTATTTCCGCCATTTTTAAAGATGGCGGTCGTCAATAGAAATGTCACTATATCTCAAACATTACGTAACTCAGAGCAATGATGTTTACATTGTAGAATAGGTTGGTGGACATCGATATCAAAATTTAAATGTCCACCTTCAACAACATAACAATTCGCACCATTTTTTTAAATGGCGTCTGTAAAAGCTTATTATTTCCGTATCTTAAGAGCTTCATATGGTCGAAGGATGTAACTAATGTACAGTGAAAACATGTTTGACCTACTGTTGACATTAATTATAAGTTTGAGGCGAGTTCAACGCTGTACATGATATGTTCCCAGTTATCGCCCAGTATACATGCGATCATATGACATAACCATTACTCGATGTGTTATCTGTATTTAAAAAAATGCCAATATACGTTTGATTTAATTAATGAATATCATGTATGTTTAAAAGTGTCATCACCAGAACACATTACAGATGGAAAGGTGTATGTAAAACATGTTTTTACAGGTTAAAGCCTGCATCACTACAGTCGACCTATTTTGATTTTCAGTTACTGAGCAATCAAATTATGTTTTGAAACAAAAATACATAACAACTAAAGATACTTCACCTTCGGATTTTCAAGTCTGCTCCTGCCTCTCCTGACCTTGATGTATTATCTTCATATTGGGCGAAACAATCGAGTCACTTAATGGTGGAGGAAAACGTGTCAGTAGCGTAGCAGATCTCAAATATGACATTGTTTATAAACTAAGGATTATCGAACCTGAATGCATTCAAGTATCACAATGCGCAAGCATGTTATAAACGGCACAGTCTCTAGATGCAATGAGATTTTATTAATGACGCATTTGTTGGAAGCACATACTTGAATACGCATGAAAGTGTATTTGTTTCTTGCAATATATTCGTTTGTCAAAACAGTCAAAAACAAAATATGGTCCTCCTCAAACTAAACCAAACGTTTCGTGGAAGCTTTGTTTCATTTATATCCACTGAACAAAGATTTCATGTCCAGTTTAGCAGAGAATGATGATATTGAGTTATACAACAAAGATGCAAAGAAACGTTTATTGGACAACTATGGTGATAAGATTGATTTCCGCCTAGTAATCGAGCCATAGAAAAGAGAGATTCTCAGAGAAGTCTTTGAAGAAAGTTGATTTCAAGATAGATAGAAAAGTGTGTGTTGCTAACATTCTTTGCCTTGTTCTTTGGCATTAAGAGAACCCGTGTGTCGAAATTGAAATGAAAAGTATGGTGCCTGAGCGTGATGACGATGATGTGGCGCAAGGGGACGACGTCAATAGGCCCCGAAAAGAGAGTACTACAAATACAATAGTGGGCCGTTATTAACCCGCAAAGTCAACCCTTTCCCAAATCATGTACTACCAAACTTTCAGCCTGTTAACTTCTGAGAATCTTCCCACACGATTTAAAGGGCAAAAAGGTCAACGGGTTCGTGTCATACACTTAATAGAGTTTATACAAAGTAACAGCTTCCACATTAGTAAATTGCTTAACGTTAGCGGTTTACTCAGAATGTGAACTTAAAGTTTAAAATTCGAACGAAATCCACGACAACCCAGAGGCCGCCTTCGAAATCGGTGATACATTAGTTTGGCTTTGCTTGGCCAATAAGCGCGCGGCATTCGCGGTCTCTGCTGCTGCCGGTCAGCTTCCTGCTTCGTCACCGAGAGGACACAACTTCGAGTCATCGTTCAGTTGGCATGGCATGTAGCGATTGCTTAGACCTAAATCTGTGGTCAACAAGTAATTATATATTTAATTGTGTTTTTACAGACGTCAAAAAAAGTAGTTTTGACCTCCTTAGACCGGCTATCGATTGACGATGGTTCGATCATCGATGTTGACGATGGCGATGCCCCTCGATGACACACACACGCACACACGCCCACACGCCCACACGTACACACGCACACACGCACACACGCACACACGCACACACGCACACACGCACACACGCACACACGCACACACGCACACACGCACACACGCACACATGCACACACACACACACACACACACACACACACACACACACACACACACACACACACACACACACACACACTCACAATCAGCAGTTGTATTCCCAAACGTAACGACTGACCCGATCAAAAATTAAATTTCACCTGTTGTTATGTGTTCTTGCCCACTTATCGGCAACAACGAGTGCTAACGTAAGGGACAGACACCTGCTGTGTGTGTTCACGTCGTCCTGTGTACGTTGCCCGCGAATGCGCCTTAATAGTAGATATTCCTCCACGCGTGCAGCCCAATCGTCCACCAACACAGCGGTGATGCGCCTGGAATACACCTGCATATACTTAAAATGCAAAATATCAAATAGAATGTAAAAATAGCATGACACAAAAGAGGCGTAATGTAATAGTTCAAGGAGTGGTGCTTATACAAGCCAACAAATAACTCCTCCAGGCCCGAATACAGCGGTTGCGCAAACATGCATCTACCAGTCACTTTTACTTTTTGCACTCGCCTTTCACCGGCAATGTCAACTCCTCGACAATTGCGATCTCTCATGCGTGTTTGACCGATTGCCGGTCGGGCGGAATGACCTCAAGTCGGCCATTGCCGGTCTGCTCATACGGCACTGTGGTGTCTCAGTGTCAAGCAAGAAATGGTCAACATATTTTAAAGATACAACAGCAGTTTTGTTACCATTGTGTATGTAATATTATTATCTACAAAATACATACAACACGGAATTGTGATGGTCAGTCATAGTAGTAAAAGAGTGACACTTACTTCTGGTAAAACACACCTTTGAGGTAACAGTTATCGGTGGTGGTATAGAAACGAGTTACCCGATGGGGTAATGATAGGAAAGCTGCTTGTGTTGAACAGGGAACACTTTCCTGTAGTGTGACAGGTGCCGTTACCTGTGGAGGTAAAAGAGACACTTACCTGTAGTTGGACTGGGACAGTACGTTACCACTGGTGTGGAGGGGAATTTACCTATGTGACGGGTCAGGGTGACAGTGACATGTACTGGAGAAGTTACATTCAATTCAAGTTCGTGACCAAATCACGCAAGGTATATATTTAACTATTACATGTGCATGCTAATCCCCATTAATATTAATCGCAGCACCAACCAATGCGTTGTGTAGTGAGCGGGTTCCATTGATTACACGTGGCTTCATTGTGAGTATATTTGTGCAGCAAAACGTTATTTAGCCAGCCACACAAAAGAGCTGCTAGTAACGATAAATCTTATAGTTTGTATGGGAATAGTAGAGTTATCACTGCAATGTAAATAAATCGTCTTGGTGTAGGACCCTAAAACAATTCATGCCCTATACTCTGTCGCTGGAATCACCACCTTAGTGTTTGAGTATACTTGTAAACCACTACCATACATGTAGTTTTGCGCGTACTCAAGAAACGAGTTGCAAGTTCAAAACAGTGTCCCTAGCCATAGTTAGCACATATGTTACCATTCAGCTACCTTTGAGAATTTAACCACGTTTATCCCCGTAATGGTTGGGACCAATTAAACGCCTGTATTATATGGGTTATGTCATATAAAATAAAAATTATTCTGAGCGTACTTTCATTATTATAATTAGTTATGGTTTGAGTTAATTACGATTGGTGCTAAGGTTAGTTAACTTGTTGGTGTGACAATCAGCCAACTTCAATAAAAAGTAATGCTTATTCACTGGATGAAACAGGACAGTGCGACTGGAATTATGTTGCATAAGCACACATGTAATAAAGCACGCTAACGTTATAAACAAGAATAGAAAGAGACCTTTGTGGTCGAGTCAAGGATTGGCCTACACTACAGTACACACCGGGTCACACTGATCTGGTGCTGGTTTCGGTATCTCTCCCGTTGCCGTGAGAGCACACCTCATTGTTATTGCTGCTTCTTGTCGCAGACCTGGGGGCCGTTTCACTAAGACAAAGAGCTTTTAAGGACAGTTTATCATCAAACAAAATCCGTTGTTAAATTGAATGAGTTTTTTCCCCTTCAAAACGACAATACCCACTGGCGTATTAACGATGACACTACTTCCAGTGACAATGTCCGGCTAACGCGTCGCGGTGTAGACAGTGTTCAGGTATTCAAGATCACTGTGACGGATCAAAATTGGTTTAAAATTTGAAAGATCTGATCTAGGACTTCTTAACAACTTCAGATATTAAGAACGTTAGTAAAATGGTCCCCTGTGCCTGGTTGCATGACACGCACCCAAGTTAGGCAGTAAAATTACCCTATCTCCCTAGGTGTCACCTAGATATTTATGCATATTATGCAGTGTGTATAACCACATTTATTATTAGAATAAACATATATTAACTAGTCATGTAATAATAGATTAATTACTAGTTAATAGGTGGTAATTAGCGGGTAACCTCGACAGACACAAACGTGTTTTTTTGGGTAAAATACCACAATGTCCATGAATATATGTTTATATTAAATTAAAAAAAAACTTTAGTTGTGGTAAGATATATAATGTAATGGCTAAGTAATATCAATAAATAAATAAATCAATCAATATTCGTATACAGACCAACACAAAAACAGAAGGCTACAATGTCCATGATTATGAAGACAATTACATATCTTACACAATGTATATAACCATATTAACAGTAGTTACAAATGTAAATTAATAAATAATTTAATAATAATTTAATAAATTAGTTAGTATTTTTTATTAGCGCGCCACTTTGATAGACCTACACATCTTAGTAAAAGTCCACAATTTTCATATTTATGAAGATACACATACTCTCACTACGAACTGTGTACAATCACATATACAGTGGTAATAAATGCAAAGTAACAAATCATTTAATAATAATAGCAATTTAAGTTGTCAATATTAATAATTAGCATGCAACATTGACAAACTGACATGTAAGTAAACATCCTCATGTCCATGATTATGAGAACAGTCGTATAATTTATACAAACAGTAAGACACTGCTGCCATTGATGCAACGCGCTGTGAGTCACCCAGCTGCAGTTGTGGCTGCTTCGAGTTGCCAGCCGGGTGTGAGTCGTGCAACCGCTCCTGCAGTTGTCTAGGTGTCACCTAGGTATTAATTACCTTAACTTGGTGTGATTTGGACTTCGGTGCGTGACATGGAACTGGCCCCAGCCAGTTCCATGTCACGCACCGAAGTCCCTGGCAGCGACGTTTGTTTGGTAGGCGGAGTCCGCTTACTCACTGAGTTGCTCGTCACGCGTCGCTGCACTCGGGATAGGACTCGCAGACGCCGTCGACTATTAATCAATGTATACGTAATGGAAAATAACCACACGATAGACGAATTGTGCAGTCGAAACTATCTTGCTCACAGTTGGTAGCGTAGACAAATTTACCCTATACCAAGGGACACTGGTGGAAGCCATGTTATCTCAGCTCCTACTTAGATAGTTATTGCCTTGCTTTTTTGTGTCAAATTTCCCACACATTTGTTAGGCAATTAAATATATTAATATTTTTATATTGTCGATATTGAACATCTTAAAAGCGTTTCATATATTGTATCAACTACTTAAGTTAGTAAATTCACCTTTAAAAGACGTCGTTCCAAATGAGCATATATATATATATATATATATATATATATATATATATATATATATATATATATATATATATATATATATATATATATATACATATATATATATATATATATATATATATATATATGTATATATATATATATATTTCATACCTATATACATATATACATACACCCGTACGTACGTACATACATACATACATACATACATACATACATTCATACATTCATACATACATACATACATACATACATACATACATACATACATACATACATTCATACATACATACATACATACATACATACATACATACATTCATACATACATACATACATACATACATACATACATACATACATACATACATACATACATATTACATACATACATTAATACATACACACATATAAATTTATAAGTACGTACATACATACAAACATACACCCGTACGTACGTACGTGGCAGCGACGTTTGTTTGGTAGGCGGAGTCCGCTTACTCACTGAGTTGCTCGTCACGCGTCGCTGCACTCGGGATAGGCCTCGCAGACGCCGTCGACTATTAATAAATGTTTACGTAATGGAAAATAACCACACGATAGACGAATTGTGCAGTCGAAACTATCTTGCTCACAGTTGGTAGCGTAGACAAATTTACCCTATACCAAGGGACACTGGTGGAAGCCATTTTATCTCAGCTCCTACTTAGATAGTTATTGCCTTGCTTTTTTTGTGTCACATTTCCTACACATTTGTTAGGCAATTAAATATATTAATATTTTTATATTGTCGATATTGAACATCTTAAAAGCGTTTCATATATTGTATCAACTACTTAAGTGAGTAAGTTCACCTTTAAAAGACGTCGTTCCAAATGAGCATATATATATATATATATATATATATATATATATATATATATATATATATATATATATATATATATATATATATATATATATATATATATATATGCATATATATATATATATATATTTCATACCTATATACATATATACATACACCCGTACGTACGTACATACATACATACATACATTCATACATACATACATACATACATACACACATACATACATACATACATACATACATACATACATACATACATACATACATACACACATACATATATACATACATACATATTACATACATACAATAATACATACACACATATAAATTTATAAGTACGTACATACATACATACACCCGTACGTACGTACGTACGTACGTACGTACGTACGTACATACATACGTACATAAATGCAATTATTATTAACGTAAATAAGCAATAACAAAAATGTATATTGTATGTGCAGTACAACATTATCGCTACAGAAAAAGGCAAAAATGTCTATTAGGGTGGAACATTCCGCCCGGATGTGGAGAGGCAATTTCGTCTTTGTGTGTGTGCACAAGGCAACAGTTCTTTGTCTCGCAACCATCCTGTCCGTCCAGGGGCCTCTAGCAATTCAGCACAGTTAGGGTTTTTATCTCGCAACCATCCTATCCACTAGCGAGTCATCATTGTTGGCAAGATACCCCGTTGATTGGTTGATAAAATCTGACACCCGTCAACAGTCTTTGTCCAACTACCATCCCCTGCACTCGCGAACCAGGAACTTCCTCTTTGGCGAGACGTATATGAAGGCCGCTGATCGTGTGTTGCGCCACATTGAACTGAAGATCACACGTTCGCTCTTCGACGTTTCCTCAGAACCAATGCACCCAACAGCGACCGGCGCGATGGCAGAAGACAAAGGGAAAATGGCAACTTGCTGCGATGCACAGTTCCAGGTATGTCTTTCATTCGCTAATATAGTACCTGTTAAAGGAAACTGTACATTTATAAAATGTAGTTTGTAGTTTTGTTGCGTTTTGATTACGTGATATGTTACTGTTCATCCACAATGCACAACTTTTGTTAAATGTGTATGTTTCGTTTCACTCGATGTTGACGTAAACTGTACGTACTAGCATGAAAAGTCTGTTTAACTTTGAAGTTAATGCATGCAGAATAACATAGGCTACACCCAAACATTTGATTACAATTAAACACACAAAACTGCGTAGCCAATTTGCAGGTATATGAAACTGTTCATGTTATCGACTCTTGTCGTTTCGTCCTTAAATACGACAGTGCTTGTAATGGTTATTTCTCAAATAACGTGTCGTTGAGATCCACGTCTTGTATGTCGGTAGTACGTGGAAGGTGCGCGCGCATCGAACGAACGAGGTCAGGTGAAGGCGAAGCACGTGTTCGTCGCAGTCACATGCGTCGTTGTCGTCATCGTGTTGGTTGGTGGACTGCTCGGCGCGGCTTATGTCTTCAAGGCAGCGGCCAACGACATCGTTAAGGTAGGCAACGTGGTCACGTGTCACGCCGTTTGTCTTCTGTGTGTGTGTGTGTGTGCGTGCGTGTGTGCGTGCGTGCGTGTGTGTGTGTGTGTGTGCGCGCGTGTGAATATTAATTTTAGTGTGGAACACGTTTCCAAGTATTAACGCACCTAGTTGGTACGCTCATACTACAAAATGCTTATATTCAGGTAAATCTCTAATAAGCTGCGGAAGTGTTCATTGCTCAACAGAAATACGTTTTAAACATTTCGGTTAGCAATAAAGTAAAATACAACTAAAATATTGTCTTTAGTCTTTATAAGTTTTGTTCTTGGAACACTGGCTACGGTAACTATTTATACACTGATGTGGATTCATTCGTATTAAATATTGCACGTTCTATTTCTTGTTGTAATTATGGTATTTTGACAAGTGTTAAGAAACGATACTCTGCGTCTTTATCTGTCAGCACCAAAACTGCTGTTAGTTGGTTATTGTTGTTTGTGTTGCATTTGTTGACATAAAGACCTACTTATATCGGAGCAGGCGTTAACTTTGCTAATACTAATTGATGTCTGATGTAGTTTCACCTGAAGGCCAACGACAAAGACGGTGAGCCAATCAACGAGGACGTGGAGAGTGACACGACTGATGACGTAGTCACCTACCACCTGATGACGTCAATGGGAGAGCAGTGGGTCGTGAATGACTTCAGCAAGGTACTTCAAATACCATCGCTATCAAATGTTTTAACAGCACTAATATATTTTCTCTCCGTCGATTTGGAGGACATTTTAAGGAAAAGCTGACTAGTTGAATGCTACCTCGTTTGACCACAAGATTTTTTTATTTAAACAATTTAACCAATATATATATATATATATATATATATATATATATATATATATATATATATATATATATATATATAGAGAGAGAGAGAGAGAGAGAGAGAGAGAGTAATAGCATATGAAATCATACAATAGACGTAATATTTGTTGTCGTTTTGTGTAGATAAAAATGTTTATATATATATATATATATATATATATATATATATATATATATATATATATATATATATATATATATATATATATATACATTTAAAATCATCATCAATAATAGTATCTACAAATGGCATCACTGCATATGTTTTGTTTTATATGCTATTGCTATTATATAAAAAGAAAAGGATTAAACAATGTAACATATAAAGTAAGTAACAGTACGATTTAAGTATAGTAATACACAGACTGCATGCGTCTAGTATGTCTACGGTGTATTCGGTTACTTGGTATTTGCGATTCTTTCGTCACAACGACGGCCTGTGCTCGCTACTGACAGTGTCCTTTGTCACATTGTTTCCTAGCGCATCACCCTGTACAAGATCAGCACGAACGGCAACACGGCGTGTTTCGTGTCGCCCCTGAATGAATCCGAGGCCGACCCGCAGACTGTGAGGGCGAACATGAGGGAGGTGAGTGTAACACCGCCCCCGTCACACGGCAACACCGCTCCCCTAACACGGATAGCAAGAAATCCTGCCCCCCCCCTCCGTTACACGGGTAGTAAGTAAGGCTACTCCCGTTACACGGGTAGCAATTAACACTGCCCCCGTTACACGGGTAGCAAGTAACGCTGCTCCCGTTACACGGGTAGCAAGTGACACTACTTCCGTTACACGGGTAGTAAGTAACCCTGCCCCCGTTACACGGATATCAAGTAATACTGCCCCCGTTATACATGTAGTAATTAACGCTGCTCCCGTTACACGGATAGCAAGTAACATGTCCCCCGTTACACGGGTAGCAAGTAATACTGCCCCCATTACACGGGTAGCAAGTATCACGTCCCCCGTTACACGGGTAGCAAGTAACACTCCCCCGTTAAACGGGTAGCAAGTAACACTGCCCCCATTACACGGGTAGCAATTAACGCTGCTCCCGTTACACGGGTAGCAAGTAACACTGCCCCCGTTACACGTGTAGTAATTTACGCTGCTCCCGTTACACGGGTAGCAAGTAACACTGCCCCCGTTACACGTGTAGTAATTTACGCTGCTCCCGTTACACGGGTAGCAAGTAACGCTGAGATGAGTCTGTATGTGTGCATGCGTGCGTACTTGCGCGCGCATACGTGTGTGTATGCGTGCCTATGTGTACACGCTTATGTTGTATGTATAATGATAACTAATTCTTCGTTTGGTTTATTTCTGCGTGAAAATTAATATTATTATAGTGATGAGATATATTTGTAATTAATGTCAGCGAACGTCACTAAGACATTCGTCGAGTTATTTCTTTCAGGGGTATATTTCTGTGACCATCGTACTTTAAAAATAATTAGGTGTACAATATTTTTATTTCAGACCAATATCAAGAGCAGTGAGTCCTCGTTCTTCCGCGTGACCGATGCAGCCATCACACGGCCGCAATTTCTTGGGAAGAAAATCAACGCCTTATGCGACGGGGTGTCCATCTACTGGTTGGCCCCATCATGTGAGGGAAACGGCACGGAAGTGGCATCAGAAGGTTAGATTTTATGACAGCTTGTTAACTACTTCTTTGTTCTGGGTGTGAATAGTAGTATTTTGAGTATTATTATTACAGATTATAAATGGCGTGAGTCTTCATGGTGGCATAAAGAAATAAGTAAGGTAATAATGAGTCGGAAATCGGTGGATTTGTTTTGTGGAGCCGGGCTGTTAGCAATACACTGTTGGTCGCCGTGACTTTGGTCTGACATATCAATAATGATATGTATATATATATATATATATATATATATATATATATATATATATATATATATATATATATCAAGAATGATGTATATATATTATAGTCGACTCGGTTATTGTAAACAACATTGCCAAATAAGATTTATCTAAACTCCAACGTATATAGAATTGTTTAACGCGCGTGTACTTAAGCAGTTGCATTAATTGACGTCCAGTTATATATCGAAATAAACTAAAATTTGTTTCTGATACATGTCGCATTCTTTCGACTGAAGAACCGACATACATGTTTATGTGATCATAAAATTAAGCTAAATATTCGCGAAAGTGCTTTTTTCTGTAGCTGCGCCAATGATATAGAATCAACTCTCTATTACCATTAATTCTTCTGAATCTATAGCCACGTTTCATAAAATATCTCTAAATATTTGTTTGAGATTGCTTTTCCACCGTCATTGGTGAAGCGGTTCCATGCTCTAATGTTCCTGTTTAAGATTACACCAAATGACTTTGTTTGTTTCGTCTCTGAGATTGAATTGCGGAGGATATAGACGCTATAGAAGTGTTACAATTAATATTACCATTATTTATTATTATTATTATTATTATTATTGTTATTGTTATTGTTGTTGTTGTTGTTGTTGTTGTTGTTGTTGTTGTTGTTGTTGTTGTTGTTGTTGTTGTTGTTATTGTTATTGTTATTGTTATTGTTATTATTATTATTATTATTATTATTATTATTATTATTATTATTATTATTATTATTATTATTATTATTATTATTATTATTATTATTATTATTATTATTATTATTATTATTATTATTATTATTATTATTATTATTATTATTATTATAATTATTATTATTATTATTATTATTATTATTATTATTATTATTATTATTATTATTATTATTATTATTATTATTATTATTATTATTATTATTATTATTATTATTATTATTATTATTATTATTATTATTATTATTATTATTATTATTATTATTATTATTATTATTATTATTATTATTACAACACCCACCTTGTTATTTTCTGTATAGATGACGCCTCGTCGCGACACAAGAGAGAGGCTCAACGGTGCATCATTTGTGGATGCTTCAAAGCTTACGCTCCGTGGATTGCGTGCCGTAGATATATCGTCACATTAAAGGACGGCACAAAAAGGGTCTACTACCGTCTCTTCTACAGAAAGAAACTCACCATAGTCGGTCTGGTGACAGGATGCAACGGATTCAGCTTGTGCAACAAGTAGACTTTGTGGTGGCGCCCTTACGTTCTGATTCTCATAAATACATCATATAAGACAGTTCTATGTTCACCGGATACAACAACGTTACACGCTGTTTAGCGGTAAAACATTAACACGATAAACACAACGTTTTGTTTTTATGAAAGTATTCGCTAAAAAGTGCAAATGTATACTTATGTGGAACTTGATACATATTTTTATAACAGCATTTATTATCAACATTTTCTATAGGTTGTTCGACATAAAAATTATGTAACCTTTTTGACTAATCGTGCGGACGTAATCTTCCTAAATGCGTTTGTCACATGTAGAGAATGTGTGACGTCATCACTAAGGGGCTAGCTGAGAGGAGAGACAGATACAGTCTGACAGCGTGGTGGCAGTGGGTAGTGTCACGACAGATCCACACCGAGTCACCGTCAGCAATATATCCGGACACGTTGGCTTTGTTGCTAAACAAATTGGCCACATGTTATAACTACGGAACATCGGCCAGGTCACCTTATTCACTGCCTTGTAATAGTGTTAAGTGTCGCTTACTCAATCGTTTTAGTTTATATATTGCACAACTTACAACAATAAGAACAACATACATTCAGGCCAAAGAACTGTCACACTAAAGTTCCTTTCTTGTGTTGGTTAATAGACATGTGTGAAAATGAAGACATATATTTGATTCCGTACTTTTCTTGTAGATGCATATGATTTATCAAATATTCTTTACCTTTCATGTTGAGTAAACCTACTCGTATGTCTACTGCTTAGTAACGCATGCTTATGACAGATATTGACAAAGCGTTTGGTATTTTCTTATCAATCTTTGTATCGATTGATGTCGATTATCGTGTCAACTAAATATTGTGATATTCCAGTTGAAAAATAAAGTTCAAAACGTAACCAATGTCGTTGAAGTTTTACATTATTATAATTATCCTTTAAAATGTCATTGTATGGTCGTTCAGCATTAATTACGCAAATCAGTCTCTAATCAATATATCACTCTCAGACCTGATAGTCCCCACACCACGCAATCATCACTCTCAGACCTGACAGTCCCCCCCCCCCCCCCACCAAGCAGCCATCACTCTCAGACCTGACAGTCCTTCCACCAAGCAATCACTTCCTGCCAATCAACCACCCACTATCTCAACCAATTATTCACCGTTGAGTACGATGACATATTATAAATACAATAGTCGTCTCCCATCGCTCTAATCGATTCGACAGTAAACGCTACATTAACACGAGAACACTGCTTAATTGTTACATGTCTATGGCGACTTACTACAGCTAAGTCACGAGAAGAACACCACGTCCCCGCGAGTTCGTTCTGGCACCACCGCATCACGGACGTGTCGCTACTGAGACGATGCACCACCAATGTTCACACCGACGTGTCTGTCATACGTGATCCCACCCACAGAAATAGATCATTAATAATCCCCTATAGATTACAACAATAAGCTGGCTCGCTGCACTGGAGCTGCCGTTACCACTGACCGCCAACTACTTGCAAAGCAGAAACTGTGGAATGCACAGGCAGGACATGGAGTATAGAACTGTTGGAGTATGTAATTACACGACCAAAATGTCTGGCACGTGACATGTTAACCCGAAGATGGTAGTTAGTTCACCGTCTTGGTAGGCTCCCGTTACTATTTTCTTACCTCTAGAATGAACAATATGTTACGAGATAGGGCACTGAGGCTGCCTCAAGGCTTCGTTTCCTGTAGTTGAATTCCAGTTTATCGACCGACGTACTATTGTTGCTGTTGTTGATAATGTTGGCATCGTTGTTTTTATTGTAGGTTTTCCTAAACTCTCATCAGGTTTACACAGTCTAGGCTAGCTAATTTGTGAAATTATAATTATATAGGTCTGGATGATCTGCCCAATGTATTATATATTGTAAAGCGCAACGGACAATTGTGGATATGGGGCTACAGCAAATTAAATGTAATATATTTTTGATCAAAAACTGTTCTGTCGTCTAACATTTACCGTCGGAATAATACGATATGCCAACACAATGTTAAATACCGTCTATGGTCTCTACGCTGCAGTGTAATACGACACTTTAATGGTAGCCTACACACAACGCAAACACTGAGCGTAGTTCTCTGCACCCATGATACTTACAAAAGACGAATGTACTTGTGAAAGGAGCGGTAAGTTCGTTTCAGTCAACAATAAAAATGTCTGGGTCATGTTCGCAAAAAACAACAACAGGCGACTTGTTGACTATGATGTGTCGATGAGTAAAGGTGGGTTACACTGAACAAAGACGACCACGTGACCACGCGTTCTGTCTCAGTGTCGATAACACAACAACATAATAGACGCCGCTCCGACAGCTTCTGTCTCGGGTTACGACAACAGCAACAGGTGATGACGGCCGTTATGTCGTGGACACACTTCGTCAAGGCAGGGGCCTTTTTTATCTAGTAAAAATAAATCATATTTACTCATCAGACCTATGTATATATACAGAAGTGTATTATATATATATATATATATATATATATATTGTCGACATATGTATATATATATATGTATATATATTGTCGACATATATATATATATATATTATATATATATATATATTTATTTATTTATAGGATATATGTCGACAATTGTGAACTATCTCACGGATCCCTTCCTTCCTTTCGCTTCCCATCCCTTCCCTCCCCTGCCCTTCGTCGCCAGCCTCCCATATTCTCACCTCACTCATGGTACTAACTAGATGTCTGTTTTGTGAAAAACCACATAGCTAACGGTTCTTTCACAACTGTTGAAATTTTCGGTAGAGTACAAAGAACATAGTTTTTCTTGACCACGTCCCCATCCTCAAAGAGTACACGTAACATGTTGAGTGTTTGACTATTACGTAGAAACAATGGTAAGTAGGTTGCAATAGGTGTTTAAGCGTACCGAAGACCCCGACCCCTCCCACCGAACATTTGCTTTGTACACTTCGGAAAATGTTGACAGCTATGAACGATCCCCTAACCTTACAGAATAAATGTAAATAAATATACATTTACTGCATTTTATTCAAATAAAAACATGTATTACGAATGTTATGTTATTTACCATCATTAATGTGCCAAAACAATAATGTACACACCTTAGCAGCAATGACACATTTGAAATGAAACTGAAATGCTTGTGTGTGTGTGTGTGTGCGTGCGTGCGTGCGTGCGTGCGTGCGTGTGTGTATGTATGTATAGTGCAATGTTGTAAATAATGTGAGAGGGACAGTAGTGTAATAGTATATATTTATTACAATTTTAAGTGATTCTTGAAAGCACAAATGAAAAAAGGTTTCCTAAGTTTAACTAAGTGATGAATGCTAAACATTACACTTGTTGTTATGTTTTTATATTAGTATCACTTCATCCGTGATGGTATACATTTATATTTGGGGACTTTGCAAACTGCTGCGATCAGTTCTTACATAGCAGGCCTATGTAACCTGATACATATATGTAGGGTACACAGTGTTCCGTAAGTAAATGTGTCTAGCTTATACATCAACACGATGTCGTACTACAACTGTTATCAATGGATTTCGAACAAATTCCGAAGCCAAAGATCGCATCCGTAGAATCAGGGCTGCTCTGGATTATTAGGATTGAAATTTAAACTACACCACAATTAATACAATTAACACAGCCACATTTCATATGTTAAATACATATGCAGAATTGGCTGTATCCTAGTGGTATTGGTGCATGTTATGTGTTCTGGGTGCAGTGTCGAGCACTGGCTCAGTTTGCTGGCTAACTACGCATGTAACTACGCATGACCTATATCACGTCTATAATTACCCATGATCTATATCACGTCTTTAACTACACATGACCTATATCAAGTCTTTAACTACACATGTCCTATATCACGTCTCTAATCACACATGACCTATATCACGTCTCTAACTACACATGACCTATATCGCGTCTCTAATCACACATGACATATATCACGTCTTTAACTACACATGACCTATATCACGTCTCTAACTACACATGACCTATTTCTCGTCGTGTCACTCCTAGTCTCGCTTAACCGACTGTCGGTTGGCTGCGGAACTACGCCAAGAAGACATGAGTGTGAAGGGCGTGAGGGCTTAAAAGTGCTACCACCTCACGGGGCCTGGGTGACCGAGGCTATGTCACTCCTGGAACATGGCGAGTTGAGCTGACGCCTGCTGCAGCCGACTCAGTTTCTTGCGTTGCTGATCCCGTTTGTACGCCACTTCGTGGGTCTCCCTCATCGCCTCCAGAGTGTCAGAATCCGCGGCCAGAGCGATTACTTCATCTCGAATCTTCGACGACAGTTGGTCTATCATGTCATACGAGATGGTCAATGGGGCGTAATCAACGAGGCGACGGTTGCACACCTGTAAATCAAAACCGTTTATGATTATTTGATTACTGTTGTTATTATTTTTATTATACTTATTTATGTGATGATATAATGGTAGAAGTAGAAGTAGTAGTAGTGTTGTAGTGGTACATAATGCTAGATACTGTTATTACTTTAAATTACTCTTAAAGATATTTTATTAAAGGGAATGAAACACCTATTGCTTGAATGAATATTATAATACATGCTGTTATATACCTCCATGTCCACAAAGCCAAACGCAATTAAAAAACCAATGAATTAGAAATTCCATATGTTGTACTATGCTACTGGACTTTTTCGAATATACATATTTAGCCGCGCTTGTGGGATGCCCAGTTGTGTCGTCAGACAGGACACGTACTGGCATCAGGCGCACTCTTTCTATGCATTCAGAGCATGTACACAAAGATAACATTTCGGTCGAAGCGAGCGTTAAAGTGAATTATTGTGCGATATTCCGATGTACTAAAAACACTGGTCGTCATAGAGAACATACATTTATCTTAAGATTCCCCACGAATGCAATTTTGTTGACACATTGAAGCCAGCCTTTTCGCAGAGGTCTGTCTGAGCGTCGAGATCGACGCCGTCTTCGGCTCGGTTTCAAAGTAATTGTATTGACTGTGGCCCCGCCCCGAAAAAAATTCACACAAGGACATGTACATAAAACAGGTGGTATGTATTTAACGTTAGAAATAAACGTTGTGTAAGCCGATATATAATCATTAGTGCCGATGTGAAAAGGATGAGTTGTATATTTAACATATTTATGTAAGTTTTTTGTTTAACTTTCCAACTATAGTAGTAACTATTTATATGCCACGCAAATTTAATGGGGGGTAAAAATAAACCGATTAATTTTAAATCAGTGAATGA